>PVHT020000105.1:3256899-3286899 GCA_004024745.2 Catagonus wagneri | reverse complement strand
TTTCTGTCAATAGTCTGTTAACATAGAGGCAGATACTATAATCTGAAAACTAATTTTGCATTTATTATACAAGTTGTTAATCCTAATAGAGTTACTTCTTAATTTTTTTTTAAGTACAGAGCCTGGATATCAGGACTTTTTTTTTTAATCTTCAAATTTTAAGCAAAGAATAAATGGACCAATGAACCAGTATTTGGCAGACCATGTTAATTAGGAAATAATGTTTTCCGCTATAAATCTCATCCACAGGTTGTGACTATTTTTTTCAATTCACATTTAGTGAAGAAAGAATTGGCCTGACACTATGCTAAGAACCTTTCCAATCACCCACACATAATTGGGATGTTTAATTAAGTGACATGCTTAATATGCAAACCCAGCGCATTCAGAAATGCTCTAGCTGAAGTAGATTGTAAGAAGATGGTTTGCTTATTATAGCAAATCAAATTTTGGTCCATTTTCATAACTCTTACACTAACTCTTTAAATGCATTTGAAGGGTGGCATGATCTTTGCATTGTCTCTTAATAACTTTTGACCCTTTCCTTGAGGTACACTTAGAAGTTTAATGTGTAAACATGTAAATTTCTTCTTAAAAAATGTGAAGTCATCACCTACCTGTTTTAGGATAACATTTAATATTTTTAGTTTTTACCATTTCGATTCTTTTCAAGTTTCATAATTTTTCCTCTCTCATCTCATAATAAATAACCCTATCTTTATGCCTGTTTATTCAGTATTTCTGGGTGCACATAGCTACACATCAAGTTTGTGCTTAATTCACCTAATGAGGAAATAAATAAGGGTAAATGAAAGCCTTATTTGGAGCATCACTGTGGGGAATTCTGTCAGTATAGTAAAGACCAAAAGAGGAAAAAAAGAGAAATCTCCCAACCAAAGTTGACTGCATTTTCTTTCTTCACTCTTCAAGGTTTTCATTGATAGACTACAGTTTTCACTGGGACACTCATTTAAAATTAGTTACTCCTTTTTATTTCACTTGGTGGCTGTATAATGTATTATGTTTTCTTAGACCCAACCAGACTTTTATTTGGCCTTTTCACCAGAGACTATCTGAGATAAATTCTCCCTCCGTTCCTCTATTGCACATCTAAATTGTGTTTCCTCTTTAGAATATTTTCTTGAATAAAAGTATATATCTAATGGAAAATACTTCCTTAAGCTTAACATCTAATTCACTAAGTTATTTTATTTTGGAAAGTTATCGACAGTATTTCAAATTTGATGCTAGTTTTGCCTGTCTAAATACCGATAAAGTAGCATTATCTTTGAAAAAATTTTAATGTCCTCAGTTAATCTCTATCCATCTTTGTCACTGAATTCCTAGAGTAGCTTGCAGTAGCAAAGAAATGTAGTGGGGCAATAACAAAAATGATAAAGGAGGAATAAAGGAAATGTATCACTTAAAATGATTCATTTAAAAATAGAAAAGGTCTGCATTTTGAAAATTATTAATTTCTAAATAAGACAGGTGGAGAAGTCTACATATAACATATAACTGACATTATGAAAAACTAGTTTTCCATTTATTAAAATTTTAAAATTTTTAGTAACCTTAAATGTTTCCTTTTAGGTAAGTTTATGTATATGGTTTAAAGATGATAGTATTATCTTATTTGTAATGTTGGAAATCCCTCAGAAGTGTACTCATGCTATATTTGTGTTTCAACTTGTGTTTTGTGCATATTTTATGGAAGTAGAGTGTTCAGTTAGTTGGCTTCTTTTTCTACATATCCTTATATCTGCATGTGGTCAGTTTTAGATTGCAGTTTCCTGGAGGGTAGGCCAGAATCTGCTTAAAATATGCAGAATATCACATTCATGTGACCCCTCAACTGTAGGATGACAATGATATGATGGAGAATTTTCATGTCAAAAACTTCTAAATGTAAGGAAAATACTAACTATTTTAAGAGTAAAAAATTAAGTAAATTAAGTCATTTAACCATGTTGAAAGGGCTAATGAACTCTGAAGAAAACAAAAGTAGAAGACTTGCTTAAATTTGCTTATACATCAAATAATTCATAAAAGCCGCATTTATATAAGGTGAAAGCTGACTGTAAACTTACAGTGTATTATTGCATGTCTCCATTCATAAAACTTTTCTTATAAAGTGCATTTGTTATCTATACAAGTAAAGTATTTTTACTTGTAGATAGATAATTGAGTGAAAACACTCTGTGCTAAAATGAGGTAAGAGGCTATTAAATGAGAGAAGTGTGGTGAGTTTCTCATCACATGATAGACTTTATAGAAGTTAACTATGCATATGTGAATAGCTATCTATATATGTGTAATCTGGCTACCTACTTATCTACCCATTTATCTGGATTGGTAGCCCTTTTAAAGTTTGGCATATCTGTCTTTCTCTTCCTTCATTTCAGTTTGATCTCTTGTTACTTGGAGATAGTATGAGGTAAATAATTATTACAAGAAAAGGCACTTTTGTAGATAATTTTTTCTCAAACTGCTTGTTCTAACCATTCTTTTTATCAAAGAACAGTTAACTAAACTGACCATTAAATTTATTAAACAACTGAACATTTGGGCAACCCGCTGAGTCAATTAATTTTATAGAATCCATTTCAGAATGCCTTCTATCATGATGCATTCAAATATAGTAATCTATAGATAGGTCTATAAGTTCTAATAAGTTCTAATAAGTCCAAAAGTATTTTTGGACTTATTTGAATTCCTTTCTATTATTTTGTGATGTTTTCCTTCGTGTTACAAAGTTATATCTAATCAATCCATATTCCAAGATAGGAAGGAATAGAAAATACTCTTTCTTAATATTAATTATGAAGTGGGGTTATTTTGAGGGAGAGGAATTTATACACCCTGAATTCCTTTTATTTTTCTTCTAACTTTGTTTTCATTATTAATTTTTCCTTTCTTTATGACATAAAGTGCCAGAGTGTGAACTGTGTTTAAAATGGCTATCAAGACAAATTGTGAGCCATGTCTGTTTATCTTTTTTCTATTTTCACAGATGCATGTCCCAAGAATTTGTTCAAAAGCAGTGTTTATATAAATACTTGCTTTTATTTACAGTAAAATTGAACTGTTTTTTCTAGGAAAGAAAGTGATTGCTTTTCCAAAGGTTGCAAACTTGGCAGGTTGACAAGTTGTCTGATTACTTGCTGGTTAATACAAGCAATGCCTTCAAATAGTGTGACTGCTGTTGAACCGAGCAGATACCTTGGGCTTCTATGCAAGAAGTCTTCCTGTTCCCCCCTTTTGCCAACCTTTTCCTGTCTGTGCGCAGCCTTTCTCACTTTCTCCCTGGTTTTTCCTTACTTGTATTTTCCTTGCTTCTTCTTTCTTATCTGTTTCTTTCTCTCCCTCCTTATTTCTTTCTCTTTTTGATTCTTTAATTTTCAGAACTTTGAAAAGAAATATTTTAAGCAAAATATTTTAAGTTTTTTTTCACTTTAATGAATAATCTTTGAATAATCTTTGGATTTCTAGACTTCACATTATGTTTAGTTAGCTCGAAATAAGAAAATGTTTAAAGGAGAAACTAGAATACGAGCCCTAAGATTCCTTCTCTGAGAGGACCTATCTGTAGGCTGTTTTCTGGAGATACATAAGTAAATAAATAAATCTGCTATGTAAGTTACTATGTGTTCTTATTAGTAATCTGTATTACTGTATGCATTTTTCTAGTACTATATATTATATATATTAAACTTTGAAGATGACGTTTATATTTTGTGGTTAAGTACAGTACACATACATTCCTTTTGCTAGATTTGATAACAGATGTTTAAATGTATATTTTCCAGTTGTTAAATCGTTATTATATCTTAATCATATCTGTAACCCATTTCAAAAACCTTTTTATTTGTAGCCCTGTGACAGTGATGCCATGATCATTACGAAGTATTGAGAACACTGACATGTAATTGTTTATTTCTAAGCAATTTCTGTGCTAGTCAAAGCAACTCATCTTAGCATATTACATAAGAAGTGTGGAACATAAAGGTGAAATCTGATGAAATCCGATGCCTCTGGAAAGCCAGTATCTAAATACTGTGGTACCTTAATGTCATTATTAAATGGTTAAATCATATAACAAATATTCTGTAAAAATGATTGGTAATCATTGCTAAAGAATGTGTTCGGGATGCCATGTACCTGAGAAGTAGGTTAGCAGACATTTGGTCATGTCCACCCTTTCTCCTTCTGTCTCTGTCAAGGTGCCTGTGTCAGTGGCCATGATGACTCCCCAGGTGATCACCCCGCAGCAGATGCAGCAGATCCTTCAGCAGCAAGTCCTGTCTCCTCAGCAGCTGCAAGCCCTTCTCCAGCAGCAGCAGGCAGTCATGCTGCAGCAGGTAATGTGGGTTACCTGCTTTGGTGTGCTAGCAGGGCACAAAAGGTGTTCACCTGTGTTGACAGTGCCCTGGGCACATATAACAATTCCTCCTCCTCTGGCAAGGACAGCCTGTCAGCATGCTAGAACATAAATGTAGCATTTTGATTGCAGAACTGTATAGGAAAATTTAGATCCCTTAGTCTTTTTAAATTCCTTAGCATCTAGAGTAAGAGCCAAAGATGTGTCATTTCCACATGAGATAAATCAATATTTAAATATTCAAATGCTAGGTTCACTGGGTTTGCAGACTTGCCAACAAAAGTGCAGATAATTGTTGCTTTTAAAATTCCTAGCCCTTCAGCACTCCTTTTAGTTCACACAAGTACAAAATTGGAACCTGTCATTTTGTTACAACAAGTAACTTCCCAGATTTTATTCAAAATTTGAGAATAGAAGTATCTACTTATTAGAATAAAGTTGGGCAACTGAGCTGCCAATTCATGAGATTTATCTTTTCTAAATAACAAAACTAATGTTTCTAACATGTACATTATTGGAGCCTCGAGTGTTTATAAAATAGACATTATGTTATAGACTTACTTCATAGAGAAAACATTGTGCTTTACCTGAATTCTTAGAGATTTAATTACTTTCCTGTGTTCTGTAATGATAACCACAGGCCAGTTGCTTATGCTTCTAAATCTGACGTTCTTCTTTACATCTGATGGATTATGATTTTTTTTTCTCAGTAAGAACTGGACAGCCTGATTTTATGTAACTCTATAGTTGGTTCTTATAAATGGTAGAGTATAACCTATTTTTATATGCTATTGGGACTGCAGATATAGTAATTTAGTATATTCATTTAGATCTGACCCTTTAGAATACGGATTTTCTTTTGTTTAGGATATTTTGGATTCTGGATTGGAAAGTTTCAAAGATGCCTTGGGGAAAAAAAAAATGTATGTAGATCTGTCTCCTGAAATCCAATGCATGGATTTGTTGTTGTTCTTATGAGGTGAATCTTAATGGAGACTCTACCATGTGCCAGTCTAGAAGAGTTTAGGAGTTTTATAATCCATGCAACTTTTGCCTTTATTTATTAAAGTCAAAATGGTTTATTCAGCAACAACTACAAGAGTTTTACAAGAAACAGCAAGAGCAGTTACATCTTCAGCTTTTGCAGCAGCAGCAACAGCAGCAGCAGCAGCAGCAGCAACAGCAACAACAGCAGCAGCAGCAACAGCAGCAGCAGCAACAGCAGCAGCAGCAACAGCAGCAGCAGCAACAACAACATCCTGGAAAGCAAGCAAAAGAGGTAGGACCCGGCCTTTGCAGAGGAACGTGAGGTTGGGAAGGGTGCTGTGAGGCCAGGGCAGTCTTAGATCTTCCAATCACCAGGTTCTTGCTGTCAAAGATGCATTATTATACATTTGTGCTGAGCTTAATAACAGTGACAGTAGAACTCTCCTGCTCTCCTTTTTTGTAGCATGGGACTTGAGAGTTACAATCCAATGCTGCTGTCGTCTAATGTTCACTAATGAATCACAGTGTACAAAGAGCAAGCTGTGTGGTGGACAAAGTACTGATTATCTTGTATTCACCGAGAATCTAAGTTGGTGAGGGAACCTTATTTTTCTCAGTGGTGCAGCTCAGAGAACATGCATGCAAATTTAGCCTATTGTTGGGGGTGCGTGGGGGGGAACCAAGGGAGAAACTGGTTGAGCACAGATTTCAAAGTCACAGGCCCCTGATTAATGAACTGCTACCGTAGGTTTGGAGTGGCGAGTAGAAAGTTCCAGTTTGATATGCTCATAAATCAAACTGACAAGCTGGCTTCTCAGGCCTAGCTTGCACTTGTCAGCAAACTGCATCAAATATAAACATAATACAAACAAAACATGTTGAAGTAGTTAAATTGATCAGCAGGTATCAGAGCCGTTGTCTTCAAGCTGCCCATTATGCAAACGTACAGGAAACAGTTTTGACCCCCTGAGGCTTTGTTTCTGTTTGGATTTGTGAATAGAATTTCAGACAGCCATCAACTACAGAATAGAAATTGCTCCCTTATTTCTCCGGAGGCTTTGGGCAATCCACATGACTTGCTCCATTATGCAGTCTGTTTTCCAGTGAGCGCATCAGAAGTTTCTCTCTTCCCCAAACTAAAAAGGAAAGGTCTTCCACGGCGGCTTGTCTCTCTCTGAAGTGTGACTGCCTCCTCAGACCCTCCCGAGTCCAAAGAACTCTGGTTTGTCTTGTAATGCCTCACAAAATTGGAACTTATACTTTGCCTTATAATAAGGGCACTTTTTTCTGGTCTTGAACATAATACTGCCTTTAATGTATTCCAGTAAGAGAGGAGAGGCAAAGAGAGCGCTAACAGGCCTGTCCTATGAAGGCTCCATCCCAGTTTACTAATAGATCACTAGAGACCACAGTCAGGGACTTCTGCACATCAAACTTATTCAGTTGGAAAAAAAAAAAAAAAATGTGTTGAAGTTGACTGTTTCTGTAAAGTGTTATTCTTTTAGTCTAGGTAAATTCGTTATCATCTGTGATAAGCCATTTTTGTTTGAAGTCGGGATCTTGGTTACACACTTTCTCTAGACTTTGTTCCATCCTCTTTCAATGCAAGTTCCTTGGTTCTCTGCTGCTGTGTTAATATTTGAAAGAAAAGCAACTGAAAATCTAGAACTTGCTCCCATTCTGCCCTTGGACTTTGACCATGGGGTGACCATTCACAAACTCACCGGGGCAATGAAAGGAGGGTGCATTTCTCTGTCTGAGAGCTTTTGCGCAGGCCGCCTTCTCTGCTGTTTACTGGGTGGGTTTTCTGGCACCAGCAGCAGCAGCAGCAGCAGCAGTTGGCAGCCCAGCAGCTTGTCTTCCAGCAGCAGCTTCTCCAGATGCAACAACTCCAGCAGCAGCAGCATCTGCTCAGCCTTCAGCGGCAGGGACTCATCTCCATCCCACCTGGCCAGGCGGCACTTCCCGTCCAATCGCTGCCTCAAGGTACATACAAAACACACGGCGCATACTTCATTTCTAAGCTTGCACCTTCTACCACTGCATGGCCTTATCTACCTTAGACCTTGAGAAGTTTTTGTTTTTATGACTCTCATGTTTATTGTTAAAACATGGTTGTCAACATGATTGCATGACCCATTTTCTTGAGACTGAAGAAATTTTACTACATGCTGCTTTTTAGTGTGTGGCAAAACTGCTTTCAAGTGTTATATTACATATTAAATGTGTATTTATTCATCTTATGAAAGAAGATTTATAAGGGCAGCACAATTCAAGCTGTTAAATATACACTGAAGATCTACAAGGAATTGAATTAGTAGGAAAGTTAACAACACTCCATTTAACATGAGTGAGCTGATAGGAGTTTTGGTGGACAACTGATAAGAAAGATAGACATTCCTAATCTTCACTGAAACCCCTGTATATAAAAGGGAGGCTTTGTGTATTTCCAGAGAGCATATTCCAAATTATGCTTTGGGGGATCAGAGACCCCATCAAATATCATGGAACCATATGATGCTATTTCCTCTAAAATAATATTGTATATGCATGTACTGTATTGTGAAGTATAGCTTTAAAAAGCTGTCAGTTGTAAGAGTTCCTGCTGTGGCACAGTGTATTAAAAATCTGACTGCAAGGGCCTGGGTTGCTGCAGAGGTACAGGTTCAATCCCTGGCCCAGTACAGTGGGTTAAGGATCTTTGCTGCAGCTGTGATGAAGATCACAACTGTGGTTTGGGTTCACTCCCTGGCCTGGGAACTTCCATATGCCAGGGGTGGGGCCATTAAAAAAAACTCAATTGTGTACTTGTTTTTCTGATAAAACTTTGGATGTATTTTGATAATTCAATAAGATAATACCATACAAAAATACAGTTTATCTCTTAACTTTTGTGAAATGGAAGGAGTTCTAAATTGAAAAAAAAGAAAGAGAATGGTGAACAAAATGGTTCTCTGTATGCTGAAATCCTTGATACAGGTAAAAGTCTTATATCTATAAATGTTATCAAAGCATATTCTAATTTGCATTTAGATTTTGTTGGAACAAATTTTAATCAAGTTACTTAAAGTTAATTAAAATGAACTTACAGAGTGCATGGTAGTAGTACTTACTGGTCATTTTTCTCACTCTTTAGGATGCACTGAAGAAACTCAAGAACAATATACAAAAATTACAGTTAGGCAGATAAAAGACAGTCTTTAAAATGCATATAATTATTGTTTTTGGTACATGAAATTAGAAACATAAACATTGTGGTAAATGTTTTTCTCTTTATTTATCAAATTACTATTTCCATGGCTTACTTTTCCCAGGATTCCTCTTCTGCTTGACTTGAGAGCCTCTAATCCACCTGCTTGAATCACTCCTAGGAAATCAAGAAAGATAAAGTTTAAATAGTGAAAGAAAAATAAAACAATAAACTCACTTTTCTATGTCATTCCAAAGAGAATTGAAATAAACCATAGTATTACCATAGCAATGAATGTTCTATTCACAAATAATCGTTCTTTGGAAAAATAAATGCAACTTAAGGACAAAGGATGAAATAAGGTTAAAAAAAGGAATTTATAAATTAATTCAATATAAACATGGATTTCTTTGGTAGAAACTATACTAAAACAGAAACAATAAATTTATGTCATTGACTTATTTCAATAAAATTCAAATAAAGTCTGTATTTAGGATCTGTTTTTCCTCTCTCCTTAGTAGAGAAACATGATTTTATTTGAGTAAAACCATTTAAACAAACACTTCAGGAAAGTTTAAAACAGATGTTCATAGAAACACAGTGTAACATATCTGAAATATATTAAAATACATTCTTCCAAAATAATCATACAAATATCTTGCAAACAAGGAAGCTTATCATGCCTTAGTCATTCCAGTAGTTTCAAATGAAATTTTTTTCTTATTTATGAGCATTTTTTGATAGAATTATCTCTGTTTTTCTTCCATTTTTCCCTTCCACTTTTATTGTGATATAATTGACTTGCAGTACTGTGTAAGTTTAAGGTGAACAACATAGTGATTTGACTTACATCCATCATGAAATGATTGACCTTCCACAAATTCTTGATGCTGTACAACATAGTGACTCTATTTTTCTAGCCTACATAATGACCACCTCTCACTTTCTTTTGTTTGTATTCTCCATTAGATAAAGGAGAGATAATGTCTGGAATGGAGAACATTGAGGAAAAGGAAGTAAATCTGAAAACATATGGGTCTGAGCACAAAATGTGTATATGTTAAACAAAAAGATGGAAGTCATCATGTTTTCAACTATTTAGATGAATGTGTGAAAAGTGCTGTTGTGGAGAACCATCAGCCAAACACAGTTGCAATGTGTCAGATAAACCAGCTCCTGTAAGGGAACATTATAAGTTCATAGTACTGTTCTGGAATCTGAGTTAGAACAGAAGAAGGTAAACAAGTAATTGTTAGGTAATGTAACCCCTGAATCATTTATGCCTTAGTTTACTGGTTATTTCAGACAAATAGGTTCTAAATATTTTTATTATCTGTTTCTCAGTTCACTTTGCATTAGGTTTTTGATTGGTTGATTGATTAGCCACAAGTAATAGCCTTATGAAAACCAAGTAGAATTAATGTGCAGTGATGATATTCTCATTTTATCTTTAAAAGTATGCCATATTTGAAATATTAATCCCTATGAGTTACCACAGCTCATAAATTAAAACTTTTTTTAACTGTATAAAAATATGTACATAAGAATCAGATAGAAGTAACCATAGTTATAATTTTGATAATAGAGATTACAGACATTTTTCTCTATATTGCAAAATGGTGTAATATTGTATTATATCATGTTAAAGTAAGGTATTTTAAATACTAAGCATTGAAAGTCTTCGTGAACATTAATATTGGATTTTAATGTAAATTAGGCAATGAAATTACAATATCTAAGTGTATATATATATAGGGGGGGGAGAGAGAGAGAGAGAGAGACTATAGGTATGCAGAAGTCAAATAAAAAAAAGATGGATCTTAAATCAATCTTGAACAAAATACCTATTATAAAGCTACTTAATACATAGTGTATTTTATATATCAAATAATAATTATTTAGTGACTCATTTTCAATGTCTGCATGTTAAAAAAGAGGATACTATTTTGACATGCACTTTAAACTTTGACATGTTTTTGACATAAGATGGAAGTCAGTATATCCCAATGCATAAATTCACAGGTTTAGCATTACTATAGGGACTCAGATAGATGAATAGATAGATCAATAGATAGATACATACACACACGTACATATACATATATATTTCATTCAGCTTGAAAAATATGTTTTTAAAATTTTAGGAGTTATCTAAAATAAGTATTTTTGTTACCAAGACCAAAGAGAATGCTAGGTCTAACCAGCCAGGCTATTTTGAACTAACACCTTGTAGAACTAAGTGAGCTTGGTGTCAGAGAACTGCTGAATAATAAAGAAAATTATATGTATTGAAGAAACATCTAATATCCTTTATGCCGAGTTAGGACTATGGTGTAGTTTGTCTTTAACATCAGTATTCAGTCAAAATCAGAGTCTGACTTTGACTTCATGCTCTGCTTATGGAAATCTGAATAGCCAAATGCCTACTTCAATGTCACTTCTGGCATCCTAGATGTTTTTGTTTAATCTGTGATCATGGGTTTACATAGAGCATGTAGCAAATCAGGGTAACAGCAGGAGCACTATGAACAATGTATGTCATGCTGAATTTTTGTTGCCACCTTAGTATTCTCTTTCAAATACCAGTGAATCTTCTGTTTGTAACTTGGAAGCAAAATCTCTTTTGGGGCTTTACGTGTTGAAACTCCTATCAGTGAGCTAAAGTTTAAATGTACATTAAACTTTATGGGAGTGAAATTTTGCAAAGTTGCCTGTGAATGCTATTAATTTCATGTATAAAAACTAGCCTAGGAAAATTAAATGCAAAGGGAAATATTAAACATATGTGGAGATAGTTTTTGAGAAAATGTAAATGATATAGGGAGATGGAGATTAAATTACATCATAATTCGAATTGTCTAATTGTTTAGTATACTAACATGCACATGTTAAAATGGAATTAACTCCATTTAGGCTATATGCCTTTTTAAAAAGTTCTATTTGTTAATTATTTATATGTTGAGGAACACTTAAAAGAAAAATATCAATTTTGTCATATTAAAAATGTCATGATCGAGAAAACTGAGAAATCATTGTTTTTATAATAGAATATCAAACTGTAAAAATGCAACCTGTAAAGAATTTGACAGTAAAATCATAGTAGGAATTTTTATATCAGATGTATTCCTGTATCCCAGAAGTTCATACTTTGGTAGACAAATAGCTAATTTTACTTCCTGTAATTCAGAATTTGGACAAAATGTGTATTTGCTACACCTCTGAAAATAACATGTTAGGTTTGGCAAATTATAAATGAACACGTGGGTCTCTGAAGGACAGCCCAGAAACTGGAATAATGGCTGCAACTGGAGAGGAAAATTGGAGACCCAGAGGTCAGGACTGGTAGGGAAATTTAACTTTGCAATGCATATTCTTCTCTGTGATTCAATTATTTTGGCCATGTGTATATACTAGTTTTTCAAAATGTAAAATTTTAAGTGAGGAGTTAAAAAGTAATGATAATACTTCAATAATTCTGTATTGACTATCAAATTGGTTTAATAAAACAATTGCCAAAATTTACTTTTATAACTCTTAAGTATAAGTAATACTAGAAAATAAGCAGATCACTATTAAATGAGTTAATTAAAATTCACAGTAGACTGACTTTTTATCAATATATTGAAATTATTTAGTTAAAACTAATTACTGGACATAGAAAATAAAAGAACATGGGAAAAATCGTATTTGTGAGTGTGCAAAAGCTGCTCATGTAATTATTACCAATAAGTGAAGCCACTGAAATTTTTGAACCTTGTTTGCCCCAAGGATGTATACTCTAGGTATGTATTACCAAATTTTCATTAATTCTTAGCACAGTGCTTGGTACCCAGTAGTTACTCTACAAACTCTGACTCCAGGATTAAATAATCATTATTAAACTTCTTTATCTGTGGTATTATATGCAGTTTGATTAGGAATTCATCTTTTTGATCTTTCAGCTCTGGGAAAAACAAATCTTTTAAGGCTTATTTATAGTCCTGATAGTGATTGAGAGCAAGCCCAAGTCATCATTTGTAGGAGAACAAGGCTTCTCAATTTTTGGTGGGCATGAAATTTTTAAATTACATAATTATAAACCTCTAGGGCAGTAGTTTTGTATCTGTGTATCCTTGAAATATGTTTTTGAGGAAAGCCAAGTAACCTTCACTTACAGTTTTGAGTTCCTGTTGTGGAACTAATTAAGCAACCATAGGAAACGGAGGAGGTGAGCTTGTAGACAGGTGGCCAGGGAAGGAGCCCTGGGAAGGGAATGTGTGAGTAATGACCTGAAAATGCGTGGGAGGAAACTACATATTAGCTTTGTAGCAAGTTGAGCACTTTTCTGTGCCTTACTGTCCTCATCTCTAAAGTGAAGATAATGATTATAACAATAACAATAGGAATAGTGGTTTGGGCATTACATTATCATGTAGGATGCATTTGGAAAAGTGACTGGCATATGAGAATCACTATACAGCACCTGTTAAATAGAACAAAGCAACCTGTGAGAGGAGTAAGTTGAGGTCAGAAGAGCTGGAGGTATGCCCGTCAAGTAAGAAACCCCGGCTCTTAGGAAATGGTGGAGAGAGACTGATGAAAACAAGTAGTACAACAAGTAATATAGTTTAGAGACTGATACATGCTCTAAAGTAAAATAAAATAGGCTAAAGTAATAGGGACTGATAAAAGACAAGTAGGGAGGGGCAGTGGTTGATGGTGCGGTCAGAGAGCAGTGAGCCTTAAACTACCTGAGTGAGGGGAGGGAAGAGCCACAAGAAGATTTGCAACCGGAATGGCCTCGAATGTACGGGCAGCCAGAGCCAAAGCGAGAAAGGGAGCAAAAGTTTGATGCATTCGTGAAGCAGCAGAATTTAGTATAAGAAAATGAAATGCAGGGAGAGAGTGATGGATGAGGTCAGAGAGGCAGGCAAGAACCAGATAATAACGCTGGCACCTCAGAGGCCACAGTAAGGTTTTGTTTTGGGGGGTTTTTTTTGTGTGTGTATTTTTTTTTTCTTATTTTTTTCCTAAGTGTTCCGGAAAGCCAGTGGAGGCTTTGCCTGAGAAGTGCCATGGCCTAAATTATCTTTAAAGAGATAAATTTGGGCTGATAGATGAAGAATAAGCTATACAAAGGCAAGGTGAAAACAGAAAGGCAGTCCAGAAGCTGTAGCAGAAATCAGGCCAAGCGTAGAGTGTGGAGCAGAGAGGCAGCAGGTGAGGTGGTGAGCGTTCTGATGCGGAAGATGAGCTAATGCTCTCACAGAGAAGCATTTGCTAATGGAGTTTTGCTGTTAGGCCACCAGAAGCCAAGTAATCAAAAAGCCACAGTCAGTTTCAGAATCCTAGGTTAAAGCAAGAATTAAAACAATTATTAACAATCTTTATATAGAAATTATTTCCTGTGTGACAGAAATACCTTTATTAATCCATCCTCCTTTTTATAGAAAAAATATAGTTTTGAATAATTTGGGGAACCTGAGTTACAGTGTCTTTACTTGAGTCTCAGCTATGTCTTAAAATCTTGAGGAGCCAGAATCAGCAAAATGACAGCTTTCAATAAAAAAAGGTCTGTTTGAAATTGTGGTAGTCATAGCAATTTAAAGTTACCACTGTGGCGAATCATTTGACCAGAAGTTGTGTTTGGAACAGTGAGAATTCTCTTGCTGTGGGCAACTTACCACTATGTCTAGATCAGTGACTTTTCCATGTGCAGGAATAGGGATGAGGGTGCTTTTCTCACCATCATATTCTGTTCTCTTTCCCCAGTCCTTCCTGCCTGTTCCATCCCACTTCACTCTATGCACCTCTAAACTGATCAGCATCACTATAGCATCTGATGGGGGTGGGGTGTGGGGGTGGGGGGATAATTTGATTAGTGTTTTCATCCTTATAGTAGATGTTATAGATAAATATAATTATAAAGAACATAGATTTTGGAGCCACCAGGGCATCGAGTTTGAATTCTTAGTTTGAGCTTAGTGTTTGGGACAACATATTTAATCCTTCTGAGCCTCCATGTGTTCGTCCATAAAATGTAGTAATTCCTAATTTCAGGTGAGATTAGGTGAGATTAAGAATATAAAGCATCAGGAGTTCCTGTTGTGGCTTAGCGGGTTAAGAACCTGACTAGTGTCCATGAGGATGTAGATTCCACCTCTGGCCTCGCTCAGTGGGTTAAGGATTCAGCATTGCTGTAAGCTGCGGCATAGGTCGCAGATGCAGCTGGGATGTGGCATTACTATGGATGTGGCCTAGGGCAGCAAATCGGATTTGAACCCCAGTCTGGGAACTTCCATATGCCACAGATGCAGCCCTAAAAAAGACAAAAAAAAAAAAAAATGTAAAGCACCAGAGTACCAGAGTATAGTAGATGCTCAGTAAATGATAGCAATTGTAAGTACATTTTTTCAGTTTATCTGAATTCAGTACTTTTCATATTTTTATATTTTTATTATAGTTGATTTACAATGTTCTATCATTTCTGCTGTATAGCAAGTTATACATATATAGTGACCCAGTTTATACATATAAAGTGACCCAGTTATACATATATATGTGTATACATATATACACATTCTTTTTCTCATATTATCTTCCATCATGTTCCATCACAAGTGATTAGATATAGTTCCCTGTGCTATACAACAGGACCTCATTTCTTATGCACTCCAAATGCAATAACTTGTACCTACTAACTCCCAACTCCTGGTCCATCTCACTTTCTTCACCCCCACCCCTTGGAAACCACAAGTTTGTTCTCTATGTCAGTAAATTTGTTTCTGTTTTGTAGATAGTTTCATTTGTGCCATATTTTAGATTCCACATATAAGTGATATCATACGGTATATCTCTTTCTGACTTACTTCACTTACAATGAAAATCTCAGATTCCATCCATGTTGCTACAGATAGCATTATTTTATTCTTTTTTATGGCTGAGTAGTATTCTATTTTGTATATATACCACGTCTTCTTAATCCATTCATCTATTGATGGACATACAGGTTGTTTCCATGTCTTAGCTACTGTGACTACTGTATCTTTTTGAATTATAGTTTTGTCCAGATATGTGCCCAGGAGTGGGATTGCTGGATCATATGGTAGTTCTGTATTTAGTTTTCTGAGGCACCTCCATATTGTTTTCCATAGTGATTATACCAATTTACGTTCACACCAACAGTGCAAGAGGGTTCCCTTTTCTCCATACCCTCTCCAGCATTTGTTATTTGTAGACTTATTAATGAGAGCCATTCTGACCGGTGCGAATAAAATGTTTTAGGAGCAAAGGCATTCATGTAAGGTTGCCTGGTTTTAAATCACAGCTTTTTCATACATAAACTTTGTGACCTTAGATATATTTTTGAACCTCTCTCTCACTTTGTTTCCTTATCTATAAATTAAATGGTTATGATAAAAATATCAACTCTGTTGGATTGTAGTAAGGATTAAAGAGCGTAAGGTATGTAAAGAATATATAAAGTCACAGTACTTTGCACATATAAGCATTACTTTATAAGTCAAATACTGTAAATAATAGTCTTTCAGTTCCTTACTTCAAAGTTACAGCTAAGGGAGTTCCCATTGTGGCTCAGCGAGTTAAGAATCCTACTTATATCCAAGAGGATGCACAGGTTTGATCCCTGGCCTCGCTCAGTGGGTTAAGGATCTGACCTTGCCATGAACTGCAGTGTGGGTCACAGATGCGGCTTGGTTCAGGCTTAGCCATGGCATAGGCTGGTGGCTGTGGCTGCAGCCTCAATTTGGCCCCTAGCCTGGGAACTTCCATATGCCACAGGTACAGCCCTAAAGAGGAAAAAAAAAAATGACAGTTAAAAGCTAAAAGATTGTACCTAGGCTTTTTATTTTCATTCCTCATAAATCAGGTAAATTTGCATAATCTGAACAAGTGAGTTGTTTAAAATGAGTAGTTGATTTATTCTATCCACCAATCATAAAATGAAGAAGTTTAGATATTATGTACTTAATCGGTCCATATAGGTAAGCATATTGGCCTTTTTAGGACCTTAATATGAAATTCAGTTATTTCCTTTGCCTGAGAAATAACAAAATTGCCAGATAATTTTCAAGTCTGTTTTTCTTTTGAGTTGAGTGTTTACTGTTTTCCTCTGACATTTTTGTTTTCCCTCCTTACTTTTTTTCACTTCTGTTGACATGTGTTAATTCCAGATGTACTTGTCTTTATTTCAGTTTCTCACTGACAAAAACTTAATACTACCAATAAGTAAAACCTACTGTTGAAAGTTGAATAGTTTTCATTTTCAAATGGAACTTGCTGTGTTTTTTCTGTTAATCCTTGATATTTTCCCCAATACTGTTATTTCTAGTTCTATTCTCAAACTGGTAGTCTTCAACAAATAACTGATTATTCAAGAAAAAAGCTATAGTGCTGATGGTATAAAGTGATTTATTGCTGTGTATTAATTGTTTTGGTAACATCTCTTTTGTTGTTGACATTAGTCCAGCAATAATCCTGAGCTCATGTTGCAAACTTTGTTGTATTGGTGGGGCTTTCTTTCATTTTGTAGCCGGCTTAAGTCCTGCTGAGATTCAGCAGTTATGGAAAGAAGTGACTGGAGTTCACAGTGTGGACGACAATGGCATTAAACACGGAGGGCTAGACCTCACTACTAACAACTCCTCCTCGACTACCTCCTCCACCACTTCCAAAGCATCACCACCAATAACGCATCATTCCATAGTGAATGGGCAGTCTTCAGTTCTAAATGCAAGGCGAGACAGGTAAATCTTATGAGAGTTATTCGACAGCTATGACCAAATGTTACTTTTAACACTAGTAAATTTAAAAATAAGGAGTCGTTCCTAACAGAGGCCGAATGTAGGAACCACAAATTAAATAGGTAGAAACCAGAGTTCCTGTCATGGCCCAGCAGAAACGAATACGACACGTATCCACGAAAGACGCAGGTTCGATACCTGGCCTCACTCAGTGGGTTGAGAATCAGGCATTGCCGTGACCTGTGGTATGGGTCGCAGATGTGGTTTGGATCTAGCATTGCTGTAGCTGTGGCATAGGCTGCTGGCTTCAGCTCCGATTTGACCCCTGGCCTAGGGAACCTCCATATACCATGGGTGCGGCCCTAAACACAAAACAAAACAAAGCAAAATATATATATATAGAGAGAGAGAGAGAGAAACCTTTAGATTATCTTGTATATTATTTTCGTTTTAAAAAAAGTTTAAATACCAGCAGTTTTATGGTTAGAGTGGGTAACTTCTTGAAGAAAGTTATTTTTTGATAAGTGCATGTGGAATTACTGTGTCAATATGTGTTTAATGGCTGAGATGTGATTAACCTGACTGACCGAAAAAAGAACATTTTTTACTATTTTTAAACCTAAGAACCAGTTTCAAATAAAGATACGTTATATACCCCTTAATTATATGTTACAGACGTATACTTAGAAATCAGAGAATACATACACATAAACATATAAACACAGGTGTAATAAACCAGAATATAGAAAGTCTGGTTTGTCTTTTTATATTGTTATAACATGATGGAATTATAAACATATAATAAAAATGATGGTAACTTTCTGAATAAATCTGATTCAAAATTCATAAAGAAAAAAATTCCTTTTCAGTAACCAACACTATGTGCATTTTTTAGATACTTTTTCAACTTACTGTTTTAGTTGTGTAAAAATAGCCTTTGTAAAAGGAGCATCCATGTCTTTTTAGTTCTGTTTGGTCAGGCATATGGTTATCCAATTAAGTCCTTTAAGGTAATTTAAATAAAATATGTTAAGCTAAAATATTGCCCAACATGAAAAATTTTTTTTTTTTTTGTCTTTTTGCCTTATCTAGGGCCGCACCCGCGGCATATGGAGGTTCCCAGGCTAGGGGTCTAACAGGAGCTGTAGCCGCCGGCCTTCGCCACAGCCACAGCAACGCGGGATCTGAGCCGCATCTGCGACCTACACCACAGCTCACGGCAACGCCAGATCCTTAACCCACTGAGCAAGGCCAGGGATCAAACCCACAACCTCATGGTTCCTAGTCGGATTCGTTAACCACTGAGTCACCACAGGAACTCCCGAAAAGTATCTTTTTTAAAGATAAAACATAAGTGTAGGTTTTCTTAACAGAGTGGCAAAGTCTCATATGTAGCTGTAAAATTCATATTTAAGCCTAGTAGATTGATAGTGTTCTGTTATGTAATACGAAAACCTACCTAGCTGTAACAAACTCTTTCTCATAAACAAATATTTTTTCAAAGAAACATATTTAATTACAGTACAGTTTAAAATAGAATGCTCTAATTTGGTAATGTTTTTGGTCTTTGAGTATCATGAAAAATTTTCCTTATTAGCTTTCATTGTTATAAAATGATATGCCTTTGAATGCTTTCATGCTGTTGTTTTAATTGAGAGTAATTTGATGATTATGTATTTCAGAAGTTGGTTGATGTCTCTAGGATCTGTCTGTCTGATATAGTACTCACCTATAAAACGTCTTTGATAATCGTAAAAGGAGATAGCTAATGAATACTGTTCCAAAGTAGAATTTTTTTAATCAACTGTAACTAACCAAAATATATACGGTTCACACATAAATATTAAACAGTTTAAATGAGTCTAAAGGTCTATATCTTCTCTAAAAAGAACATTTCAAAAATCTTGTGATTTTCCTGATCCTTTCTTAAAAGCATAGGTGTTTTTCACTTGACCACATATGAATATATATTTTTTATTTAGAGGTAAATGTAACATTAAGGTCATATGGCAGGATTAGCATATGATATTATACAGTCCTCTTAGTTTTTCATCCTTTATTAACAGTCATCTTTGGCTCTATTTCTCCTCTAATTGGAATATCATCTAGCCTTGGCAGATGAACTATTCAATAGAACGATTAAATTTTTCTGACTGCTCTGAGCTGAATTGACCTGTTTTGACCTGTTTGTCACTGATCGTAACCTGACAGTCGCTAGCAGCCTGCAACGATTATGGCTTTCTGAGATGAATCTGACGCCCTTTTCTTTTGCTACAGCTCGTCACATGAGGAGACTGGGGCCTCTCACACTCTTTATGGCCATGGAGTTTGCAAATGGCCAGGCTGTGAAAGCATTTGTGAAGATTTTGGACAGTTTTTAAAGTAGGTTTTTTACGTTTTTTTTTAGGGGAGGGAGTGGATTGTATGGGAGGTTTAGACAAGTTGTAAATAAAAAAAGCTGAAAGAAGAAACCAAAAGGTCCATCATAAGGCACACGGAAAGTTTTGTATGTTCCAACAAGTGTGTTAGCAAAGTCAAACCAAGAAAGTTAACTCATCTTTACCTTTTTGTGAGACTGTTTCATAAATCATCCAATAAAGATTTTTGAATGAATGAAAATCGTAGCCTATTATAATAGTGTCATTAATAATTGGATGGCATGTTTGCAGGATTCACATAAATTTCAAGATTTCAATAAAAATTTCCCGTAAAATTATGAGAAGTCATATTATATATATACACATACACATATATATATATACATATACATTATATACATATATTTAAACAAAAGACACATTTTAAAGGTTTATTTTTTATTGCAGACTTTATATTTCTTTGAATATATTTGATATATTTATTTAACAACAAGAATAAAAAATGAAATTACTAGTAACTAAAATTTTAAGAGAACTATATTTTCTCCATGATGTTACTTATTGCCCTGAGAATCATAGAGAAACGTATATGGCCGTAAGTTTGTACAATAGATTATATGGCTTCTCTAGCCTAAAATAAAAACTTTGTACATCCTTCATTTCTTCATACAATGATAATTTGTTTTTTTAATGCATAAGAGGGTATTTTTCAAACGAGAGTATGCATCTTTCGTGAAAACATTTTCCATGCACAATTTCATTACACAAGAGATCTAAACAGAGGGCTACAGATAGGTTTATGGAGATGAGTAACTTCACAGGCAGAGACTCTTATGTTGTCATGGAGCAGCTAACAGGGTGAATGAACTGTTTCATGCTTCATCAACAATTAAGTTAATTAGCTCATTTGAAATTGCACAGCTTTGTTGCCAGGATGTTGGCAGAAACATCAAAAAGATGTGTTTACAAATGGTAGACTACAGGGTATAGAGCAAAAGCACCTTAACAACAAGGCACAAGTACTTGGCATCATAATAACTTTATAACTGAATTACAGTAAGACTTCCTCAAGGATTTTTTTTCAACCTATTAAAAATTTCTGATCAATTAAAAGAAAATGTACTCCCTATATGGCTATGGATTTTGTAACTAGCCTTAAATGAAAATTTGTACCCTTCTTATTAAAAACAGTTGTGAGCTACCATTTTGTTGGGTAGGAAACTGATTTGACTGTCTTAAATAAGAAAAGTACTTAATTCTTTAAACAACTGATTTCATAGTTCCTCTTTAGAATGTGTTTATCCTTATTAACGCTTTATTATTCCTTATCATTACGCCACACTTTCTTAAATATGGCCATTTTGGAGTTCCCTTCATGGCTCAATGGTTACCGAATCCGACTAGGAACCATGAGGTTGCGGGTTCAATCCCTGGCCTTGCTCAGTGGGTTAAGGATCCAGCGTTGCCGTGAGCTGTGGTGTAGGTTGCAGACGCGGCTCGGATCCCGCGTTGCTGTGGCTGTGGCGAAGGCCGGCAGCTACAGCCCCTGTTAGACCCCTAGCCTGGGAACCTCCATATGCCGCAGGTGCGGCTCTAGATAAAGGCAAAAAGACCAAAAAAAAAAAGAAAAAAAATATGGCCATTTAAACCATAGAGCTACGTACATTTTATTGCTCTAGGTTGTCATTTCAGACAAAATTCTAAATAAATCTTTAAGAAAAATGTCTTTTTTTCAATGTGGCACATGGAAAGGAGCATTTTTGTTCACCTCAAATATTTATACATATTCTTATTACTAACAAGCTTATAAGTATGAATGCTCATCTTACCCTCCAAGACTCTTTTTTATGTTCATGTTAGTGTTTTTTAAAATCTGAAGAAGTTACAATTAAAGCATTTCCTTTCAATTAAATATCAACTTTGGTTACAAAGACTGACCATTTTTCCAATCCATTAACTTTATAGGGATGACAGAACAAATGACAGTAGATTTTAAGGCCTCTCTTTTAGTCCATTTTTCTTGTAATATGCTTACATTCTCGAAGTCAAAAGATCTGTGATAAATTCTATTAATAGAGCTAATACCAGTATACTATACTGAGATGAAATGTTAATTAAACATATTTCTATACTGGTATTGTCCATTTCTTAAAATGTGTGGAAAATTTGAAGAGAAATAAAATGATGCATTTTATTAAATTAATTTCAGTTATGCAGGAAAAAAAGTTTGACTTAGTGTCTGTGTGGAAAGTGAATTGAAGAAGGCATCACCACCAATCCAAATTTTTTTGGAAAGAAGATTTTGCTTTCCTTTTGCAATAATGGAGAGAATTGGGAATCTTGGTAGGGGCAGGTGGATGTCAGACAAGTCAAAAAACTGTAAAAGGTTTTTAGCTCTCAGTTTTTTTGTTTATCTATTCTCTAGAAATTTTGTACCCAGTGTTTATTATAAAGCATTTTTTAGGGGAAAATACTATGGTGGCATTTTTATGTCTAAAATTCCTGGAAATAAATTGTGTAGCTTGAGCTGTCCTCTGATATCAGACAGCTTATCTGTTGGTTTGAAATAAGAGGAAACCATCTGTATTACTATTTAGCCTACATAGGTTAAATAACAAGGTATAGTGGAAAATAAATTGAGTTCCAAATTCCCTTTCTCGCATTATATCCCAAGCAAACTGATATAATTCCTCTATTTTTGCCCAGCACCAAATGAAATGCCACCAGAGGATGTTTGCTTATGAAGAACATACATATTCTAAGCCATAAATACATATATATTCTTTAATATTCAATTGAAATTTTTTTATTGAATTTTTTGAAAAACAAACTTTTTTTGTAATAGCAAAGGTGAAAGCAGAAAAATAAAAGATGAAGAAAAAAGTCTAGATTAAAAAAGTGTTTAGGAAAATTTTTGAATTACTGTGAAGTAGGCTTTGACAGAAACTAACCATTTTTCAGACCATTCATTGAGGTTCTACCTAGATCACTAAAAGTATTTAATATTAGTTCTTCATTACTGTCTTACAAATGTCAAGGTATAATAACATCCCGCAAAACTTTAGTGTAGTTTGTCTGCAAAATTAATTATTATTTCATTGGCCCTAAGTCAGCTTGAATGTAGATGGACTGACTTTTAAACTAAAAGGTTTACAATATAACATCCAAGTTGGCAGACAAGCATTCTTGAACCCATGTATGCAGTTCCTAGCAAACAAAACATGGTCTGAGGTACAAAGATAGAAACACTCTTTGAAGAAAGGCAAAGTGGCTAGTGTCAATAAAATATCAGTGTATTAAAGAGCACTTAGTTGATAAACATAAATGAATTAGGTTTATTACAGAGACTAAAATTTTAAGGTTTGACACTGAATAGCAATAGAAAAAGTGGTCGAAACAGAATAGTTTATTTACTGGAAATTTATCTTTTTTCTTCCAGCCCACTACTCTAAAAATTATGCTCTTACTTAGTGTGTATTGTCTATTTCTTTGTCTTTGACTAGGCAGCATGGCTACAAAATTATGACCTCAAGAAGGCATTCTTTGAACTTGTCAGAATGTTGTTTCTTTTGGTGACAGT
The DNA here is from genome assembly GCA_004024745.2 of Catagonus wagneri. Lineage (NCBI taxonomy): Eukaryota > Metazoa > Chordata > Mammalia > Artiodactyla > Tayassuidae > Catagonus > Catagonus wagneri. The sequence continues at coordinate 3,263,642 of PVHT020000105.1, read as the reverse complement.
GCCCCCATCTCTCAAAACTAAGGCATCTCACATAATCAGCTAAATGAATAGTGACAGCTAACATTTTGTATTTAAACTCCTGTCAGTGTTTAAACATAAAAAGCTTGATGCAAAATAAATCAAACACCAGTGATATGCAAGTGAAATATTTTGTTAAAACACTCTCTGACATACTTGGATTTAAGTCTGATCCCTTTTTAGCTTATAAAATGCTATAACTTTAAGTGATTTTTGCAAAATCTAGAGGTTAAAATTGAATTGCTGATCTGGGGTGTACGTAATTGAAGTTACCACATGCATTCATAACCTTAAAAGCTTCATTAAAGAGAATTGTGCATTAAATAAATTGGAAGGATCCTGTCCTACTTTTTGTCTTCCTGAAACACTTGCTTAATTGTTTTTAGAAAGACTTTGCCTATTTACGTTTTTTTTTTCCTAGTTAACACTACCTACCTAGCACACAGATTCAATGCAGTTTTGAAAGAACGTCAGTCGACCACATCATTTATTCCATTTTGAAAACAAAAATCAATATACCTATAAAGTGACCCATAAATTAGAACTGGCTCACACAATGTTTGTTCAGTGCTGCCTTTCTGAAGGCACCCTTTGCATTTTTTTCTTCACCTCTCTGTTTGAACTGCAGTCTCGGTAAGAGGCTCATTAGGGGACATTAGGGACTGGAGCTAACCAGAATTCCAGAGCTTGCTCTGCTCTTATTAATGCATAGTAGAGTAGAATGCATTTAAATATTTCATAGGCATTCAGTAATTTGTGTGTAATCGCCTTGTTAGCAGACCAGTAGAAGTAGAACAGGCCTGTGAAATGGTGTTAGTGATTGCATGGGTAATTTACAGACCTTTGCCATCAGAAAGAGTATTATTGTTGGCTAGTATGAAGCTGTGAAATAGAACTAGCAATAAGTAAAAAAAGAAACTTAATAAAGGTTTTGTAACAAGCATCTTTAGGGATAACAACCTCACTTGGTCCTTTTGAAGCAGCTATAATTTATGACATAGGCAATATATCAAATGCATAAGATAGTATTATGGAGCATTCATATGAAAAGGGTATTTGCAACATTAGTTCCAACTTCCTGCAAGGGACATGATTAAATGATTAATGAAATGTCCCTTTGCATATGCATTTTGAAATAGCAATTAGGCACTGACTGAGAAAATCCACCAATCCTCTCATTTTTCAGTATTATCTCATTCTTGATTTATAAATCATAGAGAATTTTTGAACAGCAATATGTAGTACCTGAGATGGTTATAAAAACATAAAAGAGAATAATTTGGGCACAAAATAGTCATAAATACATAAATTCATAATTTAATGTTAATACTCGGCCTATTTATTTAGTCTTATTGCACTGTATTTATATCCGACACTATTTCTGTACTTTGATTGGCATAATTAAGTAGGGGGAATGAATAGGCACTATTATTTTACATATCACTGGTAAACAATAGCGAGGAAAGGAGAAGGGAGATGTGGCAGAGGTATGTATGTGTTTTTCAAGTTCTCAGTAATCCACTGGAGGCTGTTCTATAAATGATCATTGAAGGGCTGCAAGCTAGCCTATAATTACAGGAAAGAAAGTGGCAGCTCTGGCATTTCATAACTATGTGTCCTCGAAAAGTGCTTTGTGAGTTTGTCACCAATGATAATTTAGATAGAGGCTCATTACTGAACATCACAACACTTTAAAAACCTTTCGCCTTCATACAGGAGAATAAAGGACTATTTTAATGGCAAGGTTCTTTTGTGTTCCACTGAAAAATTCAATCAAGACAAAACCTCATTGACTATTATTGTAGTCTACAGTCTCTATTCTAATAAAAGCTGCATAGATAAATTGAATAGGTCTCTAAGACCCAAGTATATAATGCAAACATTTTGTACTTTTTTTAGTTCTTTAAATATAGGATAATTATTATCACTGAGGAGTAAACAAGTGTAAAAAAGAAACCTTCTTAAAAAGTAATTTCATGCAAAAATAAACATGCAAAACTGAATATATCTTTTCTTGTAAAGCTGTGTATCCTAGTTGTCTTATTCTGTTTACACCCTAATCTTTGTGTAGAGCTGAAGCATTTTTAAAAATAAGCATTTAGACTGATCGTGGAATAAATATATGTGTCTTCCTCAAGAGTTCAGGGTGAAAAAAACCTTAAGAAAATACAGCAATATCAAGCCTTTGGAATACAAGTCCCACTCTAGTACACTGATGGCAGATTGACTCATTGCTCATTACAATTAGGGGGAACCTGAAAAACAATTTTTAAATGCCCTGGTAATTAGGAATTTGTGTGTTATAAACTAACCTTTAGTTTACTCTACCATTCACTACCTCCTTTTCAGAAAGCATGAGTGAATTTTAGTTTTTGTTATAGTTAGCTTCTTAACCAAACCAAATGGAGCCCGTCTAAGAGCAGACAGGTAGAGTGGCAGTGCCTCTCCTCACTGTAACCACACACCCCAAACCTGATCTGATACACCTCGCTATTTTAGTCCACAGTCTCTTTTCATCCAAGAATGACAACTGTGCTAAGATAACATGGAGGTTTTGTTGTTATGATCAGTGAAGAGGTAATGAAATGAACTGATTTAATCTACCAAGGGGTGGGGAATAGTCAGACAAAGATTTCTAATTGCTCAACCTAGATCTACTAACAAATAAACCTACATATTTATAAATTAGTCCTTTCTCAGAGACATCATTTTAAATCTTCTTCATATGGGTTGCATATTTGTCTATTTTGTTATGTCTCATCATTAATTTCAAGAAATGTAGGTAAATAATCTAAATGGGCACAAAAGTATACTTACTGGATTTAATAGAATTATGGTTGCACTAAACTTTTCGTACTTTTCTAAATGATACTTGAGCCCAGATAGATAAGTCTATAAATTCTTAATTAATTTTGTGAATATTTTGTTTAACCTTTTACTAAGATGCGTTGATGAGAGCATCTCTTAAGTTTTTGCTTTAGTTTACCTGTCTGCCTGTGAAATAGATATACCAAAGGATATTAAATAACTTGAAGTTTTTCTTAAGTTTTAGAAGGCAGCAAATAAATGATATATTACACGTTACATGTTATCGAATATTTTCATGTTCATTGGTGATGCTGCTCTTCTAAATTACTTTTGGTGTATCAACATACCACTCATTAAAGAGACCTTTTTAAACAGTATGGAATAATAATAATAGACTAGTACATAATCAATATCAGAGTAAGATCATGAGAATGTCTTATCTTTTCCCTACTATTTTGTAAGATTAAGACAGATGTCTCCCCAATAGGACACTAGACATGAAATGTCAGTCTTACACTTCTGATTATCAGAATCTTCATGGCACTTTAATTATTAGTAATCGCAAGTGATCATTCTTCATAAGTATTGATGTTTCCATGGGATGGTAATTTGCCATCTTTCCATAATTCACACCACATCCTGGTGAAATAAGACATCACTCACTAAATAACATCACAGGAGCCACAAACTGTTTTAACAAAAATGGAATAGAGAATTGTCTTTGTTCTCCTCAGAATCACTTTCGTTCATATAAGGTACCTTTCTTTTTTTTTTAACAAAAATCGCATGAGTATATGAAATACATCCAGTGATTTCTGCTATTATTCTGCCAATGGTTTGGGGAAAATATTTTTTGTAAAAACTGATAAGCTTAGAGATAATGACATTTTCTGCTATTTGAAGGCTCTCTTTATACTGCATAAATAATTTTCACTAAACACATAAGCATAGTTAACTTCTTTGGTATCATTTCAAGGCATTCTTTTTTCCCACTGTGGAGGAAATAGGATTTCAGTGATTGTAAGTGAAGCATATGCCACTGAGATAGATGTGGCTTAACACTGCGTTTGTGTTGTGTTGTTTGTTTAGGCACCTTAACAATGAACACGCGTTGGACGACAGAAGCACTGCCCAGTGTCGAGTGCAAATGCAGGTGGTACAACAGTTAGAAATACAGGTTTGTCAAAGGCCCCCTCAATGTACTTCTTTTGCAGACTTCTGGTTGTTAAATTGAGTACTGGGCAGATCCTGTGTCTTTTGACACAGTAACTCCTAGAAATACATGGAATTTTAGATTGTTTATAATAATGACGGTAATGATTGATAACTCGGGGGAGGGATTGCTGTAATTTAATGTACTTACCACTTAGACTTATATAACCTTTAGACTACATCATATATATCTGGCCATCCCAAAAGAGTCAAATTTAACTTTACCCTAATAAAGGTTAGATCAAACCCTATAACTGGATACGATTTTATCATAGAGGCAGTTTTTACATGAGCTAATCTTGATTTTTTTTTTTTCCAGGAGATTTTATGTTATAGCAAAAAGGCTTTACAATATCATGCCTTGTTTTAATACCTCCCCCTCCGAAAAAAAAAAGCTTTTTCTTTTCCACTTCTAGTGTCTCTAGTGTATTTTAAATAAAGAACTTGCAAGAATTCTTGAAGACTTATCTTGGAGTAATGGCAAATCATTTATAATATCATAGATAGTAATACATGTATTGCTACAATATATAAATATGCATAAATATATCGCTATCGTATATAAATATAAATGTTGCTGACTTAAAAAATTATTGTTAATATTGAAACAGGATTTGGTCAAAAATAGACTCACAAAATTGATCAGAAAGCAATTATATAACCCTCAATATTCTTTTTCCTACATTTTTCCTAACCCTCTAAGACTTTAATATTTCACCTTAAAGATTATTTTTTCTCAGTTGAACCAATACCTTGTTTCATTTAATTAAACATACAATTTATTTGTCTTCACACTTTACTACGTCTTAAATTGTTTGAAATTCATCATTCACTAAACCCTTGAATGTCACTGCTTTTTTCCAGAGAGCTACTAAAAATACTTTATTTTGACTTGTAGAATAATCGAGAACACAGAAAAGCATCATTGTGGCTGTCGTTTAAAAAGCTTTTTTTTATAAACTTGTTTACCATTTATAAAAGGTAGACTCAAACATAAGAGTTCTGCTGATGATACAGTCTGCAGTGTGACCAATTATGTTTCCTTTTTTTTCCTTTTTTTTTGGGGGGGCTGCTGTGTCTGACTGATGGAAAAGTAAGGTCCGTCACTTGTAATGAGACCCAGTGCAAGTGTAGATGCCTACTCCGTGGCAGAGTTCAGCGTTTCACACTGCCTGGTCTCTGTCACTCTATTGAATTAGATTGATGATGGCAGATTGCAGGGGGCACTAACTGGACCTCAGTGGGAATGCATGAAGTGTGGAGACAATCCTGGCAGGCACTTCGCTTTGAGAACCCTTCACAGCTGCTGGCACTAGGCCATTGCTAACAGTGTCCACAGGACTTTAAAGAGACACCATGGGCCTTCTAATTTATGGTTTCAGCAACTTGTTACTGTCGAGGCAACTGTGACCTCAATTCTCTTATTGACAAAAAGATGAAGTGTTATTTGTTTTCTCTGACCTTTTAACATAAGGAAAGCTATAAAAGTTTCCCCCCTTCCATAGCTAAAGTTGCATTTCCTCCTAGATAAGTTCCCACGGACACAGACTTTTATATGCAGGAATCATTACTTGGAGACAAGCTCAGTGATAAGATGTATCACTGCAATAAAATAGCTGTATCAGTCATTTCTAAAACGCTTCTGATCTCACTCTTTCTTAACAGCTTTCTAAAGAACGCGAACGTCTTCAAGCAATGATGACCCACTTGCACATGCGACCCTCAGAGCCCAAACCATCTCCCAAACCTGTAAGTGCATATTGCTTTATAAACAGTAAATAGCTCTACCAATGTAACAGACTAAGAAAATGAACAATTTAGGGACAGTTAGAAAACAATGAGTGTGATGAAAAATATGGCAATAAAATGAAAGGAAAATGCAATCGCTTGTCAAATTGTATGTTTCTTTTAAAGTAATGCTATCTTTTACAAAATCTATCCAATCTACACCGTGGGTGACACTAAACAAAGTACACCTATCAGTGCGCAAATCACCGCCTTGAGGCTGAAGCCAGAGAGAATATCTTTCTGTGATAGTTTACAGATATTAAAAGGAAACCCACTTTTGTGCAACCTGAGAAGCAGTAACAGGACAAATCACAATCGGAGAGGTATGGGGTATGCTGAAGAGGATTTGGATCAATCATAAGATACATATAAATAGATTTTTTATCAAATTTTTTTTTCTCAAAAGGTCATAGTATTTTTCAAGCCAATTTTGTTCTCTTCCTTTGGTTGTTATTTCAGTTAAGATGTATGTCACATATTGATACATTTTACTATGTAGTACACCTGGTGTTAATTTAGAGAGCTTATGACAAAGGAAAATGGGTGATTATAGAAAATGAAAACAGCAGTTTCCCTAAAAAAAATATAGGAGATTTAAGCCAACCTGGTAACGTAGGCAGATACACAGACTGTTGAAAAGAATATACTTTATCGCACTCAGCTAATGTTTGCACAGAAACTTAGAGTAATCAACTGGGTAACTCTAGTTTAATGAAAGTTTGTGAGGATACTTTTTAATAAGGCCTCTGTATAGCCTGATGATTAGTGATTGCCAGCCTAGCCTTTCCCTCCATTTCTTTAGGAGAAAAAAGTTCCTTTGGTTTTGTAGTGGAGGAGGAGATAAAAGATCAGAGTGTGGTGTATGAGTCTTCCCCTAGTGTCTCTGATATCACACCAATTAATATTATTCAAAGTTA
>PVHT020000105.1:3251899-3254399 GCA_004024745.2 Catagonus wagneri | reverse complement strand
ATGCCACAAATGATTGTTAGTGAGGAAATTCCATTTCCCTCTCTCCATCTCCAATCAGATTTAATTTGAAAATTTTCAGCCTCCTCCAGCTAATTTGCAATTAAGACAATTTTGTTTGAATATGTAGTAATGTCATTACCATTCCACCAAATTAGCAAGGAGACTAAAGGTCAGTGTAAAATTTTCCAGCTGGCTGGAGCCTCTCAGCTGAGATTTGGGACTAAGGAAAAAAAAAAAAAATTCTGGCAGCAACAGAATAGCAACTTACTTGAAGTCCTGTTGGTTGAAAACTTTGCAACCTTCATTATTGCTGTTGTTGCTTCCCTGGGGCCTATACCTGTTTAACAACAGGGGCAGTCAGTGATCAGCAACTGGCTTTTTACTGAAGGAAATAGACTTTGGCTGAAGTCTGGTAGGACAAGAAGGAGTTAGTCCTAAGTAACATTGCAGTAGATTATTAGATAACCTCTAACAGCATCCTCTAATTAGAGTTCTTATGATACAGTTTCATCCTGTAATTAGTTGAGATTGGCTGCTTCCTTTTGCAGCTTATTAGTAGCAACACAGCTGTAGAAGTGAATCCACTCTCATTTGTCAAACCTTTTTAAGTCTTTTTCTCTTGTCTCTACCTTTTTCCTGCCCTTCTCCTGGGCCTTTGCAGCTAAATCTGGTGTCTAGTGTCACCATGTCGAAGAACATGTTGGAGACATCCCCACAGAGCTTACCTCAAACCCCTACCACACCAACGGCCCCAGTCACCCCGATTACCCAGGGACCCTCAGTAATCACCCCAGCCAGTGTGCCCAATGTGGGAGCCATACGAAGGCGACATTCAGACAAATACAACATTCCCATGTCATCAGGTAGGATATGAATGCTCAGTAGAGCTCTTTTACTTTGGGAGAGGAAAACTATAGCTGAAGCAACTGTACATGAGCCATTCCAGAGCACGTGGAAACTCAAGTCATGATTTATGGAGTGATAATTGTTTTATTCCTGGTAAATGCGGATAGGGGCGATTCCCTAAGCACATCATGATGGACTGTTCTGAATGGTTGTTCAGGAAAGAAAGCTCTCCCCATTAGAGACATTGAGAGATGTGTTGTCAGGACAGCCCATATTATCACCTCAATTCAATGAGATCCTTTGATCTCCGAGGGAAGACTGGAGCAGTACAACATACTGTGAGTAATGCTATATGAGAAGAGCCTTTAAAAGGATGGATGTGAAGCACCATTGCCTTATGCAACACGGTGCAGGTTTTACAGGAATCAGTCTTTATCAGGGTGCTACCTAATGAAATCCTAGCCCAGCTCCTGATGCCTTCCCACTACTTTGCTTAAGATACATCTGAGAGGCGCAGTTGGCGTGGAACACAAATTTACTTCCATTCTCCACCCCCCCCCGCCGTGCTCCCCCCCCCAGCACCCCTCACCCCCGCCCCCGGGGCATCTGGATAATCACAGTCACACATTGTGACCATTATTAGCCCAGAGCCCCCTTTTTACCAAAAGTGAAGTTATTTTCAACACGGGCGCTTGTGAGGGTTTTGTGTTTCCTTTGTTAGAGGGCCACAGACGCCCAAGAGATGATCCTTGTGTTCTTTACGAAAGTATTAGATGAGAGAAGCTAAGATTATGGCAGGGGGGCAAAAGTCCATGTAAGAACATGCCTAAACCACCCGCTTTAAAGAGGACCTGGCTGTTGCAAAAATCCTCAGGCCAGCTGGTCACACTGTTCCTGAAGTACCGCCAACAACTAGGGACGCTTCATTTGCACTTCATGTCAGAAATGGCCTTTTCCATATAATTCAATTCCACTGTCATGCTTTGTGCTTTCACTAGTCAGTGGCTTTCTCACTGAATCACTTCACCAATACTAGGGGAAAAATATGAGAAATCAATTATATGCAATGGGAATTATTAGCAGAATTAACTCCTAGTTTTTATTTTTATAGAAATTGCCCCAAACTACGAGTTTTATAAAAACGCAGATGTCAGACCTCCCTTTACTTATGCAACTCTCATAAGGCAGGTAAGTAGAAGGAAAATTAACTTTGCCTGATTAAATTAAAATTCATTAATGCTTAAAGAAAGGCTTGGACGAGAAAGTGTCATCGAGCCTAGTTAGTAAACCATTATTTTCTGTCACTATGTATCTTGTCTCATTTCAGGCTATCATGGAGTCATCTGACAGGCAGTTAACACTTAATGAAATTTACAGCTGGTTTACACGGACATTTGCTTACTTCAGGCGGAATGCCGCAACTTGGAAGGTAACTACTTTTGCAGCAGTTTGGAGTTGCCTGGCGAAGTTCCTTACAGATAGCACCAGGAACATTTATTTACATGACATAAGCAGATTAGTATCTGCTTCCCCTCTTTTTAACCTGCCTCTTGAATGGAATGAATTCCCTCTCTCAAAATGACAAGTGAAAGAATAATTTTGCCTCTGATATAGTTTTCTAATTTGGTGCAATTAATAGCTGAGGCTTGGCAGA
>PVHT020000105.1:3226899-3249399 GCA_004024745.2 Catagonus wagneri | reverse complement strand
AAAAAATTGTTTTTACAGAATGGAAAAGCTTTCTAGAGGGAGTTGCTTGTTTTATTCAATACTGTAACCTCTGATAGAGCACAAAAGGCTATTTTAAAACAAAGCTAATGTTACAGACACTCGCCCTGAAAGTACCTTTTTGTAACAGATTTTTGAAAAGATTTTATTAAAAAATAGTGATTTTTATTTCACACCTACTCTTTATTTTCCGGACCAAACCTTATTATTTGGACCTTCCCTGCTTTTTCCCCAACCACATCGGCTATCTATTCAGAGCTATTAGGATGATCAAGATATGGTAGTGTGAGAAAATTGCTAGCTGAGAAGTTTGGAATCAATATTTTTCTTCCTTTTTTTTTTTTCCTAGAGAAACAAGACCGCCAAACTTAAGTCAGAAATATAACACATTTTGTGCCAAATGAATGAATTCCATGTGGCATTTACCTGGTCCCCCAAACTGCTACTGCCTTCTGTGAAGACATGACTTTAATGTATTTTATCTGCTCTTGGCCCTTCACTTTTGATTTCTGTAGTCAAGGATGTGCTAATTTCTGCATTCAAGAAAGAGTTAATTCATTATGTTGTCATTTAATTAACTATGGTAATTTGTTATGTTAATTCATGGTGTTCCGGAAATTAACCATTAATTATTTCCTGATTGCATCAAATTGGTAATTGTGTTGTATATTTGCATTTTTTAATTTTTATATGAATGCTGTTCTTCTTGGAAATAAAACCTGGGAGTAACTAGAAACAGGTTTTTAGGGATCTTCAAGGTCATACCCCACTTTCCCTGCACACCATAGTCTAAAGTTCCATTATTTAGATTCCTGGACCAAATATATATGTATTTACATATACGTACTATGTAGAGAATCATGTATTTGAACTCTGTTACCCTATTTCTGTAGTCTTATATACAGCCATTCTGAACTGTCATTCAACAAGCCAGAGAATACCTTTTTAACTGAGATTATTGAGAGCCACATATTTTACATTTTGACTTATAAATCGTCTTTATATTTTTGTCTTCCAGAAGCCCAACCTTAGTGAAAAATATACCTACCAGTTTAGGCTATGGAGCAGCTCTTAATGCCAGTTTGCAGGTAATATCATTAAATGTACCTTCTTATTATCCTTAGATCTGAATGTTTTGACTTTTTTTTTATTTTTTTGGATTGGCTTGGCTTGGCTTAGCTTGGCTTGGCTTTGTATTTAGGTGGACTTGTGATTATTCTTAATAGTTGGTTTATCTTCCAAGTTAGTTGTAGTACCTAGTACTATAGAAAGCACTGGTTCTAATTCAAGCTACTTTTGATGTGAAGAAGCAAGAAGGACACCCTGTGGCAAAATCTGGAACACTCGGTTTTCCTGCAAATGCTAGGTTGATAGAAGCTTCTGCAAATGCATGTGGCTATGCATTAATATTTATCCAGGCTGTCATAAATGATTTCACATCATAGTGTTGGGGAACATGGTGCTTGTGGCAAAAACTTTAAAGTTTAATTATAATATATAATTTTTATGCAGAGGAGGCAAATGTCAGGACTTCTTTATTTTGAGTTAAGTTCTGGTCATTTTTAAAAGCAGAGCAACTGCTTATATTATCTTGGGGTATTTCACTACATGCTAGGATACACTATTTTATTATGCAGGAGCCTGCAACATGAGTGAGAAAGTTTGCTGGGAGAACCACTGTTTATATTCTCACCTCACACTTCATTTCCTTGGTGTTGCTGCCACAAGTTGCCAGTTAGGAACCTTTCTCTTTCTTTTTATCGAAACGCTTCTAAAGTGCCTGGCTCAGAACTGAAACCCATTGTGATAAGATAGATTTTTTTACACCTGATTTGAAAGCGTATCTCAAAAGTCCTTGACGCCCTCTTCATTTCCCTAGGCTGCCTTGGCAGAGAGCAGTTTACCTTTGCTAAGTAACCCTGGACTGATCAATAACGCCTCCAGCGGCCTGCTGCAGGCCGTCCACGAAGACCTCAATGGTTCCCTGGATCACCTCGACAGCAATGGGAACAGCAGCCCGGGCTGCTCACCTCAGCCACACATGTAAGTGTGGCTGACAGACTCCGTAAGGGGCAGGCCCTGTATTCGCATACGTCTGAAATGTGGAAGTCTTCTTAAGTTTCGAACCACACAAAAGTAAAAGCTACGAGTTTAAATGGAGTTAAACTGCACGGCGTTTGTGTTATGAGAGAGTGTATCAGAATTGGTTTTAAGACACCTTTTACATTCTCTCCAGTGTCCTATAATTACTATCCTAGCCATCTCCTACAGATTCTTAGTGCTACGAACATTCTCTTGGGTGTAAAGTGGTATCTAAGATGAGTCTCCATCTTATGGGTCATTATCACAGTTTGGTTTGTATGGTGCAATAAGAATATTCACGATGGAATAAGTTGTCGTAATTTTTACTACTATTACAGGTCTCTAAACCATTTATGAACTGTAGTCAAGATATTGCCCGTTTTTATATACCGTAAAATGCAAAGTTTAACTGTTACCCACAGTTTACATAGAAGCTAGTAAAGTGTAACTTTTTGCCTGTCTTATAAATCAGTGTAATTACATATTCAACTTTAATTACTGGTGCGTCTGTATTGGCAAGGTTTATATGTTATATTTTATGCAAGACTACGATTCCTATTAATATTTAGCAGCTAACTATATCATTAATTACTCTAAAATCTTTCCCCTACCATCTTTTTAATGGAGCTGCGAGAGTAGATGTATTAAAAATTGATGTATTGTGGATTTCAGAAATATATATGACACTTTAAAAAATGCCTGGCCTTATTCAATAGGCTAAGTGTATCAGTTTCTTGTTTACTAAAAAGTATGGCCCCTATTAGAACTTACATTTCAGGGGGAAAAATTAGAATCTGAATCCTGAACAATCCATTCAGTTGTTGAGGTGAGTTGTAATTTATGTCCATACCTCTGAGAGTTAAACATCACATGCTTCTAATTTCAAGTTACTGAGGTAAGAATTATACTATCTCTTATTCTTATATTTTCTCTCCCTATTTTTGCACCAAATGTCTAGTCAAAGGCCTGAAAGGGAATTATGGTCTTTCTAGGGGCCTTTTCCTTTTGACCTTTAACAGGATATTATTTTTGTTGACTCTTTAGACAGTTTATTCTATTTGACATATTAATGTCTTTAAGACCATGTGCCTAATTGCTTTATAGCCCTTTTACACTATCACCTTTGTGAAAAACACACAGTGAACAGTAATGTGTTTTATCAGGTTCCAAACCATTACTTTTTCGAAATGGAAAAATTTGTCTTTTGGAAGTGTCTTTAGTTGTATTAAATAATACAAAAGAAGTCATAAAACTCGAAGTAGAAAGAACATGAATATATGCTCTTGAGAGTAGCAGTGCTCTAAAACAAGGAAAGGGAGCAATCCAACGAAAGTTTTTATATCCCTGCTTTATCCTATCAGCCATGCAATGGGTAGCTTGAGGCCTTTTCCTTTCAGCCATTCTCCTGAGGATGCTAATGATCGCTCCCTGTATAAAATGCTAAAACAATAAAACTTTAAAGAGCAAACAAGAGTTAGATCCTGTTTTCCCCCTTTAAAAAAGACGTATTTCAGAGAAATGAAAGGTATTCGTCATAGAAATGTTAAGCTGTTGATCCAACTCTCGGGCCTCCTGCACAATATATAGTGGTTATTATGAATCGCATATAGAGGATATGAAAGGAAGTGCTTTTTAAAATGTAGTGGTCCAATGATAAGAATATTAAAATTAAAAATGGGTGATTCAATAAAGTAGTTTATTAAACATTGTATTTTAGAACCTGAAATAATAATTGCGCTACATTAAGGTATTGTCAAGCTAGTAGTGTTTTTCATTTGGCAATTACTATTTTAGATATTTTTTTCATTTTTTTAACAGTTTAATTATAAAATATTTCAGAAAAAATAGTATGTGTAAAACAGTATATAAAAATTATATTTAATGCCTCATGTAATGTCCATATGGGCTTATAAAACTAAAATGTTCAGATTCAATATATCGTACATTTTATGCTTATGTGAATTAATGCATGTGAAAAATATTTATGTTTATTTTCCATAGGGAGATAAAAGGAAAGCTTCCCTGAGCTTATTTGTTAGAAATAGATTTCAGAAAAGATAAATATTAGAGGATGATCAAATCTTGTCTTTTCCTAAATTATATAAATTATATCATATTTTTAATTATCATGCTGAATACTGAGTCAACATTCTCCCTTTGAATCTGTTTCAGCTGCCATCATTACCATTTTGTATACTAGATGTCAAATATTATTGACGGAATGTCACTTCAGTACTCTATATTCATCTTTATAGAGTTTTAAGATGCTTGTACTTAAAGAATGTTGTGGCATTTTATGTGCAGTATTAGACAAAGGAAAATATTATCTAATTCTTCCATCAGAATTTGGCTGCATATAATTGAATATACTTCAAAGCACTTTGAAAATTAAACAGAAGTGAAAGAATTTTTTTTTTTACCTTTAAATAGGGTAATCACGTGTCCTGAAATGAAGTCATGGTACTTGTCCTTGTTGTCATTGGCTGGGGAGGCAGGAAGGGGTGGTAAGTTATACTGATGCAATTGTTAGCAGGAGACAGAAGGGCCTAGTGGTATTAGTATATAGGCTCTGGTGATAGTTTGTAGGGGTTCCAATCTCAGATTCAGTTTTTAATAGCTGAGTAAGATTTATTTCTCTCTTCAGTTTTCTCAGCTGAAAGTGAGGTAAGTAATAATACATACCTCATAGGATTCTTGCAAATGAAATGAGTGCCTGGAATATGATGATTGCTCCCTGTATCCCTCATAGTGTTGTGTTCACAGTTCCTGATTTATATTACCTCTTGTAGTACCTCATTATTGCTATAAATGAGACCGTAAACAATATAAAAATATGTTGCATTTTAATACATTTTTAGGCTCTCCATAAATGTTGGTTACTTTCCTTGATAGTCCCTTTCCTTTTCCTTCCATCTCCTCTCATAATTCATGAAGTAAGCAGATACGTAAAAGTGAAACAAGATGAGACAGAAATTTATGGTAGGGAGCACCCTTCCTCAAAGTCAGTAAGATAGATTTTTGAGATAAGATGTTATCTGAAGTAGGAGGCAATGAAAAATTCAAATAAAATAATATCAACCCAGAACAGGAGCTCAGGATATGTATCTGGAGAATACTGCATATTAGGCTTGACAGGAATTTAGAATATAAAAAGGAAAATAGAATTTAGAATATGTGAAATGGTACCAGACTATTGAGTGCCTTAAATACCAAGCTATGGTGTTTGTTTTAGTCAGTATGGAGCTTGTTAATGTTATGAGCTTGGATTTCCCAGGATTAGATATGCCTTTAGGAAGAGTAATCTGAAAAAGAGTACTGAAGGAGCCATGCCTAAGAGAAACTCATGTGAGGTAGGATATTCTGGAACTCAGAAAGACTGGGAGCAAAAGTTGAGTTCCTGCAACATGTAGTATCTGACTTAAGGACAAGAAAGGTAGTAGAGAGCATAGAATCCATAAAAAGAGTGCTGTGAAAAGAAATACCAGGAATGCAAGACAACTGATTGAATGCTGGGGACAAAGAGGAAAATTAGGAAAAACCATAGCCACTTTAAAAGCCTGCACAGAGAAATAGAGACCACAAGCAGACAGGCTCAAGGGGGGAAATGATGATGAGTTCAGTGTCTTACTTGCTGAATCTGAGAACTTAAATGTCCTTAGATTCAGAAAAAAAAAAAAAAAACTGAAACTGTTTCTTCATTTAGTCTTTTTATTCAACTCCAGAATAGTAAAATCCCACATAGTATAAAATGGAAGTGTTCCTGAGATTGGTAGAAAAGATGTTTTGAAGCTTTAGAAGAATTGGATAGCTATGGATTAGTGCTTGTTATATTTTTAGGTAATAAGAGATGCCAAACTATCACCCAGCTTGACACTCCATATTTAACACTTTGTGCACTGTGGCTCTTACTCTCAGAATGCCATGAATGAACACTTTTGCCACACTGGTGCTTTTGTTTTGCTGTAACTCTTTACCTTTCTGCCCTTTCCTTTTTGCACTTTTCCCTCTCTTCTCTTACCTAAATTCTCCCTTTCCTTAAGAGCCTTGTCTTGTTTTTCCAGGAGGCTTTCCCAAAGAATTTTGCAGTTAGGACCTATACACTGCTCCACATTTCTGAAGAGCTTGTTGCTTGTACCATTATCTGGAACTAACATCTATTCTTGCACACGTGTGCTCATTTTGCAGTTATCTCTGGCTAACTGGCAGATCCCTTAAGGACAGAGACTATGTTTTATACATATTATACTATATGAAACCCCTAACACATTTTACCTTACAAAGTATATACTCAATAACCATATGATACTGCTTATGAAGAATCAAATGGGAGAAGCTTCCCTGTGGCTCAGCGGGTTAAGGATTCAGCATTTCAACTGTGGCTCAGGTCATTGCTGTGTCGGTTAGATCCCTCCCCTGGGAACTTCAGTATGTGCAAGCACCACACGCACACACACACACACACACACACACCAACACACCAACAAATAAAGAATCAAGTGGCAGGTGACAATTAGATGTGGTTTGACTTCATGAGGTAATCCCTACAAGAGTACAATCCAGTATTCTCTTAGAAAAATGAAGAAAAAAGACGAAGAGACTTTTAGGAGGAAGAGATAACTAAATATAACATTCACTTTTATGAGGGAGTGAAGAGATTTTTCTAAGTATTGGAAGAGTCTACCTGTGAACTTTTGTTTTTAATTTTAATTATTTAATTAATATGTATTTTATGACTGTCCAAAGTTATGTGACTAGAAAGTGGCAAGCCCCGTCACCTCGTTTGTAATTATCCTCCCAGACCTTGTTAAATTTCATTTATCTTGGTGAATTAAAAAGGAAAACAAAAAATATTGAGATCTATACAGTAATCATCAGATGAATGTTCAGGAGGATTTTAGCAGAAAGTAGGAAAGGTTATAAAGCCAGGTGGAATAATATAGATTCCACCCAGTAATTTTTGGACCATGTTTTCACTCTTTTCAATCAAATAGATTTCTATTGAAAGAGTTCTAGAGCCATCACAATTTTAGCAAATGTAAAAGATACTTCCTATAAGAGGCTGAGCTGAGGGTCATTAAGATTTATAATTGTCTTCCCTTCTGTACCACAGTGCCAATATTCCTTGAATACCTGGCTTTTCAGAGTTCTATCAATAATGGGTAAAATTACTTTAGATTCCTATTTTATATCTGTGTTTGCCTCTCATAAAAACTACCTTAAGCGTTAGGATTGATGCTATGTTCAGGCAGAAATAATTTCAACTTACTTTCTTCTCTCATGTGTTAGACTTAAATGAATGAAAACAGCAGAAAACATTTGGAGTAGACCTGGAAGGTGAGCTCATACTGGTAGAATCAATCCATTTCCTGTCTCCTTCCAAACCTGAGGCAGAAAGAGAAATTTAATGATGTACTCGCCATATTTAGTTCAACTCAGTTGTTTCTCTTTTTTATTAAGCATTTGTTTCTTCTCACTCTCAATATGTTGGCTCAGATTTGCCTGCTCTTTCTCTTATGAAAGTGTTAAATGAGGTTCCCATTTTGATATTTTCAAATTTTGTTTCTAGAGATCAAAACAAATGTTCTTCCTGAGGTGGTTTTGTGTGGAGGACTTCACTCACAAAGGCTTCCATTGTCATGGCGTTCCCTTTTCTGATTATTAGAGTCTCCTACTGTTGAGTTTTCAGATCATTTCTTGCACGTCATTCCTGAATCCTCTTAGCCTCCGTGCTATTTCAAAGTTCTACTTGCAAATATTCTGTATTAGTTTCAGGTGATGATTATTTTCTCTCTCTTATTAAGGCAAATATTTGAAGTTTATGAGCTAATGATCTTCCATATAGGATCAGTATGTTAACATGGCTTATATAAAGCTAGAAGATAAATTTGTTGTGTTCTTAGAAGCCAAAACTTTAGGGTGAGGAAATCAAAGGCTATGGCATCACACAAAAGGAGTAGTACAGTGTTATTCCAGGACTGCAATGGAGATCACATTAATCTTTTTTTTTCATTAATGTGTTGAATGCAGATTCTGCATGCCCCAGAGCTTTTATGCATTGCACGTTCCAGTCATCCTTATAACGTCCTCTGCTTCTTGAGAACCTCAGTTTGTTGATCCATTGATAAACTTCAGCCTCTCCTAGCAATAATACTTTGCAACGAAAGATAGCTCAAAGGGACTTCCAGACACAAGTTTTGTGAAAGAGTATTGAAAATCTGATATAAATTATGAATTGTCATGAAACATAATGACAACATTCAAGTATATAATGTTACCTTTCTTCCTTCTATTCTTTTTAGCTTCCTTAAAATTTAAATTGCTATTTGTAGGCTCATGTAGAATTTGCAAACCCTGTACCTTTGTTTGGTGATTTTTATATAAAATCCCTACAGATCTTAGATCTCTCTGTGGACAAAAGCATCTGAAATTGTTGTGGCGATGTATATCAGAGGAAAGCAGTTGAAAATACCTGATAATATGAGCAAGTAGAATGCTTTCTCATTGTTTTCATACCTATTAAGCCTGAGCTATTTTTTGCTGATATTTTGGACCACTAAAATGCATTAAGAAGCTCTAAACATAAATGCTTTTTTTTGTTTTTTTGCTTTACATATGTTTTCACAGATTTTCTAGTTCACAATGTTTCAGTCATCTTTAATTTTTTTTTCCCTAACATTTCTGAGCCTCTTAGAATTTTCATTCTGATTTAATTCCATTTTGATTTAATCTCTAAACTTTTTTTTATTAACTTCGCTAGTTAGCTTTGAGATCTCTTTCCAAAGTGATTGTACAGAACTTATGATTATGCCAGCTCTTTATCATCTCATCTTTTTTTTTTTTTAATGCTGCAAGTGTGGTTCAGTAGCTGCTGTTCTTTTTTACATTATTCCAGTCCCCATATGTGGCACTCATTCTAGTTCCTCCTAATAAAAAGATCCTCCCAGAGGTACAGCGCCTTCAGCTAAAACGTACTGTTTCCCCACCGTGCCAATTGTGAAAACTTGTGGGTTCCTATAGGGTTTTAAAGGATTTTTATAGAACTATACAGATGGTATCTGACATCCGTGGTATGAATCCTCACAATTTAGGCAAAGTGTGTCAGAAAACTTTTCTCTGACAGTATTGTGGCTTACTGTTTCTGTTTTATATCTAAAGAAGACATTTTGTTAGAAGGTACATGGACATCTTCATTTGCACTAACACCACTTGAGCCTTAGAAATTTCCTTTTGCTAAGGGTCAAAAGGTAATTGATTGAATTGTTTAAAAAATGAATATTTTTATTCAGTATTATTTTTTTTTCATTCTAGTGCCAGGGATAACTGAGGGTTTTCCATACCTACCAAATGTGGTGTTTTAACTTCAGCTTTTGACATAAGGCTTAGGAAAGTAGATGCCTATTTGGTGACCATGTTTTTTCTTTTTTTATGACTAAAGATATTTATTATTCTGACTATAACTTCAGAATATTCCTTAATATTAAGGTAATTTTTATAAGAAATTATATTTTAATATATGTTAAAATTATATGCATTTTGACTCTTTGGGAGAATTTAAAATTGACCTGAATGAATACAATATACATGAAAACTTTGATACCAGTAAACACAGTTTAAAACTTTATCTCAGGAAAAAAAAATTATCTCAGATTTCCTACATTCCGTAAGCAGTTTCTATCATTGGCATATAATTAAATAATTTATGTAAGGCATTAATGACCAAATAATTTCACATAACTAGTGGAAACTAACGTTCTTCACTTTGCTCAATATTATCTTAATCTTTGAAGACTGAAAAGTATGTAACAGCAGCAAGATATTTAAAAGGCAGAAGCAAAAGTAATCAGTGGTCACATAATGTTATCTTACTCTCAATAAATTTACATTTGTGACATTAAATCTAAGGCCCCTTTTGTTAATTAGCAGGTCAGAGAAGGACATAATCCACTAGATTTAGAATAAAAGATAAATATTGTTTTTATTCCCTATTCCTTTCTCATGTTGAGAACTAACAGAGCATAACCAAGCACAGTACAGGAGAAAACTGCACATTGAATCAGTCCTACAGTTTCATTTGAGCAAAGGAAGAGTTCCAGCAGAGCAGCCAGTCTCAAAGATTAGATAGACCTAATAACTTGAACTACAGTAATCCCAGTGAGGAGCTATCTCTATAAAGATATCCAGGAAAAAGCTTCACCAGGAGCCAGCAGTGGATGCACAGTATCCCATCAGGGCAGTTTTGCAAAGGAAACAGACAACAACCCAGAAAAATGGTTGAGCCCCATCGTGAGGGCTGGCTATAGCCATAGCGTCCACCTTTAGGACTTGGAGGTCATGATCTTCAAGGATCCAGAACCAAAATTATTAAAGAAGGAATTAGAGAGAAACAGGAACATATACTCTATGTACTCAGCCATCCTGACATTTCTGACTGAAACTTGGCCCAAGGAACAAGGCAAAACCAGTTTTTAGATGAATGGTTCAAAGGAGTTTTGGAGAAGAAGCAAAAGTAACTTAACGGTCGAATGTCAAGAGGCAATTTAGACTTTCTTTTATTTCTCTGGCCAACAGATTAGAAACATAAAGACCTATGCTTGAATGTTAATTAAAAGTAACCATTTATGACACACAGAATGGAATGGTGGAGTTCCCATTATGGCTCAGCAGAAACGAATCTGACTAGTATCCATGAGGACTCAGGTGTGATGCCTGGCCTTACTCAGTGGGTTAAGGATTTGGCATTGCCGTGCAAAGCGGTGTAGGTCAAAGACGTGGCTCAGATCTGGCATTGCTGTGGCTGTGGGGTGGACCAGCGGCTACAGCTCCCTAGCCTGGGAACCTCCATATGCTGCAGGTTCGGCCTTAAAAAAAAAAGAAATGGAATCATACCCATTGTATCTCCATGGGCAACACTTTTGACTCTAAGGTTAGAGATAGTGTATTTGGACTCATCAGCGATCCAAGGAATTACATCTATACTTTCATTTTATTACAGCTGTTTTGCTCACATCCAGGACTTTTATAAGATAAACTGGTTAATCCTAAAGAATTTAATTGTTTTTTAGTTAGCACTACAGCAAAACTATCTGAAATCATCTGGGAATGAGCCTCCAAATCATGTAAAATCCAGTTTCTTTAAACAGTGTTGCATACATTTGAATGAATTGCAATATAATGTTGATGATAAGGGCCAGAAATTTTAGAGAAAGTTTTATGTACATTTATATGCATGCAGTTTATAAAATTATGTTTTATTAATCCACCTTTTTGGTTATATGTCTTACAACTTCTATTGACATTAAATGGAACTTCGGAACTCTACCTTGGGTCAGATCTATTGAGATGTAGAATAGAATTATAAACTCTATCCTTCAGAATGGCAGTGTATCTTAGAAGAGAAAATGTTATTCCAGTTAGCAGAAAATAATATTCTTTGGCAACTGAATACTAAATGGTTACATTTTTCAAAATATAGAATATAGGAGTTATAAGATTTTTTGAATATATTAGAATTAAAGTCATATTCTGAAAATTTATCTAGGTATTTATCCTTAGTCACAGTAAAAAGGTATGAGAAACTTGGTAGGGCGTTTTTTATTTATAGTCTGAAAAAGGAAACTAAACAAAATATGTATAGAATGAGGAATCATTTGTTCACTCTAGTTTTTCTATCCTGCTTTAATGCCTGTACATTTATGAGAGAAGGAATATTTTCCTTTTCATCAAGTGATAAGCAGAGTTTGTATCCATCAAACCATAAAGGTGGTTCTGGGTACCTTCCTAGTGGCAGCTGTGCGCAAATTAATCCAAATCAAAAGGAAGGTCATTTTGTTTAACATAAGAATGTTTGTGATAAATCTTCTTTTAATTTACGAAAGAGAAAACAGTCTTTAAAAATAATAAATTGGAGAAATACTGAGTCATACTTGTAAAGACCTGTTTATAATTTCTTAATAAATAAAAGCTAATTTATCATTTCTAGTGGTTTTTATTTACATGGTCTTCTTATTCACTTCTACACAAAAGAGAATTAAATATTTCTCTAATATGTGCTTAAATTTAGAATATAAAAACCTAGATTTTAATGGAAGAATCAGATCATTTCAAAAGCATAAAATCATGAATAAAATTAAGTAAATAATTTCTTAATGACTGTATGAATAACTTCATTCAGTTACATCAGCCTAAGATCATCTCTCATTTTTAAAAGTACTAACAAAATTTTTTCTTTTAAAATTAAATTTTTCCATTTAAAACCTTAGTTCATTTATTAACTTATTTTCTGTGATACGTTAAACTAAAATACTTCCTAAACAAAATATTACTCTAAAAGTTACAAATGTTTAAGAAACATGACTTGTTTCTCACTTCAGCTAGACTTTATACAATGAAAATAACTAAACTTTGTAATATTTATAAATCTACTTTTAAATTCCAAATATAATTGTATTATTTCCTTGTACATATACTAGATGGAAATGAATAACATTGAATTTCCACAATCTCAGTTTTTCATATGCTTTCTAAATGAGCATCAGTTACTTTGCCAGTTTTCGTGTGAAACTTCTTCAGAAAAAAAAATTTGTTTAAATGTTTTATTTGATATGATTATATCTTCCAAGATAGCATTCAGTAGAAGTTAGCCACTCAGAAATAACAAACAAAACCAAAAACTTGCCTCGTGAAGCTCAATCTTCCATCTTAATAAAGGTGTTTGTGTTTCTGGTTTTGGAATCATTTTACATCTTCAAAATGATACTTATGTAGTAAGCATGAAGATTTTGACACTGGCAAATTTGAACTGATTGAATAAAAATTTATTCAAACACGTATAAAATTATAAAGTACTAATCATTTACTTTGAGTTTTAAATGCTTGCATATAGTAGTTATCATTATCCATTCAAAAGCTTTGTTCTGAGTACTAAATAGACATTATAGATACTTAAAAGGAAATCTCTTCTCCAAGTCTTTTCTTTTAATTGCAAAAATTTTGACGCTATTTTGTGAAAGAGTCAAAATTTATATTGCCTATAGTAATGCTATGTTTATTTCGATATTTTTAAATGTCATTAATCAACAATATAACAGTATATAAGAGATAAATAATTTGTATGATTATTGACACTTTCTACTGTAGTTAACTAATATAACTGTAGGTTAAAGATACACAGATTAAATTAAGCAGAAGTAAATATCAAGAAACTTAAAAATCAAGAACTTGAACATATTGAGTAGGAAATAGATGTGTGGGTTAAGAATTACCTTATTTTAATACATTCCTTTGTTAGAGTACTATAAATATAAATTCTCTTTACTGGATAAAGATTGGTATATTGGGCCTAATAAAATTATTTTCCATAGTAAAACCGAAGCAATGAGGGTCTTAAAGCTATTTCTGAGCATAGGTTTTTGAGTATGATCTGGGGAATAGCATCATTTATAGTAAAGATCTGCAGTTACCGATAGAAACATGTTATAGGATTTTGAAAAGATGTATTATATCTCTGTAAAGAGACATTTATTACTCTTTTCAATAGGTATACCTTATTAAATGTATTAAAATTTGCCTCAAATAACTAGGATTATCTGAAGAGAAGACATAAGGGAATCTCATAATGAGTAAACCACTAAAAACAACTTGAATCTAGTCTTACATTTAGTCTTGACTTGTAAATGTTTGATAAATTAACCGTACATTGCCTGAATTTGCCTATATTGTAGATATGAGCCATTAATTGTAAGCATCACAGCATTTGTGGATATCTATCAGCATTTAAGGCTTAAAGTTCTTAATCATTGCCTTCATGGTATTAATAAATATTGATTGCTAAAAGGCCCAATCAAATTTACATTGTGGCAAAGAATTTCGCATAAATGATGGCATTATATAAGTATTTTAATCATTACATTTGATGAGATCTAAATAAACACCGTGGTGAACTCTGCCATCTAACATCTATTGGCTTAAATACATTTTGAACATCACGGTTAAACAGAACCTTACTCATAGTACTTTCTTATTCTAAAGAAAAACAGGAATATTTTATGGGATCTTAGTCTTAAATAAAGAGAAAACAGAGATAATTTACATTCCTCTAGAGATTAAACTGTATGACCACAATCTAAAAAGGTAAACTTTTCCATTATAATTTGACTCTTTGGCTGTAGGGTGCAAACAACATTAACATTTCTCCTGCTTTTCATTGGTGCCCTGGGTACTTAGAGATTTCACAACCGAAGAAGCAACACATTTCTTTAAGCAGCAAATCAGTCTATTAATGTAGCCAATCCTCCGTGTTTTTGGTATATACCATGATGAGGGTGGGCTGTAAAACTGAGCAATTAAACTAGAGTGTGAAAATCAACCACTACTTTTCATTTCCTTCAAGTAGAAGGTTGGCAGGTTGAATGGAGCAGAAATGAGTTTCATTCATTTAAATTTAATAAACATTTACTGAGCACCTATTATGCAGATTCTCTGTATCTACAAAGAGGGAAAACTCAAATAGAGGGATGGATATGTACATAGATAGTGAGAGTCCAAGTAAAGGAAAAGGGTTATAACCAAATTCCAAATTCAGACTTAAGTGTGTGCATGCACACAGAAAATCATAAAGTCTTCATGGAGGATATAGCTTTGAGTTATGCTTAACATGAAACTTTTAGGTGCAACTTTATGGAGATAGTGATATGTGGCTGTTTTTTGCTTACAGAAGTAGCAGTCCTAAACTTTTCAATCTAAAATTAAGCAGAGGTAAGAAAGAGAAAATAGATACAAAGGATTTGAGGATATGAGCAAAGTTGACTAAGATATAAAACGAATCTCATTTTGAAAACATATGATTCTTTTGCCTTGACACATGGACGATCTGCCTAGAGAGGAATACCTGCGAGTTAAGACTGGACGGGAATTTGGGATCCATATCTTAATGTATTTACAAGCTGATGATAGGGTAGGAGAATTTTAAAGTTCACCAATTATTTGAAGATTCTTAGTGAGCCCCTCAAGGGTATATGTTACCTACTTTTAAAAAGACATATCTGTTCTTTGTTGCTATTCTTCTTTCTTAAATATTCCATTTTTTTCACTTAAGAAAGTATCCATACTTTATGCCATTTTCCTTCAATATTCAGTATGAAAATGTGTTTTTCTATAAAATAACATAGTTACAGGCTGAAAAATAATAAATACATAAAATTTCCAGAGATCAAGTATCAGCAGCCTTTGTGAATGTGGCCATTGCTACCGCTAGCAATTTAGTCACAATGATGACTGCAGAGAAACTTGTTTCCATATCTCCCAATCTTCTACTTGCTAGTTTCCCAGCTTTCTACGACCCTCTTCCTCTCCTCCTTGAGCAATTAAACCAGCATATAAAGACTCATCAAAATGGAATGTGAGTTAGAAAGAGTCATTATCTATTTTAATTTTTAGAATTTTTGACAGAGATTTAGGCTCTTCTATCATACTAGTGGAGTATAAAAGGGAGCTCTTTCACATGCATATAGATTTAAGAGCAGTATATACAAAATTTTTTTACTCCATAACTAATAGACTAAATTCTTTTCTTCTTTCCACTGTTTCTAATCCTTCTAGCTTACTCCTGACCATCATTACCATATTACACTGTTGGAGTCAGTTCCTAACTGGTAACCTTACATCCAGTGGCCTATATTCCATCTACGTTTTGCAAATTAATCCTCCTAAAACTGTTCTATCTTTTCACTGCCGTGATCAAAAACCATCAATAGCACTTCAACTGGCAGAGAATAAATTTTAAACTCCATAGAATGCAACTCAAGGGCCCTTCACCATGTGACCTTGTTCTGCTTTCTAACATATTTCTTTATTACCAACCCTCCATTCCCCGTGGCCTCTACACACTCTGAGAGTTCCCACAACACATCTAAAGTTCTCTATTTTTCCCAGTTCCACTCCAAGTGCCCTTTTCCTTGACTCTGCGTAATGAACATTTTCATATCTTTCAAAGCCTACCTGAAGTGACACCTTCTTCTGTCATAGATCATTGACTGATTTGATGGCCAGAATTTATCCCCCTTCTTCCATAACACTTTGTATATTATGATATAGATTACATTCTACTTGATAACCTCAGCAGAAATTACTTGTGTGTATGTCTTACTTCCTCTATTAGACTGGAAACTCTGCAAGGACAGGAACCATCGTCCATATTAGCCCCTAGATCAGTGGTTTGCACCTAATGCTTATTGATTTTTTTTCACTTCCAACAGGAAGTAATGTGTATCCTTTCAGAATTACTTCCATTTCAGTTACTTTGAACCTCTCTGTTGGGGAATAGTAACAGACTTTATACTTCTTCGTCAGTAAATGCTTTACCTCCAATTGTCTGAAGAAGTTCCTAAGAGCTTTCTAATTCTTCCAAGTATAAATTATATCACATTAGGAGGATGGCTATGCCTTCTTGAAGCAAGAAATATAAATCACTGCTTTCCTTCCTTCCTTCCTTTTCTCCCTTTTTTTTTTTTTTTTTTTTTTTTGGCTTTTCAGGACTGTGCTTTCCGCATATGAATGTCCCCAGGCTAGAGGCTGAATAGGAGCTGCTGCTGTCACCCTGCGTCACAGCAGTACCAGATCCCAGCTGCATCTGTGACCTACGCTGCAGCTTGCGGCAGCACTGGATCCTTAACACACTGAGCGAGGCCAAAGACACAATGGGAATTCCCAAATCACTGCTTTTCTGTAATAAATAGTAGGCAGTTGACTTGGAATAGTTGAATTGGAAATCTTGTGTTTTGTGGACAGAACAGTTGTTAAACTATTCACAATGAATTCCTGGAGCTAGTTTGAATGAGTATTTATTACTTATCAAATGGATATTTTGCTTTAAAATCATAGATGAAGTTACTTCTAAATCCACTTAAAGGGATAGGACATATTTTATCAGGTTTATCAGGTTTAGAAGAAACACTAAAGCGATGGTCAGAGTAAATATGTCTGCCCTTCTTTGCCAAAAGTTTGTACTCTTCTCTGATAATGTCGATGCCTGGTATGTATTAAATGTCAAATAAACAAATGAAAAGCTGAAGATATTATCCCAATTCAGACTTCATAGACTCCTGCCTTAAGATTTATTAAAAATAAGTCTACTTATCTTTTATTCACAATCTCACAAATGAGACAAAAAAGTCAGTTATTCTACTAGTTTTTCTTTTCTTTTTTTGTTCATAAGTTGAAAAACAAAATCTAAGTCCTATATTTCAAGTGTTTCAGATGTTATTATCTGTTTTACTCCTGGAAACAACTGATGCTATTTGTTTAAAGTAGCTTCTCTTTTATTATTAAAGGCTTAATTAAGGACTGCAGTTTAATCTGCAAGACACCTCAAATCGTAGCTGAAGGGAGCAATGCATAAATTTAAAATCAGGGAGGAAAAAATGGCTTGATGGATATCCAAACCACCCAGAACAGATTTTCTTCAAACCCAGAAAGAGTTTTTATCACCAGGATAGTCAAGAATTTCTGTCCTTTGTCCACTGAGCTTGTCCTCCCTTTATTGTCTTTGGTAAATTCCGTTAGGAGTATATATGCTTTAAAAAGAAATGAAAAAAAAAAAAAAAGGAATATGTGTGCTTTGAGATTCTGCTTAGAGGCAAATAATCTCTCCCAGCTGTTAACTCCTCCAGTCTCACTTAATTGCTGTTTCTTTTAGTACACTTCTCGCTGGCAATCTTGTACATACTTGAGTACATATTTCTCCCAAACTAGACTATAAGTTCTTTGATAAATGTTTAAATGTCCCCACAGTGCTTTATATCTCGAAAAGTATGCAACAAATGTGCCTTAAATTAATCATTGGCAATAGGAGATAATGGTGATATGTTATTGGCTTTTCCTGTCAAAGTGAGATTGATGCTCTTTATGCCATTACAGACACAGGGAACTTGACCCAATCCACAGCATAAAGGAATTTTGGGGAGAACATGTATTTTCTACCAGGCTTGTATATATTGCTATGTCTGTTAAAGTTTCCATTCTTCGGCTAACTTGTATCCAGCTGAATATATACTGTCAGGCTTTATAAACTCCAGTGTGCACAGCACATGTGCTGCAGGCCTGAGCCATTCAGTGCATGCACATTGGTGATTTTAATGACAAGCTAACGATGAGGCTTGGGATGGATGGCTGAGGAGCATAAGTGCAGGGGTTCTGCCCACCAAGCGCTTCAGTGATGGCCCTACTAATTTGAAATTTGCTTTCCTCTGTTGATCTAAACATGGCCAGAGACATGACCTGGGATTTTCCCTTCAGTGATTTAGTGTTCAGAACTGTTCTGGTAAATCGTTCTTTGGACTGATTTTAGTAGTACGTTGCGTTATTTTTTTCCTTTTATTTTATTACCTTAAATGCACTTTTAAGGAAGTGTAGTTAGTCATTACTTTAATAGTCCTAACACCTGGCATTTGATATGTGGGGCACATATATCTTTGTCTTATGTCTTTTTTGATATAACAATAAAAGTCTTACTTTATAGAAGAGCGAGAATATTTTAGAGCTAAGTTCATGTATTGTTTGAAAATGAATTCATCTATTTATACTATAACTTCTTCCAAAAAAGGCTTTAATGTTATAATTGTATCGTGACTGTATATAACATTGATCATGTATGACCTAGTCACTGTTCCAGGTGTTTTACAATACAGAAATCATTTACTCCTCATAACTACTGTGTAAAGTAGGTACTTTATTATCTGTGTTTTACAAATTAAAAAAAAAAAAAAAAAGAGGTACAGAGACATTAAGTAACTTCCAAAAGGTCAAACAGCTAGGAAGTAAAGGAGCCATGATCAAGCATTTTATCCTCAAAGCCCACTAAATTCTTAAATACTATATTATTAACCACTTAACCACTGCTGCATGACTAAAGATTATAAATGAGGTGCCTAAATTATTCAGGATTACTTTGTGCTACGCTTACAAGTTAATCAAAATACTAAATACATAAAAATTATTGTATTAAATTATACCCTGTTAATTAGAACTCTTTGCATGATTCAACTGGAGAAGAGGATATGTAAGGAAGAATTGGTGAACACAGCATAGAGTGGAGTTAATTTAAAGGGTTTCCTTTATTTTATTTGAGTTGTCAGAACGCTTTCTTTGGTGAAGGGGAGTGTTTTTCCTAGAAGAAAATCTAATTATCTTATAGTGTTGTGCCACATGGTACACTGAAGAATTTGGAAAAATGAACACTACGGAGATGGCCACTTTTTTCCAGAGATAAATTAAATGACCTTCATGTCCTGTAATGGGAACAAGAAGGGAAAGCTACTGCTAGTGGCCCCAGGAGAGATTAATTTCTGACTCATTCTGCAACCCACCGAAGACATGTGGTTTCTCAGGTTTTGTATCTTTTGAATTGACATACAAGACGTGAAAACATGGAGCTCTCAGAGATCCAAAATTGAGGAACCTTGTATAAATGGGGATAGTCATGATAGAATTGTGTTTTTATTGAAAATAATTCCTCCAATTTACAGGGAGAGGTACTGTAACTTTCAAGGAATTTTATTCCCTGGGATGCTTAAGCTCTTGCTACTTTCTATTTCTTCCTCAGACGCTGTATTGGTGGCAATCAGATATTTTTAGGAACCAAGCCTTAATAATTATTGGCTCTGGTTTTAGTTTATTTTAGTAAATGAGGAGCCTAATACTGTAGCTTTAAGGGAAGGTTTCATTTATATCATTTTTAAGTCTGATACCTTGTTCACAAACTAATTCTAATCAAAAGGATCCCAAGAATACTTAATTCCAGAGAGAAACCTTCTCATTTATACTTGATACAAATGAACCCCCCGCCCTTTTTTTTTGTCTTTTTGCCTTATCTAGGGATGCACCCGCGGCATATGGAGGTTCCCAGGCTAGGGGTCTGACAGGAGCTGTAGCTGCTGGCCTTCGCCACAGCCACAGCAACGCGGGATCCGAGCCATGTCTGCAACCTACACCACAGCTCACGGCAACGCCAGATCCTTAACCCACTGAGCAAGGCCAGGGATCAAACCCGCAACCTCATGGTTCCTAGTCGGACTCCTTAACCACTGAGCCACGACGGGAGCTCCACAAATGAAACTCTTAATTCTTTAATGGCACATTATTTATTCAGTCAACATGTATTTACTAGGTGCTTGCTATCTGTATAGCTCTCTTGATCTGTGAAAGTCATAGCCTAGTTGGCAAGACGCTGTACAGCTACCACTAGAGAGAGTTCATTACAGTGCATGTCATTAAGGCCACTTGATAGCAAGAATAACAAGGTTCCCAGGAAAGAAAAAGAAAAGAAAAAAGAAAAAAGTCTGGCATTTCAGAGGCCAGCTGTGTGCTAATCCTGGTTCTGCCAACCAGGTTGTGGTATGAACTTACCATAACTCTTGCAGTCACTCATTTTCTAATCTGTAAAATGGGAGCACTGAATAAAATTACGTTTGATACAGTGTTAGGATTCAAAGATGCTACAGTTTTGAGTAACAGAATGATTTTTAAAAATGCTTTAAAGGGTCAAAGTAGGAGGTTGGTGAAAGCTGGACAAGTCAAAAAGGAATTCTTTAGAAGTAGAGGAGATACAACTTGGTCCTTAAGTGGTAGACAGGATGTGCATAGGCAGAATGCAGTGAGGAAGGAAATTCCAGGTTCTGTGTACACACAGGGAGTTGAAGAAGAAAGCACAGATGAAGTCAGCATGAAAAACAGCTTGGAGTGGGGACTATAAACATGATATTTTAAGGATGGTGTTTTGAGTCTGGAATAGACGTTTTTGTTCAGAACTACTGTTTTACACAGGTAGGTTGAGGCCTACCTACTGAGAATGGCCGAAGGGCTTTGGTTTAATTTTGTCTCTTTCCCCTGAGCTACAGGTCAGGTAGATTTTTGTATAAGGCACTGACATAATGAAATAAATTCATTGTGTATTAAAATTATCTGAGAACATGGAAGTTCACTTTGTGGCTCAGCAGTAATGAGTATCCATGAAGATGTAGGTTCCATCCCTGGCCTCCCTCAGTGTAGGTTAAGGATCCGGTGTTGCTATGAGCTGTGGTATAGGTCGCAGACGAGGCTTAGATCCCACATTGCTGTGGCTGTGGCATAGGCTGGCAGCTACAGCTCTGATTTGATTCCTAGCTTGGGAATTTCCATATGCTGCAGATGTGCCCTAAAAAGCAAAAAAAAAAAAAAAAAAAAAAAAATCTGAGAATGTAATGGAATGTGCCTTTAGAGCTATCCTTTAAAAAAAAATTCTCTGTGTTTCTGTTTTAGAAATACATCATGTTTGTTATTCCTCTTTATCTGGAACTTGAGACTATTCCACGGATTCTTTAGTCAACTAAAAATCCAACCCAGGAAACTAAACACAAATGAATCAGATACTCAGATCCTCAGCTCCAGCTGAGGGGACAGTGGAAGTGGAACAGGGGATTAGGAAACAGTCAGACCAGGGAGACCTTCTAGTCTTCTCAGAGCCTGGAGAACATTAAAATACACCCACTACAAAAGAGATCAAATCTTTAGCTGAAATTATTAGATGCCCCGAATAAAGTTGACTTGAAGTTAATCCCTTAGAACAGCACTAGATATCTATGTATGTCTTGCCAGCTACTCAAGTCTCAGTTTAGAAATATTCAGCTATTTAAGCTTGAAAGTTTTGAATATTCATAGGTCATTTATGATACCAAATTAGAAAAAGGTGCTATTATATTAACCTCAGGAGTTTATTCTAATTATTTTCAGTACTAAGAGTTTAACATGCACTAAATTGTCCTGAATCCTAGCTTGAACCTGGAAAATCTAAAATTATAAATTCAACCTAGAATGATTATAAAATCAAAACATAATTTTTTAATAAAAGTCATTAAATGAATATGAACTTTCACAAATAATCTTATTAGGAGATGTCATTTGTATATTTTATAGAGTACTTTGGGAATATTAACATTAGATTTAATAAATGTTTAAAATTCTGGACATCTGTACATGATACTGTAACAACTAGTTGGTTCATCAGTCGTTTTACTCAAACTATTGGCTGGTTCAGTGAAACATTTAATCAAAGCAGTTGTTGAATTCAACTGCTAAAAATTTTTTAGCCAGAATAATTGATTTTATTTTTAAGATGATCCTCATTAACAGCTTTTATGATTATAGGCTTTTATTATTCTGAAATTATGTTTGAACACACACATATACACTCATACTCGCGTGCTGACACATAGATTCTCTCCCCCACCTCCATGGTACATATTTTCCTAATTGCACATTTCTAATTTTCTAATCGACTATGTAACCTTCTATTAGAACCAAATAGTTTATTCATCACATAATACAGTATCTATAAATCAGTCATATGCATCTATTAGAAGTGCTGCTTTT
>PVHT020000105.1:2956899-3216899 GCA_004024745.2 Catagonus wagneri | reverse complement strand
TAGAGATCGTTAACTTTAAGCTAATCTGTTAATTATTACATTGGAAAAAAATTAAATAAATTTCAAAATAATTTTCAGGTCAAGCTGGTTTCCCAAAAGCCATGAGAAGCTGTGTGAGCCTCATGAAATAATCCCATGTCTTGGTTGTCTCCATTCCCTGAGACCTGGCTCTCATGTATAGTCCCCTATTTGCCACTATTGAATGTTGATTTAACACTCATTTTGATGCCAAATCTGTTATGTTTGTTATTGGCAATATTTATTTCACCTTTCATTTTCCATTCAATTTAGAAATAACCTTATAGTAGTCTTCACCACAGAGTGGAAATATTTTATTAATATTCTTCTCTGCATACATTTAAAGCTGTTATTATTGAATAATGTGTATGTCAGTAGTTGTCATTTTGCTGAAGGAGCTGTCTTGGGCAGGTTATTATTACTATCCTGGTTTCCTAAGGGGGATGGATGTTCTGGAACTACAATTGTTATTTCTAGCATTTAGAAACGTTACTAGGTTGCTTGAAGAGCACATACAATACATAAAATTTGATTGAGAGATAGTCACATTGAGATCAAGCCTCTAAAAAGAGTCTGCAGTCACCTCAGCATAAGTTAAATGACATATCAGGTTTATTTCCAAGGAACCTAATCCAAATCAACAGGAAAAAGTTTTTCTATTATATGCCAACAAACTCAGAAATTATGGCTTGAGTGAAAGAGAATTCATTTTCTGTAATTCAGGACTCTGGTAAACAATGATATTGAAGCCCATTAGGAGGCTAATATGCAGAAACTTGTATTTACTGCTCACTGTAACTGAATTCAAAAGGTGGATTTTATGTCAATAAGCATTACTTTTCCATGGAGCCACAAAAACCATCCGCTTACCTTGTGACTTTTAGGACAACACTGACTGTATTGAATAATTGAAAAATTTTCTTGACAACTATAATAGCATCCATTTTTGTGCTTCCTAGTCCAGCCCATTGGAAAGAGGGTATTGATGGGAGCTAACCAGTTGGGGTATATTACTCCCTGTACCTACGGGATTGGGGCAGGGGTGGAAGGGAGGCAGGGTGGTTTACAGGATCTGGGTCTCAAATGGAGAACTTATTTTACGTAATGTACCAGCTCTCGTTAATTCATGGGCTACCTGGAGTGCCTGGCACATAGCAGAGTTTCAATAAATACCTGATGATGCCTTGTGAGGCCATATCTTTACTAAAAGCAAATACGCCATCATCTACTTGTGACTTCTGCCAGGAGAATAGGAAAAGGAGTAGGACATGAGGTCCGCTGATTTGCCAGTCCTCTTGGCCCCTCAATGGCAATGAGATCTGAGAAGTATACACAACAGGGGCACAAACCCGGGAGGGTTATCAGTAGGTAGGATACAGGGAACTTTGGTGCTAAAACAGGTTAAGTGGAAAGTATGATTGGTGAGAATATTCAGTTTGGTGAATTTTGGTTGGACATAAAGCCCTCAGTATTGATCTCTGTGCTCGGTAGGCCCTTAGAGTAGAACATTCTACCTTCTTATCATTCTTCCATTGAGACATGCGTTCTTCAGCCCAGGCAGGGTCAAGGTAAAAGGTCAGCAAGGATTTGTTCCCTTGAAAGATGCTAGATGAGGAGTTTGATTTCACCTTGGCTCACAGTGTTGCCATCCCAGGTCTACAGGATAAGAAACAAACCCCCATGTAATTTCTCCCATTGCCACTTTCTGAAGAAACATAATGGGTAGAAAAAAAGCTTTGGTCTGAACTAGCCTAATCTGTTCTATTCAAAAATTGGTGTGTAACTGACTCAAATGTATCAAAGACGACCCCGTGATGAGGAAGCCAGCTTAGAGGGTGGACGTGGAAGGCCCGAGGCTAGGTCTCTGAGGACTTGACATCTATCTGTGAGTCTTTCACTGACTCAGAGGGTTGCCTTGAACAGATTCCTTCACCCTTTATGTCAGTTTTCTCGTGTTTAGATAAACAGAGTGTTTCACTAATGTCCATAAAGATCTCTTTCAACCTCAACACCATCTGATTTTTAACTTGATGACTAAATTTAGTAATCATGACCTAAGTATTAGCAAATGTGGGCCACTTTCAAAAGCTAATCAATATCCAGGTTCAATAAATAATGAGTCTTTTGTTCTGATTGGGGGAAGCTGGCTTGGAATGAGGAGACTGGAGGACTACGTCACAGATTTTTGGTTTTTAAAGGCCTTCACCGCTAATTAGCTATAAGCTACGGGTCATAGTCACTGGCTGTGCTTCTTGCATTGAAAGTGCTAGAGAAGGAACTAAAGAAGTGGAGCAGAAAATGAAAGCAGGGGGCAAAAGTCATTCCAGGTTGGTCTGAATAGGTTCTGAATCTGTCTGTAGAAGCTGCTAGGCCTTTGTAGTCCAGTTATTCAGGTTCCTGAACTGCAGAATGAGAGTGGTAAGTAGACCTGCCTCACAGGACTTTGTGGCGGAAAACTTAGTAAGTCAATTAACTCATTCACTCAGCGAATATTTACTTGCTGTTGATGACAAGCCAGACCCCGTTCTAAGGCCCTGGAGAGCATAGCAGAGAGCATAGGAGAGAGCAGAACGCTACCCTCATTGAAATTGTGTTCTACTGAGAATAAAATAATTGTTAATTCCTGCAAGTGCCTGGCACGTAGGAATTGTTCAGTAGGTTTTAGGAGTATCATCCTTGCTATTAAGGGAGTGAAATAGATCACATTTTAAAATATATTCATCAGAAACTTCTTTGCATAGGCTTTGGCTTCTCAGTAAGTTATTCACTTCTTTTCCATTGGTCTCTTTTTCTTTTCATTCCTCTGTGGTTTGGTCTCATGAAATAAATCCAACTCTTGGGTTGCCTGTCAGCTGCCAGAAATAGACCTAAATATATATATAAAAAAAGAAGACAAATGGAAATTCAGGTGAAGAAAATGCAGTGCTGTGGCTTCATCCTTCCCACAGATGATGGAGGGTGGTGGTCCACTGATCTCAGCCAATCATTTTCTTTCCAATCTGTTGCTATGCCCTACACCTTCTATGCTTAGCTGGATTTTCCCTTTCAGTTTTCAGGAGCCCGAATGGGAAGGCAACGTAAAACATCAACTCTTTCTTTCTCTTTGGAATTGCTGCCAGAGCAATTCAAATTCTACCTCAGGCAGTATGGTTTTCTCTGGTTGAGTAGAGGAAATGTGTAACAACGCACTGTAGATCAAAATTAATATTTTAAGTTGTTTGTTACTATACTTCAGTCATATTATCTATAATTTATCTTAAAATTCTCTAGTATGGAGGAGTTCTCTTGTGTGCAGTGGGTTAAGGATCTGGTGTTGTCACTGCAGCGGCTTGGGTCACTGCTGTGGTATGGGTTTGATACCTGGCCTGGGAACTTCCATGTGCCACAGGCAAAGACCAAAAAAAAAAAAAAAAAACCTCTAGTGTGGATAATATGGCTTACAATATATGTGTGAATTAATTTTATACTAAATCCTAAGTATCAGATAATACTTGAAATTCCTGATTCAGTCCCCCTGTTCCAAAGACAACCAGTTAACACTGAAAAAAAGGTCATCAGGAGTGTACTCTCCAGAGGTGGTTTTGGCAAACACTTGAAATGCCATTGTCCAAATCCACCCAGGTTTACTAATTAGCAAAATGGACATGAAGAATTTATTTTATCGGTGGAATGAGCAGAATTAAAGTTCTATGATTGGTTGGGGAAAAAAGGTGCAAGCCCATCTGCTTGTGAAAGAACAGGATATAAGGGTCTGGATGTCCAGCAGTGCAGCATCTCGGGTTGGCACCAGGTTCATTTAGTTGTTTCACTGCTTTATTTACCAGAAAGTTCTCTTACCTGATTAAGCTGTCATGCCTCTAACGTCTTTAATGCCTGATTCTTGTCAACATGCCTAAAAGGACAAAGAACAGGAACTTCCCCGACTTGACAGGAATTGGTTAGAGACTGTTATGTCTGTTTGCTAATAAACATTTGCTCTTTGGACAGAACTTATGTAAGACTTATTTTCGTATAAGAGACCACCTTACTAGGGCAGAGAGGGGAAGAAATGTATAATTTCCCTACCTCAGTAACACTCAAATGACATTTATCTAAAGACCATGACATTGGTAAAAGGCCCTATACAATTTGACCTTCTAAACAGTGGGCAATAGAAAGTGTGCCCAAGATGCTCTTATACACTTTACTAAATGGCCTCTGGTCTAGCTGCATAGATAATTAAATGTTGGGAGCTGCAAATGCAGAATAAGTCATTTGAAAAACAAATTCGTAATGTGACTTTATTCCTTACTTTTATTCTTAACATGAGTGATTTAACGCAGTCTAGGGAACTTTCATTGAGCATCTACTGTGTAAGAGATAATCAAATAGGAGCCGGTGTTACAAAACTGAAGAGTCCTTGCCCTTAAAGAATTTAGAGTTCATTGTGAGGAACATAGATACATAAATTAATACTACAACCAATGTGGAGTTGTGCACAGAGTGGATTGCTAGAAGAGTCAGTGTGGGCTTTGTTTGGGATCCTTGCAGATAACAGCTGAGCCAAATCTTGGAGGAATAACAGCTAATTAGGATAATAGCTTACACATACTGACCACTTACTCTGTATCAGGCGCTATAATCAAAGCCTATTTAATGGGGGCATGGGCTGAGATCAGAGATTCAGATCCAGTTAAGGCAACGTGCGGGTAGTCCAGATGAAGTTGATGAAGACCTCAGCTAGGAGAGAGTTTGAGATGAAGATGAGGGAATAGGGTGAAACTTATTTTTCAAGTAAAATGTATGCATGTGATTGATAGAGTGAATGTTGAAGATGAGAAAGAGGAAGGAATTAAAGAGTGTTCCCAGATTTCTGACTTGGATGGCTAAGCCTATGAAATGAAAGTTTGACAAGGAAAACTCAAAGAATATAATCAGAAGGTAATTCCTTTTAATCTCTTAATATCTTTCTAAGCTTTATTTAGCAGGGCACTCTGCAGTGCCAGATTAGAATTTGGGGAGGTCCGACAGTTTATCAGCTCACTTTTGGGTAATATACAATTGCATTATCACCTGATGTCACAAAATGCCCTGATAGGACATTTAGAACACAGTCCCATATTTTAGTCCCACTCTGATCTTGACTTTGGGTGACACCCTCTACCCTCCTCCAGCTCAGATTTGTTTCAGGCTAGAGCCAGGTTATGGGATGGGGACCAGGGTTACCCTATTTTGCTTTGTTGCTCTGCTATCTCCTCACTCCAGCTTCAATGTCTGGTCAGCAGGGTCATAAAGGGTGCACAATGTGTGGCTGGCAGTGATGGTAGGGGGTGGTGAAAGAGTTGAGGATCCAGTTCTTACTTGTTTTGAAGGCTTCATTCTGGACCTAGCTGATGTTTAAAGTTGACTTTTTTGGAGGGTGAGGCCCTTTTGGGGGGACCTCCCTTCTGCATTTCCTTTCAAAAAACAAGAGTGTGCCAAAGTGGTTGCTTTCTGCTGCTTCTCACAGCTTGCGTGCTCTGCCCTTCCAGCTTCTGACTGCTATGGTCAGGCAGAACCCCAAACTCCATGCTGGCTCCTTGTCTGTGGGCTAAATTCTGTCTGTGGAAACAGTTTCATATCCATTTTCCCATCAAACACTGGTTGGCAGGCTCATCCTAATTTTGCCGGCAAAGCAATTAGCCCTTCTCCAGCTCCTGACTCTCCCAACCTGGAGGCAGGCTTGAGTGCAGTTAAAATTACCTTCCTCAAATGTGAGTCTGGCACCAGACCGTTTGGTCTCCCAATTTCAAGAGCATATTTAATAGTTCTTGGCATAGTCTCTCTGAAGCCTCCATACTAGGCTTGAGTGAAGAAGTCAGCAACCTCCTCACCCCAAAGAGGAGGTAGTTGTCTCCCCAGAATAATCTGTTTACCAGTCTCTCCTTTTTTTTTTTTTTGCCTTTTTTTTGTCATTTTAGGGCCGCATCTGCAGCATGTGGAGGTTCCCAGGCTAGGGGTCTAATCGGAGCTGTAGCCACCGGCCTATGCCAGAGCCACAGCAACGCAGGATCCGAGCCGCGTCTGCGACCTACACCACGGCTCACGGCAACGCCGGATCGTTAACCCACTGAGCAAGGCCAGGGATCGAACCCGCAACCTCATGGTTCCTAGTCGGATTCGTTAACCGCTGCGCCACGACGGGAACTCCCTGTTTACCAGTCTCTTGATGAAAACTCCAACTTGAACATCCTATATTAGAGGAGCACAGTGGAGATAAGAGACATTATCAAAACTGAGATTCCTAGCGGAGGAGCTCATCATGGGAAAAAAAGTCCAATCCTAAACACCGCTGAGAGCAATCAGTGGTTAACCCACGACCAGGAGCCAGAAAAGCCCCAGAGCCCTCTGTCACAGTCAGACCTCATCTTCACAGGGATATGAGGTCTGGGGTGGGAGACAAATAAGGAAAACTTCCTCCTGAATCTTCTGGCTTTGCATCAAGCCAGTTCCCCAGAAGGCTGAATCTCCTTACCAATCACTCCTCCAGGTGGTTGAGTCTGCCTTTGTTTCTGAATTCCCCGGGGCTTGCCCCACCTGATTGTCCTGAAATGCGCAGTTAGCTCTGTTTGCGGTTTTATCCTTGCTCAGAATTTTCCCACTGGTGCTTCCCTCTTCATGGGGTCTTGACTCTGCTTTCCCTAAGAACGATTTATTGGGTTTAGAATTGCCCTTTGAGTTCATAATCTACATTCATACCTGGATCGCCAACCACTGGTGAGTTACGCATGTGCCAGCCCCTGGTGTAAACTGGGCTTTTAACGAGGCTGCTTCTCCTAGAATCCAAAATGCCTCTGCTCAAAGCCCTAGTAATATATCATTATTCTGACTCAAAAGGGAAGGATAGGAGTTCCCGTCGTGGCGCAGTGGTTAACGAATCCGACTAGGGACCATGAGGTTGCGGGTTCGATCCCTGGCCTCGCACAGTGGGTTAAGGATCCGGCGTTGCCGTGAGCTGTGGTGTAGGTTGCAGACGCGGCTCGGATCCCGCGTTGCTGTGGCTGTGGCAAAGGCCAGCGGCTACAGCTCCTGTTAGACCCCTAGCCTGGGAACCTCCACATGCCGCGGGTGCGGCCCTAAAATGACAAAAGGCCAAAAAAAAAAAAGGAAGGATATTATGTAGGAAGGACAACCAAGAGAAGCAGTCATAGTATCTGGCAGTGGAAATGGAGGTAAATCTGCACGAGTACTCTGTTGATTTCTGTGCTCCAAAAATCATGAGTGATTTCCAGGAGTGTAAGAACACTGTAAAGGTTAAGGACTTGGTGTTTATTTTCATGACCTGTAATTGACTATCTTTGGAAGAATTTTGGAAAAAGTAAAAATTAAACTCATTGGATGTGTTCGTTTGCAGACAGTGACTGTTAAAGTGTTATTGTTTTTTTTTTATTGGTTACTTCAAACTCTGAAGTCAAGCATATATAAAAAGCACCAGGATGGTCATGCAAAGTCATGCAAGTTTACCTCATTTCATCAATGTGGTAAGCAATGAGAAGGCAGAACCTGAGGAATTAAGAACACAGTTGTCTTCAATTCAAACTCTCTGGTGATGGAAAGCTACTTAAAATCTCCTTGACAGAGTTAACAAATGCAGTTTGAAAATCTCACTGTCAGTACTTACTTCAACTCTTTCCATCAAGGCTACACGAAAGAAGGAAGACTGGCACCCCTGCTGGAGCAAGGCAAAAGGAGCATGTGAAGAGGGCGCCCTCCAGCCTTCTCTGGGAGGGTATCCCGCACCCCCATGCCTGCCCCTCAGGCCAACCCTGCTAGACCGACGAATGAGACTTTTTCCATCTGGACTCCACTCTTCAGCAGTTTCTGCGCTGGGCCCTGGGACAGGTAAGTCGGCCAGCAGCCTTTTAAGAGCTATCTCCTTTTGCTCTGGGTCTACAGATGCCAAATTGGTTGGTTTTCAAAGCTGGATGTTTGGAGGGTTCCTCTCTCAGCTGCAGGTCTTAAAAGATTCTCTGCCCAGGCACTATTCTAGGGGGGTTCTTATATGTCATCTTACTGGACACTCATAAACAGTCTATGATAGGGGAAATTTTTGCCTTTTATCAGATGGGGAAACCCAGAGTTCGAGAGAGCTAACTAGTGACATCACCAATGTTGCAGAATTAGCAAAAAAGCTGGGATTTGAATGTAGAGCTTTGGTTTCCCCCAAACTGCTTACATTTGAAGTGTGAGTGTGGTTTTGCACGTGAAGACATTCTACTGAGGAAATGATAAATTCTCATTGAAGCTGAAGAAGTGCTAAAGTTACGCGGGTTACAGAAACATTATGTGTAATATCTGCCAGAAGTGATTGCAAGCGCCAGCGTTTGTAGAGACCTAAATTCATACTGTATAACAGACGTGGCTGTTTTTAAGTTTGTTAATTTCTTTGTGTTCTTAATTTCTCAGATGAGTTAAGATGAATCAATGGGTCATACTTTTGAAATGTATCAGCAACATCGTGTGTTAGATGGCTTGTGAAAATCTTAGCTCAGGCTGTGATAGGACTGGTTTGCAGAAAGCAAAATACTTGGAGCCTGTAGTTTATGGTTATTGTTTTTTTGGAGATCAAGGGTCTCATCTCATGAAACTTCAGGTGACTCTGATATTAAGCCAATATCTGTCAAAAGCCTACTTGAAGAGATGTTTCTTGAAGTCAGTGACCCCTTGTCTTACTCTCAATACTCAGTACTGACTCTGTGGATAATACTCAGAGGTACTCAGTACAGTTAATCACATTGAAATGATGGGGTTTAATGCAAACGTGAGCGTTTTTTTTTTTTTTAATCAGAAGATGCTTTATTACTGAAACTACTTTTATTATCCACTGTGTTTCTTTTCTCCTTGTTACCTATTTTATGTGGTGTTTAAAGGTATAGTAAACCTTGGATCAGTTGGCTAGCTTAATTGAAAAGTGTTTTGAAAAGAAAAGTTAAAAAGCAAAACAAAATATATTGAAAACCATTTCCATACCAATTTCTTCCCTCTGTTAGTTCAGTTGTAAGAAATGAAGAACAAAAGCATCACCAATGAAGGCTTTTAGCAGAAACATAATTGCTTACACATCCAAATACATCAGCCAAGTTTGCCACACACGATTAGGCAGCCAATTGCGTTGAAAAT
Source organism: Catagonus wagneri (assembly GCA_004024745.2). Taxonomy (NCBI): domain Eukaryota; kingdom Metazoa; phylum Chordata; class Mammalia; order Artiodactyla; family Tayassuidae; genus Catagonus; species Catagonus wagneri. The sequence goes on along the minus strand of PVHT020000105.1, from coordinate 3,207,743 downwards.
GTGCTTGCTCATTCAGAGGAGACCACGCCCCAGGGCTCACCCACTTCTCTTCAGTCCTGAAGTTGTTAGCACCAGTCCTTTTTCATTATCCACTTGTTGAAGAACATAACGGGGCCACTAGGTAGTAAGAATCATTTGGGTACAAATAAAAGAGCTAATGTCTTCAACATACCTGACCTTAGGCCAGGAGGGTCCCTTTCCAGCCTTTCTTAACAACTCCAAGTCCTTCTATCAAAGGATGCTAGTTATTAATGAATAGTTATGTGCCAGGCACTATCAACCGTGTGTTACATTTAAAAAGTATGATGTGGGAGTTCCCTACGTTGGCTCAGTGAAATCAGATCTTAGTAGTATCCGTGAAGACGCAGTTTTGATCCCTGGCCTCGCTCGCTCAGTGGGTTAAGCTTCCGGCGTTGCAGGTGAGCTGTGGTATAGGTGGCAGACATGGTTCGGATCCCCTGTTGCTGTGCTGTTGTTGTTGCTTCAGGCAGCTGAAGCTCCCATTCGACCCCTAGCCCTGGAACTTCTATAGGGGGCAGCCCAAAAAAGAAAAAAAATATGTCACAGAGATGGATCAAATCCTAGCTTTTTAAATTTACATGGCACATGAAGAGTCATTTAGTTTAAAAGAAAAGCAGGGCTTGGGTACTTTCCCCAGTTCTCATCTCCCCACCTGAAGTTAGTTTTGAATTCCCAGGGCAATGTGTTGGTGATTTGGAAACCCAGCTTTCCATGTCTTGGAATTCTTTTCTAACCAGAACATTGTGTGTGTGTGTGTGTGTGTTCGGGTGTGTGTGTTTTAATGACCTTAAATGTGTCACAGCCTTTGTACATCCTTTAATCCTGAATATCAAGGTAAAGCAGAATCATCCTTTTTTTTTTCCCCCTGTAAGTGCAGAGAGAAATGTTTTACAGCAGCTAGGCTTCAGGTAATTCAGAAGACACAAGATGGCAGGTGAAGGTGACTGTCCCATCCTTAAGTTGAACAGAGCTTATTTACGTGGTTGATTGTTTAAGAAGTCATCCTTTAGGATCAATCTAGCAGTGTTGGGATAAACTATGTGTTGGAAATTAGTTCTTCTGGGATAATGTGTTAAGTGTTCTTCTCATTCCCAGCATGCTACCATATGAAATGCAGGAGATCAAATCAGGATGCTAGCTAGCCAACTAAACAGACAGGGTAACATGCTTCCACTTAGGCAACAAATTCCATTTTCTTTTCCCCAGGTTTTTGTTGATTTCCTGACCATCATCACTCTAGACAAAGCTTAATGCCAAAACTATACATTTACATGTCAAGCTGACTGTTGGTTTCTCCATTAGTTTCCTGCTGCTGCTCTAATAAATTACCATCAACTCAGTGGTTTGAAACAACACAAATCTATTTTCTTCGGCCGCTTATCTCAGGTCTCAATGAAGTAAAATCAAGATGTCAACAGGGCTGTGTCCTTTTCTGGAAGTGTTAGGGGGAAATCTGTTTTCTTGTCTGTCCCAGCTTCAAGAGGCCTCCCACAGTCCTTGGCTTGCGGCTTTCTCCCAACATCTTCAAAGCTAGTAACAGTGGATCATGTCTTTCATCACTCTGACCTCTTCTGCCTCCCTCTTCTACTTAGAAGGATCCTTGTGATTATATCGGATACTATATCCATAAGGATAATCCAGAATTATCTATTTTAGTATACCAACCTTAATTCCATCTACATGCTAAATTCTTCTTTGCCATGGAAACTAACATACAGGTTCCTGGAATTAGGATGTAGACATCCTTGGTGGGGGGAGATGGGGCATTATTTTGCCTACAACATTTTCACTTTGATAAAACTTTTAAGAATATTTTCAAATTTCCCAGAAGCTACCTACAGACAGTAAACAGGAAAGCATAAATTGCCGTTAAATCCATTCTTTGCTTGTGTTTAAATGGCTCGGCTAGTGGCTGACAGATTTTAAGATTCAGTATCTCTGGCTCCATATTGTCTGTATTCTAACTTCACTGAGCCCCTTCCCTCCCCACTTGCCTTTGTGTGGGCAGTGAAGCTCTGCTCTCAGTAACGAGCCCCTCTGCCACAGAGCAGACCTTTTGAAGAGTACCTACTTTTCATCATGCCAAAGCATGAGCTCACACATGTTCACACTGGCCTTTGTTCCCTCCAGGCTTCCATACCTCATGAGTTGCCTCTTTGCTTTCAGGGGGAATCAAGGTAGCAGACCTCAACAGCATTCTGTTTCAGGGGTTGAGGAGAGACAGCAGAGCGGGGATTTAGGTTATATCCGATGACCACCTCTTTCCTGGGTTTGCCCTCACAGCAGCTGGAGGGCTTGGAGGTGCTAAGCCCTCTGATTTAGAACTACACAGGTCTGAAGGCTGAGCATTTTCTATGAAGGGCCTTCATCTTTGGAATTCCCTCTCCAAGGCTATTGACCTGTATGGCCTGAAGTAAATTCTATCTCACTAGTAAAGTGGATTTCACAGTTAATATGGCCAAGCTGATTTGGATTATTTATTTTCAATGTTAGCCACAGTGGTAGAACTCTCAGATGTATGCAGGAATTGAACTCATCTTTAGAAAGCTCAGGAACAAATAGCACTGCCTGAGACAGGAAAAGGTTGGGCTGTAATCTTCTTTTTGTGTAATTTTCTTTCTGTGTTGTCTGTGACTTGCTGTAATACTGAATGGCAGCCCACACTCTGTGGTTATTTCGTCCATGTTGTCTTTTTTTTTGCAAGCTAAACCTACCTGACCCTTTCCTGTGTTTGATTATTTAGGGTGTCTCTCTCTATATCTGGATGGCAAATGACTGACGAAAAGAAGTATAAATAAAGCACACGATCTATCTGCATATCAAGTCAGCTGCACTGGCGTGTGTGGGGCACTGGAGTAAGGTGGACGTGAAGGAAGTTATTAGCTCTCCAGCTGGGGCGGAGAGAAAAGCCAGTTCTGTCAAAAGTGAATGTTGAAACAAAAGAAAATCACCCCGTCCCAAATGCTCTGGGCTGAATCTGCCTTCCTGGGGTCTTACTCTGGTTCAGAGATGGCTCTGTCCTTGAAGTACTCTCTGTTGAGTGACACTAGTCCATGGTATCAAGTAGCGTTTAAAATACCTAGATTAAAAGCCTTCTGCATTTAATGTCTCAGCTCCAACAGGTATATAAACCAAAATGAACTTGCAAATTTCATTGAAGTTTTATCCTCCAGCTCAGGCTAGTCCCTAATGTCACAATTTCCACATTTCTGACAAAGAATCTTTTACTCTCACCAAGTTCCCGGTCACAGTTGGCAGCTGGCCCATCCAGCGGGGGAAGGTGACTTTCGTGGTGTCCTCACTCTTGCAGGGGTGCAGGTTAACATCCTCCTTGGGCAACGAGGGGACTAATACTCTGTTCTTGTTCAAAGCTCTGAGGGATCAATGTATGAGATGTGGTACTGGAATTGATGCTATTCCTGTCCTGAAAGCATAAACTCCAGTTCCTTTCCTAGTGGAAGAGGTGAGGGGATGTGACTCTTGCTCAGCACTGCCCAAGTAAATACTTTTTAAATCAAATTTCAGCCAAAAAATGCACTGAGATTTCAATTAAAACAGGTAGGTAACTGACTTTCTAATAGGTTTGTGCTAATGTGAAATAGGCCATGGATTCCAGGTACATTCAGACCAAGCAGTGCAGCTGATTTTTATAGATTCATTGGGTGTTCTACTCAGCATGGCAAAATGTGTCTCTTGGTCTGGCCACCATCTTCCAGGGAGCCTGGCCAAGCTGCTCTTGGAAATGTCTCTGCACATGTTGCATCACTAGCAGAATTTCTCCCCTTAAGGGACGGTATGCTTAAAGACCCCATGACCCCTCCTAGAATTAGTACAGTTGGTTTCTTAGGTTTTCGATACAAGGAATAGAAGCACTGGTTTTTGTGTCAAGCTCTGCTGCTCTCTCCTGAGCCTTCCCATTAGAGGAAGGTGGGCCTGCAAAACACAGTGGCAGGTGATGTGGTCAAAAATGGCTGAACTCAGAGGCAGGTTCAAGTTGGACCTGCTGAGCTGTATGAGTCTGCTCCAGGCCCAGCAGTAAGTCAAAAGTCCTCTTCTTGGGGAACAAGTCTCTTCTTCAGGACAGGAGGAGAATGGTCACTGTCCAGGCTGCTGTCAAAGCTCAGGTGTCCTCAGCATTGGACCAGACGGGGTCTGCAGTTCACATACCTGAAGAAAGCATTTCAGCATATTCCGGGTCCTGATGGACTAAATAGTCAGTGATTGCTTTGCAGTGTGTTTTTTTCCAGCTTTATAGAGCTATAATTGGCAAATAAAATTGTAATACATTTTAAATGTACCTATGATGATTTGGTATACATAGACATTTTGAATAGATTCCCGTTTCGAATGAACACATCTGTTGACTGCTTTGTTTTGTCCAGCAGCTGAAGCCTCTGGTTCCAGTGCAGGCTGCCCATGTCATACTGGCCCTTTTGTATCACTCTGCTCCCTCTGGCCCCTGCCGGGTACTTACCCTGTGACTGATCACATCTGGGGCTCATCAGGCCCACAACGCTGAACTGACACAGTACAGAGCATATGCTAAACATCTCTAAATCACCCTTTAGGATTTTGTTTTCCTGTTCATTACCTAACATGGGCCTTCAAAGTTGGCCAGCAATTTTTTTTTTTAAATGTATTCATCTCATGAGTCCAAGACTTACAGGAACAGCCTGGTATTACTGTTGGCATTGTCCTTGCTATGAAAATCAGTCCCTAGCTCTCATCTGTATATCTTGCTTTCAACTTTCACTGCTCTAAGTAATCCAATTCTATAGTCATTGTACCTCACATAGAGAGCCTTATTTCAGTGTCTAAGTGATGTTTTATGGTTGTGTTGAATCTATAACCATGGTTTGAAACCTGTTCGCTTAATCCCCCAGTCTGTACGTTCTGCTTTGACACATTCTACCATATTTTATGAGATACTCTCCATTATGGTCGTAATTGTTAACTGCTTTTTTGTTTTTGTTTTTTTATGTGACTAGATATCCCTATTATTTGAATCATGCTGTGGCTCAACGTTTTCCTCTCCCATTTCTTTTAGCTTCCTTTGATTTAACAAATTTCCAACAAATGGGTGGTATTTCTACTATGGTCTCATTTGTATCTGACTCAGAACTAAAGTAATTTTCCTTGATTTTTATTGTCTACATTTTTTTTTGTATTTGAGAGTATTTTATTGCATTCTCTCTCTCTCTCTCTTTTTTTTTTTCCTGTCTTTTTAGGGCCTTGCATGCAGCATATGGAAGGTCCCAGGCTAGGAGTCGAATCAAAGCTGCACCTGCTGGCCTACACCACAGCCACAGCAACACAGGATCTGATTTGTGTCTGTGACCTACACCACAGCTCACAGCAATGCCAAATCCTTAACCCACTGAGTGAGGCCAGGGATAAATCCTGCATCCTCATGGATACTAATCGGGTTCGTGAGCCACTGTAGGAACTCTTACTACCTTCTTTTATTGTAACTATACCTTGGGATAAAGGCCAGACATTTTCTCCTCCATAGTTTTTGGACCCTTGCACTTTTGTCAAATTATCATTGAGGATGCAGTCTCAGGGAGAGAGATTTTGTCCTTAGCTTTCCCACCTTGAAATTCTATTTATAACTCACCTGTCTTTCCATGCAGTTCTGCTGACCAAGTCATACTTGATTTAATTGCCCATCTTACACTGAGATTAGCTGCAACTCCCCCACATTTGCCACTCAACTTCTAATCTCACAAAGCTCTATTCTTGTAGTTTGATTACGCAGTTGTTCAAATGTAATGAATCCAAAATGAATCAGGTCACTCGGGTTGTGTCTACACAAACAAACACTGGGGTCAGAATTCAACTCTAGGAAGTAGTTTTGAGCCATAGATTTTTAATTTGAAAATGGATACCATCTCTTTTCCTGGGATCATGATGGGAGAGGCAAACACGACATTATTCCTGACAGTTTTTCACTGCGTTTGATTCAAGCCTGCTTGCTCCATCTTGGCATTCTTGCTTTTTTCTCTAGTTCCTTGTGATGGTTCCCTCTGTACTGGGGTGACATCTTCAGGTTGAAGCATACTTCTGAATTTGGCCTGTATAGAACTTACCTACAACTCACCCCTCTCACCACAAATGTAGTACTCTTGGCAGTGGACTGATTTTTTTTTTAATTTATTGGAATAAGATATAATTACTACTTACATTCAGCAGCCCATCCTCAGAGTAGAACTGTTGCCTCCCCTTAAAGGAATCTTTCAGTGGATGTAACTCTGCTATTAGTAATGCCTCCAAACTAGGAAAAGGGAGCGATGGAGAGGAATCTTTCTGGCCCTCTGGATGTGCAGTCCTGTGGGCACCCCAGGTTCAGGGTCTCTGAGGCAGGCTATGTCCCTATTGAACTTTCTGGAGTCAAGAGTGTCTGACTTAAGGAGGGGTCCGAGACAAGTGCGTACATTTCCTCTGTCTCCCCAAATGGCTTGAAAGATATTAAAGAAGTCCAGACACTAATAAAGTCACAAGCACATTAAAGTTCAGGGTTGAAGTAGGGGAGTGGCACGGATATAGCTGATGAAAAATGAATATTGAGGAAGGGTTATAATGCTGGACAAATCAGAATGGAGAGAATAATAGAGATGGAGGCAGAGGACGCAAAACACATTTTCACAGCAGAGTTTTCCAAAGTGGCAGAGGAGGACAACGGGATCACGAGAAATAATAGATGAAATATTTGATGTTTATGTGTAATTACTTGTATATTAAAATAATGGGAGAGTTGTTTAGAACTTATTTTGTTTGTTTTGTTTAAACAGAGAAAGTTAGGCAATTTTCTTTTCCTTTGAATTATAATTGTTTAGGACAGGAGCCCAGGGATCTTTGTAATTCACACTAAGATGATGAAGGAGAAAACAGGGAAGAAAACAACAGCTTTCTCCTTTTTCTATTGCTTCTGTGCCTGCTGTTAACCCTCAGCTTAGAGAGGAGTATTCTAACTTCTAGATAAATGTATTCCATCCTGTAGTCAGACGAAGAAACAGAGCTATTGAGGACAAACCCAGCAACCTGTGCAGGGGTTTCATTTGCTATCAAGAAACAAGGATTTATTGGTGCAGGTCAAAGTCGAAGGTATTTCATGGTAGATATGTTTAATCAGAAATGTGCTCACTAATGTTCCAGGTGCCCATTTAAGTCTCTGCTTGGTCACCTTACCATCTCAGTCTCTAACCACCAATATCCAGGAAGGATGATTTAGCTATCTGTATGGGGAAAAAAAAATCTCTGTGGCATCTGACAAGACAGTGTAGGGTCTGAAGGGAGTCTTCTGCACAAGACCATGAGACATGGAGTGCACAGCTTGAGAGGCAGGGGGAGATGGAAAAAATGCAGGATGATAAGCTGGAGGAATCTGGAGGAGTCTGCTTCCTTCAGAGCAGTTCCAGGCAGTCTGTGCTCATTCTGGGTCTTATCCCAGAAGGATGAGTGGCCCCCAGGGAGATCAGGTCAATTCCAGGACTGGCCTAGAAGCCTAAATGGGCCTGAGACCACCCAAAGCTGTTATGGACCTTGTAAATCATGGGAAGGTGCAATTTAATCTAGCTGAGATCTCCCTTCCCAGCCAGTGGGTCCACAACTGACTGAGCCTCAGGGTAAGGCAGAAAAAGGCAATTGTACACGTGTGGCTAAATATATATGGAATTTGCTAAATATTAGATTTCAGAAATTGTGCCACCTGAGAGGTCTTAGTTTTCAAGTTCTCACAGTCTCCCAGGAAGTGAGATGTGCAACTTGCCTTAAGACTTATTTTCTCAGAGTTTCTGTTGTAGTTCAGCAGGTTAAGAACCTGACACAGTGTCTGTGAGGATCCCTGGCTTTGCTCAGTAGGTTAAGAATCTGATGTTGCTGCAGGCTGTGGCATAGGTCGCAGATGTAGCTTGGATCCTTTATTTCTTTGGCTGTGATTTGACCCCTAGCCTCAGACTTCCATGTGCAGTAGATGTGGCCCAGAGAAGAAAAAAAATAAACACGACATTTTCTCACATTTGTCTTTGGATACATTTGAATAAAAAATTAAGAAAGTATTTATTTTATTCTATTACTGTGGATTAATTATTATATTTGTATTTATGCTCCAGTATTGCACATATCAATATACAATATGCATATATCAATACAATTGCATATATCAGTATGTTAATAGAGTATCACTTCTCCATATAAACAGTGTCCTAAATATGCTGCTGAGGTTTGCTGGTATTTTATGATTTGCTTTATAATGGTGGTTTTTACCACCCTAAACGTATCTAAATATCTAAACGGTTGATACAACGGAACATTTAACATTTTAAATATAATATTTGGAAATAGCTTTAGTTTTAAAGCAACAGGTCTTACAAAAACATTATTTTAACTCCATAGTCCAATTACTCTATAAAGAATAAATATGCTATACAGAAAATAGAAGCAATATTAGAATACTTCCTGAGTACGTAAAATTTATAAGAATAGTATGAGATAGATTGAATTGAGAAAAACGTTATTCCAAACACAATATAATTAAAAGAAATTTATAGCAGATTAGCTTTGCCATTACTTTCATTAATTTTTGAAAACACAACAAAACTACATTATTGCTTGGTGCTTTCTATTATCTTATCTTCATATGTATTAATTTGTTAATTACACTTTACATAAATCAGTGGAAAACAGCTTAATTTGTCTAAGCATGGTAGAATTTCTAAGTCTATGAAAAATCACTCTCTAGGTTTACTTAATTTCTGTGTGGTCCAAAAAGTAATGTTGCTAAAAATAAGAATATGTTAATACAGAGAATATGTTCTTTATTTAACCATACAGTGCCCACATAGAAGTTTTCAGGAGTTCCTGTCGTAGGTCAGTGGTTAACGAATCCAACTAGGAACCATGAGGTTGCGGGTTCGATCCCTGGCCTTGCTCAGTAGGTTAAGGATCTGGCGTTGCCGTGAGCTGTAGTGTAGGTTGCAGACGCGGCTCGGATCCCGCGTTGCTGTGGCTGTGGCAAAGGCTGGCAGCTACAGCTCCTGTTAGACCCCTAGCCTGGGAACCTCCATATGCCGCGGGTGCGGCCCTAGATATGGCAAAAAAAGACAAAAAAAAAAAGTTTTCAGATACATATCTTCAGAGTGTATGTACCTTAAAGAGTTGGGTATGAGAAAAGATATCTAAAGTATACTTTTCTCATATCTGAATTTAGATATGCCAATGGCATACTCATACTTTCTTATTAATTATCACATGCATATTCTTACCACAAGTTTAGATCCTCTAAAATAATACATGTATATTGTATCTGCATGAGAAAATGATTTGGGGGGCTGATTTTCACCTGAAGTGAAAGTCCAAACTCATTCTAAAGTCTGAAATATTGAAGTAAGTCGAAGAGTGTCCTCCCAGAATCCAAGGGCACCCCAAACTTTGGAATGTGGCCTGATTTGAATACGGTCTTTACAGATATAACCAGATAAATTAGATGGGGTGGTACTAAATTAGAGTGGATTCTAAATCCAAAGGCTGGTGTTTTTAGTATTGAATACTAAATGAAGATTGAGTCTGTTAACTTTTCTCCTAAAATTGAAGCTTACCAAGGACAGATGCAAAGTCTTACGCATCTTTGGTCTGTAATGGTTTTGGTTTGTTATTCCTGCTTCTGGTTTTGCCTTGAGGTGTTGTTGTTGCTGCTGCTATGGTTTTGCTTTTGTTTTTAGTCACATAGCAATCATTTCCTCTTCTTTCAATAAAGCATCCCTGTTTTCTTTTGAGGAATGACCACTATCCCAATAGGTGAAATCCTGGCCAGAATGTCCGTAAAGATTTCCTGCTCTCCCCTTTCCAAAGGAAGGACATGAAATCCATGCTAAGCTAGTTGGATTCTACAACCTAAAACTGAATCTTCAGAAGAATGATGAAGAAAGTTAGAGATAATTTATCCAAGTGTTTGTGCCCTGAGTTTTTACTCCTTTGAACACTCAGAAATTCCTTAATTCTTTCCCTCTGCAGGCCTAGTACTTGAGGTGACATTAAATCATTTTGTCAGAAACCTCTGAGCCTACAACTAAATTCAGAATCCTATCGCTTGCAACCAAAGAATTCTGATATTTCTAGAAAGACTAGTTAATTGCTCTGCATGAAGTAGCTGCTCAGGGTAGCTGTTGGTGTTCACAGAATCCGTTCTGGATGGTTCAGATAGAATTCTAGAGGGCTCATGAAAACTTTGAGAAGGCAGGAAAAATGCCCAAGTTCCTAACACTGAACTGGCGTGGTGAGGAAGTTCCTACTGCTAAGGCCAAATGGTGAATGCCAGATGTATGGTTTGCAAGTATTTCTCCCATTCCTCAGGTTGCCTTTCCACTCTGCTGATTGTTTCCTTTTCTATGAAGAAGCTTTTTAGTTTGATATAGTCTCATTTGTTTGATTTTGCTTTTGTTACTTGTGCTTTTAGTGTTATATCCAAGAAGTGATTGCCAAAGCCAATGTCAGGAAGCTTCCCTCTGTATCATCTTTTAGGAGTTTTATAGTTCAAAGTTTTATGTTTAAACCTTTAATCCACTTTGAGTTTATTTTTGTGTACAGGGTAAGGTAAGCATTCAATTTTATTTTTTTGCTTGTAGACAAATACAGTTTTTCACTGCTATTTTTTTGAAGTGACTGAGCCATATATTTGATAAGGGATTAATAGCCAAAATATATAAGGATCTCCTACAATGTGATAGCTATAAAACAACTCAGTAAAAAATGGGCAAAGGACTTGAATAAATGTTTCTTCAAAGACATACAGGTGGCCAACAGGTATATGAAAAGATACTCAGCATCACTAATCATCAGGGAAGTGCAGATCGAGCAACAATGATATGTCACCTCACACATGTTAGGATAGTTGCTATAAAGAAAAAATAACACAGAAGATAACAAGTGGCTAAGAAAGGCTGTAGAGAAATTGGAACCAATACTGTTGGTGGGAATATAAAACTGAGCAGCCATTGTGGAAAATATTATGTGGTTCCTCAAAAAATTAAAAGTAGAATTATAATATGATCCAGCAATCTCACTTCTGAGTATGTATTCAAAGGAATTGAAATTAGGATCTCATAGAAATATCTGCACTCCCATGTTCATTACAGCATTATTCATAGTAGCCAAGATAAGGAAACAACATAAATACAGACTATCAGGTGAATGGATAAAGAAAATGCAGCATATACCTACAACAGAAAAATAGCCTAGGAAATCCTGCCATATGTGACAACATAGATGTACCTGAAGGACATTATACTAAGTGAAATAAGCCTTTCACAAAAGGAAAAATACTGCAAGATTCTTCTTGCACTAAAAGAGTTAAACTCATAGAAACAGAGAGTAGAATGATGGTACCAGGGGCTGGGGGAAGAGGGGAATAGGAAGTTGTTCAGTGGGTATGAAGCTTCAATTATATAAGATGAATAAGTTTTAGAGGCTGTTGTACAGCAATGCCAGTAGTTAACAATGCTATAGTGGGACTTAAATATTTGTTAAAAGGGTAGATCTCATGTTGTGTTCTTAACATGTTAAAAAAAATCAATAAAAATAAATGCCAGAATTTTATCTTGATTGCACTTGCTACTGGCACAGTCCCAATGCAACGTCTGCATGAGTACGTCAGAAGCCACTAGAAAGTCCATCTACGTCTTCTTCACACGCTAAGACTAGCAAGATGGAGGTTCATGCCATAGGCAGCACCTACTTTATCTGTTAGTGAAGTAGAGATTTGAATACTTGTCTATACACTGGGGAGACAGGGCTCTGTCATAACAAGGACATTTCCCCCATGATGTAGGGAAGCTTTTTATAAAATGATGGGCAAATAAAAGGGGGAATTGCCTTGAAGATGATAGATGTTTACTACATCAGCAAATTTTTAATTCATTTATTAACAAAGACTTGAAGACAGTAAAAGTAGGCTAGATTTGAGTAATACCCACAATTCTCTATCTCTCCCACATCTACTCCCCTTTACGAGTAACTTTGAAGCTTCTTGCTCTACAGCATAAGTCCCTGGCCATGGATTTGGGGTGCAGCCATATGACTTGCTCTGTCAAGAATGTTAGCAGATGTGACATAAGCAGAAGTATGAGAAACACCTATGTGAGTAGGCTTGCACTCTGGTGCTTTTTGCCATTGTCATGAGAACACAATGGGCCACCCAAGAGAAAGAGGTGCATGGGCAATCCTCAAGGGCAGCGCCGTCCGTCCAGGTCAGCCCACCTAGGTCAGTCATTGTACAGCTTACCTGGATGTGAATAAATATATATTATTGTATGGGACTGAAAGATTTATGTTTCTTCTTTTATTATTGCACAGCAATAGTTAACTGCTACAGAGAAGAAAAACATAAAAATTGGTCCAGATTGACTCTCTTTTGGTGCCCTCTTTCCTACCCCAAAACTTGGTTATTAAGGCAAACTTAAAAATGAAAGTATACAGCGTGAACAGCAGCTCATATATTGCATGGAAGACAACTTCTGACTGTTGACTTTTAAATCAAGGGCCAATGCTTAACACTGTTAATGCTTCACATATGATACACTTCTCTTTAAAAAGTATCTGAAGAATGTATTCTAGGCAGATCTTCCAAATCTGACACATTATCTTCTATCTCATCTTGACCCCTGATAAATTATCTCATTTTGTCTTGGCCATCATGCTATGTTTAGTTATACCACCAAAACCGTAACATGTAGGGAAAGCATTAAGAATCAGGATAAGAGTAATTCAATTTTACCTTATTGTTCAATACAATATGGTGACTTAATCCTAGGATTTTTTTAGCTAATGTTATGACTTGCTGAGCTGCGACGGATTGTGTCATCTGAAAATGTGCATGTAATGGCAGTGTTTCCCCAACACAGCTTTATCAATTGGTGCTAGAATAGAGTCTAATTAAAAAGACTTTGAAGTTTTAAATCTAGTCATTAGCATCAGTCACCATATTGCTTGTAGGAGATACTTTCTTTCTGCCCCCTGAAGCATGTCCAGGTAAAAAGAAGATTATTAACCATAACCCTTAAGTTATATTCCTTCTCCATCACCTTTTAACTGCACTTGGAATAAGAAAATAACCATTTACAGGTCTCAAAGTCACTTGTGACTGTTCATTAATGTTAAAATGTTGATACCCAATTGTGACACTGTCATCATAGAAAGAATATCTTTCTATCCTGTATTTGATCTTTTGAGATTTAATTAAGCTCAGGTACAAAGTATGATAGTGTCTGCAGAAAACCTCTTAATTGCTTATCAATCAATATTTCTAGAAGAACTGTGTCGGACATTATAGTAGATGTAGAAAATTAATAGTTGTGGTCCCTCTGCCAAAGGAGTTTATAATTTGGTGAGGGAAGCAAGATTAAAATATATAGAAAGTTAAAGTGGAATGTGGAGGCAGTACTTGAAATGTCAAAGGTAAGTGTATGATTAGGAGACAATTTTATGACATAGATCATTAGTCCTGTGGGTTCAGGTTAAGGAAGGGGCACAAGCATTTGGGTGATATGGGAAGACTACCTGGAAGAGAAGGACTTACACTGGAACTTGAAAACTGAGTAGGATTTACTTGGTAAGAAGTAAGAGGCAAACAATTCAGTTGAGAAATGCCTGGTACTTATTCCATAAAATAGTTTTATATCTATATAAAAAGCTTTAGGAAAATTATTTATGTTAAGACAAGTAGTGTTGGTAGTCCAATAAAATCTATCCTTAGCATTTAATTCCATTATTTTTTATATGGCCTCTGTTAGTTTTGTCATACAAAATTGTTATACAAAATATGCAGACTAGAGGGCTTTAACAAGAGAAATTTATTTTCTCATAGTGCTGAAAGTTCAAAATCAAGGTGCCGGCATGGTTGGTTTCCTCTGAGAGTTCTCTCCTTGGCTTGCAGATGGCTGCATTTTTGCTGTGTCTTAATGTGGCTGTCCCTCAGCATATGCACACTGCTAGTGCCTCTTCATATGTCCAAATTTCCTTTTCTTACAAGGACATGTGTTGAATCACTTTATGGGCCACTCTAAGGCCTAATTTTATCTTAATTCCCTCTTTAAGGCCCTGTGTCCAAATACAGTCATATATTGAGGTTCTGGAATTTAGGGCTTCAACACATGAATTTGGGGGGACACAATTCAATCACTGACACTTTTTTTTTTTTTTTTTTTTGCTCTTTAGGGCTGCACCTGTGGCATATGGAAGTTCCTAGCCTAGGGATTAAATTGGAGCTGCAGCTGAAGTTCTTCACCACAGCAACACAGGATCGGAGCCATGTCTGCGACCTACATCATGGCTCATGACAACACCAGATTCCTGACCCAGAGATACCAAGTGAGTCTAGGGATCCAACCCGCATCCTCATGGATAGTAGTCAGACTCTTTTCCTCTGAACCTCATTGGGAACTCCCTCAATGACACTATTTTTAACATTGATTAACAATCACAGGTTGATGATTGGAGAAAAAAGATTAGCATTTTCTCTCTAGAATTAAGACTGCCAGTGGGTATCTCCTGCTCTCCAGGACCACTGTCACTTAAAGCCCTGTCTCTTCATCTTATTCTTCTTTGCCATTTCTGTCCCAGTCACTCTAGACTTTTCCACCCATTCCTTCATCAGAAAGCTACTCCAATCTGACTATCATACTTACGCCATCCACTAATGACTAGATCATTAAAGTAGGCTGGACTCTCCCACAGATCTGTAAAGCCTGCAGCATTCCATTCACAGGCATTTTGTTTTTGCTGGTATGAGGAAGCATTTAGAAGTTCCTCAGATGATTCTAATACGCAGCAAAACCATGACTGTGGGAGAAAGGAAGGGCCACTTTGCTTTCCATGGACGGTACTTGGGGTGTGAATATGAGGTCTGTAATCATAGTCCTGGTCCTAGTGGAGTATATTTTATAATCAGAAGAGATGATCCTGCTCAAATAAGTAATATTGAACCAAAGAAAATAGTTGTTGAGAACATTCAGAAGGTGCTGAATAGATGCTACTATCCCCAAGGGAAGTAGCTAACCGCACTTTGCAGCATTTCACAAAGACATAAATGAGATAAAATTGGGAAACACTGATCAATCTGTACCTCTTCCCCTCCCATAACCTTCCGTAGTCAGAAAACTCTTGAATTGTTAGAGCAGGAAGACAGTTTGTGTATTTCCTTTTCTTTTTTCTTTCCCTTTTTTTTATTTTTTTTGGTTTGGATTGTTGTATCATTTTTTTTTCATTTTTAAAAGATTTTTTAAAGAATAGTTGACTTACAATGTTGTGACAATTTCTGATATACAGCAAAGTGATTCAGTTATACATATAAACACGTCCATTCTCATTCAGAATCTTTTCCCACATGGATTACCACAGAACACGAGGTAGAGTTTTTTGTGCTATACATCAGGTCCCCATTGCCCCATCATTCCATATACCTCAGTATGGATATGCCAATCCCAAACCCTCAGTCCATCCCTCCTCTACCACTTGTCCCCTTTGGTAACCATAAGTTTTTCAAAGTCTGTGGGTCTATTTCTGTTCTGCAAATAGATTTGTTTGTATCCTTTTATTTTTAGATTCTGCATATAAGTGATATCATATTATGTTTGTCTTTCACTGTCTGATTTACTGTACTTAGTATGATAATTTCTAGATCCATCCATGATGCTGCAAATGGCATTATTTCATTATTTTTCATGACTGAGTAATAGTCCATTCTCTATATGTGTTACATCTTCTTTATCCAGTCCCCTGTAAATGGTATATTTAGGTTGCTTCCATGCCTTTGCTATTGTAAATAGTGCTACAGTGAACATTGGGGTGCATGTATCTTTTCAAATTATGGTTTTCTCTGGATGAATGCCCAGGAACCGCTATGAAAACAGTATGGAGATTCTGCCAAAACAAACAAACAAACAAAAAAAAACCCTAAAAATAGAACTACCATATGTAGATTCCTTTTGCCCTCCAAACCATACACTTGCAAACCAAAAGGGACGGCCTCAAAGGGTACATTTCTTTGACTTTCTACCATAAAAACGAGGGAGATGTCAGATATCACAGAGAATCAGAAATGGAGTCCATTGACTTTCTTGTGCTTGGAGCCAATCTATATAAACAGATCTCACTGCTATTGAGCAAGGGCCTTCAGTGGATCATGACCATTGCTGACCCTATCCAGCAGAATATCTTCCCTTGCCTTGAGACTCTCTTAAGGGTGCCTCTCTTAGATATTAACATTCCCTTTATTAATGGTTCTGAACACTTCGAAGCCTCTCCCAAAACAGAGTGGGTAGGGGTCTTAACTCTCATGGGAACAGTGTTAGCGTCCAAGGGAAAATGAGGTTGGGACAGTGAGGAAATGCCTTGACGAAAAGTATGGCCAGAGTAAAGTGATCCTGAAAAAGCAGAGTCATTTGAACAAGCACACATCAAGTATTTTCACAAGAGTCTCTGTATATCTGTGTTAAATTTAGTGAGATATAGAATGATACAGAAGAAAACTGGCTTCTCAGTTATATTCCTGAATTAATGCAGAATCACATTACTAACTTTGCCTGATTATAAGAGCTGTTTTTGTGTACTTTTTCCAAGGGCCTACGTAGTTTTCAAGGAACTCTGCTATGATGTAGGTAATAAAGGGCAGATATTAAGATCCTAAAACAGGAGTAGTACTATAGGTAGGACTATTTCTGTATCTCAGAACTGATCCATGGGCCAGATCAAGACAGATTGCTCAAGTAAACCTGAGAATCTCTGTGTACTAAAAAGAAAAATGGAAGAATTTATTTTAATATTTGAATTTTACATTTTTTATTAAGCTGGTAAATATTATCAGCCTTCATGTTGCCATCTTTGCTAATTTCTAAACTGAAGATAGATCATGTATGTCTGCTATTCCAGAAACCTAAAGGAACTCAGCAACAATATTAGCAGAAATATCAGTTAATAAGATAAGAGAGATGGGAAGAGAAAAAAATTGAAGATCATTATAAAATAAAGGTCCACAAAAGTCATACCATCAAACTCACCATTCTAATCCTATTGCTATCTTTCTATTTCTTATGCCCTGAGTTCCTGGGGCCACACTGCTATTTTCCAGGACAAAACTCTCCCTGAGTTAGTCTTTATCATCATTTCTTCTTGGAGAGAGCTGACACAGTTCTCTTCCAGTAGGAAGACACCTAAGTGCACAGGTTAGTCATTATGTTGAAAATCCCGAGTTCAAAGTCATAACCGCAAATTTAACTTAGCGGTCTACTTAGTGCTTTTAAAATTTTTGCTAAGTATAATACTCTGTCTGGTCCACCTCATTCAAAAGAAAAAAATGCTGTTGCCTTCTTCTCTACCACTCAGAACTAACTGCATTCCTACAAGTCCACCTTAGAAATGATTTATGCCTCAAACCTGCAGAACCGCCATTCATTTCCACCTTGAATTTATAGCACTATAATGTGGTGTCCAAAGATGAAGCTCCTCAAAGATATCTCAACACTCTGAATGTTTGCATAACAATCCTTATCTTCCCTTAACTCATAGCCCTCATATGTTGTACTTTGAGGATGGTTATCATTTGCCCTCCAGTGATCAGACCCTTGACACATGATTCATTTGTTTCTAATACAGTATCCTTCATTGTCCCATATTCATAGGTTCTGCTTTCTATGATAATTCCAACATCCTTCCTGGAAAAGCAGATTTGAGAATTCACGGTAGAGCCTTCACCTCACGTGACCTCTCAGAAGAAGAGACCAGGACAGAACACACCACTTTCTCTGAATAGTAAATGAGTTTGGATTTTCTGCTGGTAGTTTTTGTTTCATTTTGAAGGAGACTTTGTACATCACATTAAGATACTCAAGTATAAATTGACCCCTGGATTGTGGTATTAATGCATTAACCTTGAAACCTACCTAGCTCTCAGGAAATAGCTTCCATCCAAAGGCAGCACCTGCTAGACATTAGATACTAAGATCTCTTACAAATCAGTACATTGTTTCGGAGAGAGTTTTAACATTTATGAATAACCTGCTCAGTGTTTTTTTTTTTTTTTCATGAATTCATTTCTAATAAAAGTGCCATCAGATTACATGGTAAATGTATTATCTGGCCTGAAATCACTTTTCTAGTTAATTCAGCTAAATGGTAATCTAGTATTTCTTCTGCACAATGATGAATTTCATTCTTAGAATTGTTTTTTATTTCGCTCCCTGATTTAGTTGCCTTTGATTGAGAAAACATCACGTTGTTCCTTGACGATGAAGGGCATTCCAGCAATGAGAGATCATTCCCTTCAGTCTTCCGTTTTGTTTTGTTCTATCTTGCACACGGCTACAGTAATCCAAGCACAATGTAAACTCTCACCTCCTGTTCAGTCCCATCCCTGACAGAACCTACAGGCAATTTTCACTCTATTTTTCTGTCCATTACCAGATTATAAAGTTTCATGGTTACCATTTTTTTTTTTGTCTTTTTGGGGACATTCCCATGGCACATGGAGGTTCCCAGGCTAGGGGTCGAATCAGAGCTGTAGCTGCCAGCCTACGCCATAGCCACAGCAATGCCAGATATGAGTCATGTCTGCGACCTATACCATGGTTCATGGCAACGCCAGATCCCTAACCCGCTGAGCAAGACCAGGGATTGAACCTGCGTCCTCATGGATACTAGTCAGGGTCGTTAACCACTGAGCCACGACGGGAGCTCCCCCATTGTTGTCATTTTGTCCTCCAAATTATAATGTTAGGAATAAACCTCCAAATCTCAGGAGTTTAACACAACAAAAAGCGTTTTTTTTTTTTCCTTTATCCTCATAGTCTGATGGAGATGGAGTGCCCCTCTCCATCTTGTAGCTCTAGTGTCTGTAGCCCCCAATGGAGAAGCGAGATTTTAGAGGTCGCAAGGGAGGTTTCTAAGGGCCAGGCCTAGAAGCTGCCCACATCACTTCTGCCTACATCACATTCTATTGGCCAGAAGTCATTCCCACAGACCCACGTGATTGTGAGGGAGCCTGAGAAATGCCATCTTCCTGTGTGCCCAGGAAGGGGACATAGTATAGCGAATACATAGTGTTTTTTGGTGACACAATTTCCTTTCATGTTTTCAACCTCCTCTCTAGTTTCTAAGATTGTATTTGACACATAATGGGTACTCAATATATGTTTATGAGGAAAGGACTTTTTTAAAAATAAGTTTTCTTTGTAGATACCACTTGGCAATGTCTTATCAGTGCTGGAAAATGTGGTTAATTGATTTTTCCTGTTAGTTAATAACTAAGGATTTAATGCTGTTTCATTTGATCATTTTCTTAGGATAAAAATGTAACTTCTATTAATATAAGAGAAAGTCAGTTTCAAATTTTTTTTTTTTAATCAAAGACAACCAAAAAAATGGTGGTGGGGGGTGGATACCATGTATATGCTATTTCTATTTGGCCTCTTTCCCTATGGGTGAATTTATGTTGAATCTAAATGGATCATATCCCCTTTATTTTTTACTAATATTATTAGTTTGGTGTGAAATGTTAATTGCTCTCGTTACTGACAAAATGATTATTGCTAAAATTATAAATTCTTATTTTACCCTTAGTAAATGAGTAGGAAATGTCATTTTACCATGAAAAGAAGCAATAATTAGTTTCGAAAATATTGTTTTCTTCTATAAATCCACATGCATGATATTTGACTTTTTGCCCTTATGTGTCTGAATATCAGTTGTTTATATAGTTGCAGATATACCTCATTTGGATAATATATTTGGAAAATATAAATTTTCTCCTTGGATCTTAGAGTACCCAGAGCAAATATTCTCCGACTATAATTCCTTAGTTCAAGTGCTCAAGAAAATAAAATATGATTGACTCCCTTTTGAATCAGAAGTTCGGTGATGTGGAGAAGTGAGTTGAGGAAGGAAGAAGATGGATGGTGGGGAAGGATGGGTTCCTCATCTGGAGCCGTTGCTGTGGGGTTCTTTTTATCTACCTTACACTTCAAATTACTGTGACTCTTATGGCCGTTGTGAAGGTCACCTCTTCCTCATCCTTCTTGATTTTTAGTAGCTGGATAATATTGTCAAACCTTTCCCTACTTTCTTTCGATTTCATCCCTCCCCCCAACCCTCGAGAAAATACTTGGGAACATTTACCTTGGCCCCTCCAGACAAGCAGACCAGAGAGAAAACCTAAGGCAGAATTGAATAAAGCCCTCCAGTGGCAGAAAAAAAATCAAGTTATACTCCACAGGTTAGTCTAGACCCTGTTTTCTTTCACAATTAAGTGCACTCAATGTACTTATATTTAGGTTATTAAACATAAATAAAATGAAATTGGAAGCAGTAGAAATGTTTCATATTAAAATGCCTAGGAGTTCCCATTGTGGCTCAGCAGTAACAAGTCCAGCTAGTATCCATGAAGATGCGGGTTTGATACCTGGACCTCACTCAGTGGGTTAAGGATCTGGTGTTGACATGAGCTATGGTATAAGTCACAGATGTGGCTTGGATCCTGTGTTGCTGTGGCTGTGATGTAGGCCGGCAGATGTAGCTCCGATTCAGCCCCTAGCCTGGGAACTTCCCATATGCTGCACGTGTGGCCCAAAAATGAAAAAAACAAAAAACAAAAAACCAAAAACCTGAATATTTAGTGAGCTCAAAAATGACTTATTTTTTTTTTTTTTGCCTTTTTGTCATTTTCTGGCCGCACCCGCGGCATGTGGAGGTTCCCAGGCTAGGGGTCTAATTGGAGCTGTGGCCAACAACGCAGGATCCGAGCCGCGTCTGCAACCTACACCACAGCTCACGGCAACGCCGGATCGTTAACCCACTGAGCAAGGGCAGGGATCGAACCCGCAACCTCATGGTTCCTAATCGGATTCGTTAACCACTGTGCCACGACGGGAACTCCCCAAAAAATGACTTTTTGAAGAGTATTGGCAAGACAGCTAATGATTGAAGAGTTTGCTCTTTTCTTTAAACTGTATTTTGGTTGACTTTTATTTTTCTCAGTGTTGACGTCTTCATTTTCTTCTTTCTTTTGTTTTCCTTTCACTCCTGTATGCCTTCCTGTTCAAATTCACCAACAGGTCAACCTTCAGAAACAATCCTCCCCAAATCAGATAACAGCAACATAAAAGGACATTAGCAATTCTGCTCTGTATATGTATAGCCATTTCCCTGCAGGGCTCCTTGTGTTCCTTCCTCCCGGAGTAGTTTTTGGGCAAAAGTGTTTTTGTGCCTGAAAGGCATGAAACAAAACCTGTAGAATTGGTTTCATTGGCAAGGCTTCGGCTGTGTCCAAATAAACTGTCTTAGAATTTGGCCTAGCTTGGGTTTGTCTTGCTTTTTTGAATACACACAATGCTTAACACAGTTGTGAATGGAAAGTGTATTAAAGAAGCTAGAACAGTGTGGCAAGGTGAACACGACAGCCATTGTAAGAATCTGTACTAGCACAGAATCCTCAAAAAGCTATTTCAGTACTATTGGTAGAAACACTGCTGAATTTCCTTTAGGGTCATAAAACTACCTGAAACAAAATCTGTTGAATCTGAGAAAGTCAATCCAAAAAGCATAACTGATCCAGCAAAGGTGAGGCAGGAAAGTAAGTGATCGATCTAAAATGCACTCATGAACATGTTTTTCTGGGGCTGAAAGCCCTTTGATGGCCCATCACTTACAGAATGAAATTTAACTTGCTTGGTGTGATATACAAGGCCCTGCAGGGTCTGACCCTTACAGCTACTACTTTATCGGTTGCCATCCTCACCTTGTCCTCTGTGATATTAAGGTCATGCCGTACGTGCATTTACTTCCCATCCCTGCCTGGTGCCATCCCTGATATCTCTCCAACACACACCGTTCAGGTTCAGGGCTCTGAATCTCTGGTCATAATTTTCCCCTGCTTGCAGTGCCCTTTTCAACTCACTCTGTCACCACCCATCTTGGCCATCCCTAGCTCAGTATTTCATCCTCCAAGATATCTCATTATTCAAATAGTCCACCTCTGGTATTCCCCTAGTACCAGGGAATATCTCTTTTGGCCCTTAAAATATTGTCATGAAGTATTACTTCAGGTCCATCTTCTACACTAAACTGTGCAGATAAAGAAAAATGACTTAAGTTTAACTTAAGTAGAAAACCACAGGATTTTAGGGAGGGAGTGTTTTCTTCCTTTGTAGAAGCCCCTTGAGCTGAGGTATCCTTTACTTATTCACAGTCTCCTAGAAAGACCTCCGTTTTCTGCATAGGTTTGTTCAGAGAGCCCATTTAATTAAACAGTAAGGGAATCTCATTTGTAAAAACCAGATTTGTTGAGGCAAATAGGCAAGGCTTGTGTTGGTAATGTTTCTTCAAAAAGGTAAATAATAAGAGTTTTCTGCTACAACTTTAAAAATGGAAGCTCACAGTCAGAAAATACTATTTACCCTTCTCGTAATTACCCAGCCAGGACCTGGTTTTCCCAGAACGATACACTGAACAAATTGCACATAATACATACAAACATTCTGAAAATGCTACATATTTAGAACAGAAACACATTTATGTCTCAGAGTGATGCCAACTAGTTCTATGGTGTTTTTTGTTAAGCATAATTGCCGTTCTTCACAGAGAGCCTAGAGAACAGGAACAAATGCTTGGCATATTTCTTTTGGTCTTTCAGCATGTGCGTAATTTATTTGTTTGCCACTGAGAAGCACTGTGTTTTTCCTGCTGGGCGCAGAGGCAGTGATAGGTACAATGATTTTGGTCGCATTTTCTTAGACTCAGGCTCCTGGATTTATAAAGTTGCAGCCAAGTTTCCAAACCCACCTTTTATGTTGTTGAGAGTTGGCAGTGCTTCATCTCTCTGCATGTCCTGCTCACTCCGTGCCCGGTTGTGACTTGTCACAAAGAAGTCTCCCTCCCAGGGAGGCCAGGGATGCAATGAGGTCACAGACAGGGAGAGCCCGAGTGAGAATTGCTCTCAGATATGGTTTTGAAGGTGAGGGTGGTGCATTTTTTTTTTTCCCAAAAAGGGAGGGAACTTAAGCTTTGTGAGCTTTCCTGAATCATATGTCATAGTTTATGAATATGCATTACAATACCTCTTTTGAACTTCCTTGAAACAAATTCTCATAAATAAACAAGGAATGTACCATACTAACTGACAGAGTCATTTAAACTAGATGTATTGTGCTAATGGAGTGAAAAGAATAAAAATTTTCAAGGGCTTCAACCCTCAATTTTAATAAATTTCATGGAAATCGGATCAAGCCCTAATTGCTAATTCATCTGAAATTATTAAAAAGAGATTTCAATTACATACCACCATTGAATTTTGATGTACCAAATTAAATTAGGACACTAGATTGTATCTTTTCTTAAATCCAGACCTATTTAAAAACCTTTTCCTGTAAATTCTAAAAAGGAACTTTGTGTTCAGCTATATTGCTAAAAAAAAAAAAAAAAATCCCAGCATTAGTACAAAATAGTAGGTTAAATCTCTTAGTGAAGATTTTTAATGACATTTCAGTGTTCCTCTTATAATTACTTTTCATCTAAGATATCCCATAATGATGTTGGACACTCTTGGTTCAGGCTCACTGGCTTGCTTCATTAGCATGTCATTCCCATTCCACATCACAAGATTTAATTGTAATGCCGGATATGCACAGCTCTCCACAGAAGTCTAATCAAAGTGGATTCACTTGTATTATTAATATCAAAAATCAGTCCACTTGCTATTTTTATAAATAAAAGAATCCAGATACATAAATCAGCTGTCATTTATTAGCATGTTACTGGCATATCTGCCAGACATATGAGCGGTCCTATCACAGTTCCTTAGGATTATTTTCATCAAGATTAAAACCCTTCTACATTAAATATACATACTAATTCCTCCATAAAGTAATCAGATTACAGAGCAGGTGACATTGTGTGCTGGAATTCAAATGATTTGCAGTAATGAGCTGGAAAGGTGTGTTGGAGTCAGGCAGAGGAAAGGCAAGAGGAAAGACAGGGAAAAGGAAGACTTTGGTCTTAATTTTGGACTTGCACGTTTGTTGTTTTATTGTTTTACTAACTTCTTCTGACATTTATTTTTTAATAAATAAAGGACTTGGACAAGCATCCATAATACTTAGCAACCCATGGTGTCAGTCATTCATACTATCAAATGCTATATGCTTCTAGTTTACTAGGTTATCTTGCCTTCTTTGTCCACAAATCATCTGAAGACAGGGTGGGGAAATATTTCTTGTGGTCTAGTGGTACCCAAAGATCATGGCCTGTGGACATCTTTGCTGTCCAACGAAAGTGTATTATCTCCTCACATAATCTATCTTTATGTTCTTGAGTTCATTCCTTATAAAAATTCAGTAAAACATGAATAATATGCCAGTACACAGTATAGCTACTCTTACCTTTGTGAAAAGGATTATAGAATCGCACTTTGAAAGTGAAATAAAATGGCTACAGATTGGCTCCTCATGGCACTTGGAAGCATCAGTTTGAAAACTCCTTTATGGTCTTATGGATACAAATGCAAAAGTATGTGGACAGTACCTTGATTTTCCGATTCATTTAAAAATATTTTTCTTGGCATGTTTTACAAACAGCCATCTCCAATTTGCTTTAGACACACACACAAATACACTCTTACATCATACACATACTCAACACCATACACACACCAATAATTGATCTTTAACTTGGAAGGAAGTTAAACATGTGGTGCTAGACTACCCTAGAGTTTAGAAATATACTCAGCTTCCTTGAAATCTGGGATTGTTGCCCTTGTATGTTTTATTTTTTCTTCATTTATAATACTGGGCTACTTTCACTCTATTACATAGTAACAAAAGATATATCTGTTTATGATTTTCAAATATCTTTTTGTATAATCCCCCCCACATATATAGGTGTGTGTGTGTGTGTGTACATATATATACATAAATTCATTGCACATTTTTTATGTCTGTCTTTTTGATTAGGTGCTTTCATTAGGTCAATTTTTGATGCAAAAATCATAACTGAACATACATTGTTCCACCTGCCCAGCAGATCTGTGGTGAGGATGAAGTGACAATATGTATGAGAAGAAACTTTTAAGGTATAAAGATTTTAACAAACACAAGTAATCTATATAAGAAAAATATGTTCTCTTTATATATCATTTGTGACCCATTTAAACAGAGCGTCTTTACCATGTTTGATGTTAAATGGGACAGCTTTAAAATAACTTATCCTAAATACCCAGCCAATTAAAATACTGCTTTGCTAACAAGAAATACACACACACACACACGGATATGCTACTGCATGCAGCAGTTGGGGCTTCAATTTATTATTCAATAAGAATGCATTTGACCTCGTGTTGATGACTCTTTTTTCAGAAACTATATTCCACAGCCAGGCTAATCAAACTGTGTACAGTTCATTTGGAATAATTTCTTATCTAATTCCTTTAACTGTTTGGAGACAGAAAGTGGGCCTGTCCTTTGTAGAATAAAAAGTAAACAGCAGCTTCCATTGTATGATAAGCAAATAGAAAGGCTAACAGCCTAATATGCTGATTCAATAACCATTTCTATATTATCCTTTTAACTTACAGACAACCTCAGTATATTTTAAATTATTTTCATCAGAGATTTGGACGTGGCTCAGAAAAGCAATAGTAAAAGAAAAGCAAGGAATGACTTCGGTGTTATATATAAAGAATGAATTATTCTATGCTGATTCTCAAAAAATGGCCCAGAGTTTAAGAGGGTGTGTTGATGGTGATTCTAGCAACTCTGTAAAGAATGTAAAAACTTAACAGGGCAGAATAAGCATCAAAGAAGAAAGATTGCCAGCCCTTCCTTCATTTGTATTTGGGAGCAAACATCAACATTATTGTAGGAGTAGAGCACTACCTCACCCAAGGAGCATATGTTGTCAATATATATTCACTCCTATACTCATTTTGGATTATTTAAACATCTCTAATTAAAAGTAGAGGCCTTATGGAGTTGCCGTAGTGGCTCAGCGGAAACGAATCTGACTAGCATCCATGAGGACGCAGGTTCGATCCCTCGCCTTGCTCAGTGAGCTAAGGATCCAGCATTGCCATGAGCTGTGGTATAGGTCGCAGAGGTGGCTCAGATCTGGCTTTGCTGTGGCTGTGGTATAGGCCAGCAGCTACAGCTCCGATTCGACCCCTAGCCTGGGAACCTCCATATGCTGCAGGTGTGGCCTTAAAAAGACAAAGACAAAAAAAAAAAAAAAAGATGAAAAGCAGAGAGCTTTTGTTGTTGTTGTTATTGTTATCAACTTTTAAAAATCTCTTTTTTGTCATTGCCTTTCAAAAATTAAAATTCTTTGGACAGTAGATACTGAGTAATATACTTCTGTGACAATATACTGGATATAAATCTAGTTTTGTATTTATCTAGAGAGTTCTTGTCAGAATATTGAACATGTAACATTCGCCATCATCCTTGGTTACAACCTTAAAGCAGAAATGAGAAGGGCCAATGAGTGGAATATCATTAATGCACGCTTTTTTATCACGAGGGTTACTGGATGGGGCCAGAGCACACAGTGCTTGCTAATATTCGATAGCATTTGCAAGATAAGCCTTTATCACCAACAGTAGAATCCTCTTAGTGTACAGATTAATCCACTGATTTCTATTTTTAGGACATGTAAAACATTCAGAAAGAGATGGGAAAATTAGCTACTGAGATTCCCAAAACATGTGGAAGAGGATCACCATCAGGGCTGCCATACCTTCTACAGCAACTTTGGGCGGGTTAGCAAAATGTATCCCCCACCGCTAGCAGGCACAGCTTGGACATGCACTGCTGGCAACCAGATGGCCTGTTGGGAAGAAAAATAGCTCTGCCTCCTGGTGAGGGAAGTTCCATACCCTGAATGTGGGCAGCCCTGAATGAACCCCCTTCAGGAGATGAGGAGCGCTTGATGGATATGTGTATGCTTGATGTTTCGTAGAAGGATAGATGTGTATGCTTGAAGACCCTGTGTGTTCTGAATATAACCTTGGGGTCTGCAGGGTCATCAAGATAAAGAGGATTGTGAGAAAACTAGGACTAAGCCAGACTCTCAAATCATGGACCTAATAAGCAGAGCACTAATCACAAGAACGAAATGACACAATCCTGATAAAAATTCTGGCACGGTTAAATCTCTCTTAGCATTATCACCAAGCATCAGAGCCTATCAGTTCTTTGTGCTCTGAAAATATTAAGCTTGTGCTTTCTCCTCCAGGAAGCATATCTTGGAAGACATCTGCTTTTAAGTGAGACTATTTTCATTAAAATCTGATTCAAGGTGTGGGCATCTCTGTGAATCTGTTGTTTCAGCACAGGGAAGAAACCCGACAGCTTCATCACCTACAGTGTGGCTTTGCCAGCAGATAAAATTGAGGAGAGCCTCAAAATTCTTGAAGCCATTAAGCCAACAACTACTCCCATTAAAGGAGGTCACATTTGTAGTTTTTCACCTTTTTTCCTTGAAATCTTCATAAATTGCTAAGACTTGCTATTTGGTTGTATCCAAGTTAACTTGTGATGTCTTCAAAACATCGTGCTGGGGGAAATGTACCAACACACTTTCCTAGTTATATTATCTCTATTCCTCTGTTCATTTTCAGTGCAGAAGATAATTCATGTTAATTCACATAATTCACGTAGAGAGAAAAGAAACGTCTCACCAATCATGTCAGGACTATCCATCCCTGGCAAAATGCAGCTATTTAGCTGGTTTAATCATATATCTACCCTCTTTGGGGGTGTTTTATTAAAATACTTTAGCTATATGTCAATTAACGTGTTAATGATTTAACTCAGGTTGTTTTATAAAACATTAAAAAGTTCAGAAATATGTTATTAAGACCTCATGATTTTATCAATATTTTGATAAAACCATATTAAGAGTATTTTCTCTAGGATGGTAGTCTTCAATAACCCTCAGATAGCCTAAGTCCTCCTAGTTTTCTCAGGATAATAATGCACTTTTAAGAGTTGTTTAAATTGTACTTTTTGTGGAAAAAGAAGCCCTGGATTTTATTCCTCCACACTGTGTGTGTCAGAATTAGCAAGGTAGCATGAGCGAAGCAGCGTAGCTGTTTAGTAGGGGAATTTTCTTGACAAGCGAAACTGGAGGAAAGGAGGGGTCACTGCTTCATCCATTTACCTCTTTTCCTTATGAGAGTTAACTTAGATATCAAGTCTTCAGAGAAATCTAAGACAAAAATTAGGCATATTTTTTAGCCCATTTCCCACCTAAATTCTTTCCTGATCATATCAGACAATATTGACTCTGGGTTCCTAACTCATGCATGTCCAGTTTGCCCTGAACTTTACCCAGGACCTCTGAGCTCAGGATTTTTACCTTTCAGTCTCCTGTTTAATAATTACTAGAAAATATGCATTCAGAGATGATGATGTTAGGAAGTGGTGGAGGTTAAAAACATGATAAAAATAATCATATACCACCAGAAAGATTTTTAAATAGCCAATTATTCGCTAATAACTTCTAATTTCAAAAGTTCAAAGAGTGTGTTACTTGCATTTTGTATTAAATTTGCAAATTTCAGTCCAAGTGAGATCAACCGCTTAGAGGGTTAAAAGCATTATTTTTACAGTAAAGACAATTTGTTAGTTGGTTCATTCATTCTCCAAGTATTTTTTATTCTAATTATCTCTTCCCTTGAGAGCTTCCACACAAGGATTAATAAGCTTGTGACCCCCCCCCCCCGAGCTTTCCCCAAACATGGTCCTAAAAAGAGGAAACTTACATGTGACCAAAAGGCAAAGTTCGGTTACATTTATTAAACTTCCTTTATGTTCTTTCTCCCACTCTGTTTCTCCCTTTCTTACAAATTCTGCCAAAAATAGACATTTTAAAAAGTTTTATTTAAGTACAGTTCATTTACAAGGTTGTGACAATATCTTCTGTACAGCAAAGTGATTCAGTTATACATATACACACATCCATTCTTTTTCAGATTCTTCTCTTATGTAGATTATCACAGAATATTGGGTAGAGTGCCCTGTGCTGTACAGTAGGTCCCCACTGGCCAATCATTCCTTATACCACAGTATGTATATGCCAGTCCCAAACCCCCAGTCCTCTCTTCCCTGCAACCTATCCTTTTTGGTAACCATTAGTTTGTTTTCAACATCTGTGAATCTGTTTCTGTTTGGCAAATAAGTTCATTTGTATCTATTCTTTAGATTCCACATATAAGTGATATCATATGATGTTTGTCTTTATCTGTCTGACTTCACTCAGTATGATAATCTCTAGGTCCATACATGTTGCTGCAAATGGCATTATTTCATTCTTTTTTATAGTTGAGTAATATTACATTGTATATATGCACCACATCTTCTTTATTCACTTCTCTGTCTATGGATGTTTAGGTTGCTCCCGTTTTGGCTATTGTAAATAATGCTGCAATGAACATTGGGTACATGTATCTTTTCAAATTAGAGTTTTCGCCAAATACATGCCCAGGAGTGGGATTGCTGGATCATATGACACCTCTATTATTAGTTTTTTTGAGGAACCTCCATTCTATTTCCATAGTGATTGTACCATTTTACCTTTCCACCAGAAGTACAGGAGGGTTTCCTTTTCTCTGCACCCTCTCCAGCATTTATTGTTGTAGATTTTTTGATGATGGCTATTCTGATTTGTGTAAGGCAGAACACTGTCTGACATAAACTGCAGCAGTATCTATTCAGATTCACCCCCTAGGTGAAAAGGAAAACAAAAATAAACAAATAGGACCTAATTAAATTTAAAAGTTTTTGTATGCCAAAGGAAATTATCAACAAAACAAAAGGACAACCCACAGAATGGGAGAAAATATTTGCAAATATGGTTACCAACAAGGAATTAATCTCCAAACTATACAAACACCTCATGCAGCTCAACATCAAAAAACAAATAACCCAATTAAAAAATGGGCAGAGATCTAAATTCCTCCAAAGAAGACATACAGATGGCCAAAAACACATGAAAAGATGTGCTAATTATTAGAGAAATACAAATCAAATGCATTGCTAATTATTAGAGAAACATAAATACATTGCTGATTATCAGAAAAATATAAACTGAAAATATACTTAAAAAAGACTTGATGGTACCAAAAGAAATGGATTCTTATGTTAAGGATGCCTTCAGCTGATGCTTCTTGGGTTTCTAGACCTTGCAGCTCCAGTGAGGTGCTGAGTTCTGTGTAGATGCATGGAAAACGATGTCCACCAAACTCTGGACGACATGGTCTCGAAGCCCAGAAGCAGCGGTCCTATTCCCAGGGTCTTTGTAGGCCCTCTTGAGTAGACCCAGCTGCTTGTGAATCTGCAAGCTTTTTCTCAAAAAGGATCAAAATTAGTCCTTAGGTGCTTGGAAGTGGAGAATGCCTTTATATTTCCCTCTGCTTTTACTTATAACATCAGCACAAAATTTTTTATTCTTTCCTTCAATTAAAAATAGTCTCTTCTCATGAAAATGGAGACAGAATAGTCACAATAGGAGTGGTGGTGGTGATGGCGGTGGAATGTTGTATAGAGTAGCAGCAGGGGTTTTATGATTGTTCACATACAATGTACAAGATGTTTCAAAGATATGTTATTCTCCCAATGCCACAAAATCACTAATGATCCAAGATGAAGAAAAATGATAATGGATTGTGCTCATCTCTTTATCCTACACTATTTGCAATAAGAATCCAATTTTTATGGGTAGAATACCAATGTTTCCAATTTTCTATGGTTTGTTTAGCAAATGCAGAATATTCTCTTGGAACCAGGGAAAATACAAAAATATGACGGTTAGTTTTTAATATTCCTTTAAAAAATGATTTCATTTTTTTCCAGATCTATTTTAACTGCTGTTTTCTTTTTAATTTTTGTTTATTTTTATACTCAATGAATTATATTACATTTATAGTCATATGCCAATCATCACAACCCCAATTTTATAGCATTTCCATCCCAAACCCCCAGTGCATTCCCCTACCCCCCAATCTGTCTCATTTGGAAAACAAAATAAACAAAATATGTTTTTCAAAGCCTGTGAGTCAGTATCTGTTCTGAAAAGAAGTTCATTGTATCCTTTTTTTAGATTTCCCCTGTTAGTGATAGCATATGATGTTGGTGTGACACTGTCTGACTGACCTCACTTAGCATGATAATTTCCAAGTCCATCCATACTGCTGCAAATGTGGTTATTGCTTTTGTTTTAATGGCTGAGTAGTATTCCATTGTGTATATGTACCACATCTTCTTTTTTCACTCCTCTGTCCATGATTTAGGTAGTTTCCATGTCTTGGCTATGGTATATAGTGCTGCAATGAACACTGGAGTACATGTATCTTTTCAAGTCTTGGTTTTCTCTGGATAGGTGCCCAGTAATGTGATTGCTGGGTCAAATAGTAATTCTATTTTTAGTTTGAGTAATTCTATTTTTAGTTTTCAACAGTGGTTTCACCAATTTACATTCCCATCAACAGTGGGTTCCCTTTACTCCATACCCTCTCCAGCACTTATTGTTTGTAGACTTTTTGATGATGGCCATTCATTCTGGCCAGTGTAAGGTGGTACCTCATAGTGTTTTTGATTTGCATTTCTTTAATAATTACTGATGTTGAACATCTTTTCATGTGTTTTTTGGCCATCTGTATGTTTTCTTTGGAGAACTGTCTGTTTAGATCTCTGCCCATTTTTTGATGGGGCTGTTTCTTTTTTTGGTATTAAGTTGCAAAAGATGTTATAAATTTTGGAGATTAATCCCTTGTCAGTCACTTCATTTGCAAATATTTTCTCCCATTCTGTGGGTTTTCTTTTTGTTTTGTTTAGGGTTTCCTTTGCTGTGCAGAAAGTTTTAAGTTTAATTAAGTCTCATTTGTTTATTTTTGTTTTTATTGTCATTACTCTAGGAGGTGGATCTGAAAAGATATTTCTGTGGTTTATGTTGGAGAGTGTTTGGCTTATGTTTTCCTCTACAAGTTTTATAGCATCTGGTCTTATATGCAGGTTTTTAATCCATTTTGAGTTTATTTTTGCCTATGGTGTTAGGAAGTGTTCTGATTTCATTCTTTTACATGTGGCTGTCCAGTTTTCCCAGCACCACCTACTGAAAGGGCTGTCTTTACTCCATTGTATATTTTTGCCTCCTTTGTCATAGATAAGTTGACTCTAGGTGTGTGGGTTTAATTCTGGACTTTATATCCTGTTCACTGATCTATTTTTCTCTCTTTGTGCCAGTACCATATGATTTTGATGACTGTAGCCTCGAGTTTGCAATCAGGGAGCCTGATTCCTCCAGTTCCATTTTTCTTTCTCAGGATGACTTTGGCTATTCTGGTCTTTTGTGCTTCCAAACAAACTTTAAAATCTTTTTTTCTGGTTCTGTGAAAAATATCGTTGGTAATTTGATAGAGATTGCATTGAATCTGTAGATTGCCTTGGGTAGTAAAGTCATTTTGACAGTGTTGATTCTTCCAATTCAAGAGCATGGTATGTCTGTCTGTCTGTTTGTGTCATCCTTGATTTCTTTCATCAGCATCTTACAGGTTTCAAAGAACAGGTCTTTTGTCTCTTTAGGTAGGTTTATTCCTAAATATTTTATTCTTTTGATGCTATGGCAAATGGGATTTTCCCCTTAATTTCTCTCTCTGATCTTTCGTTGTTAGTATATAGAAGTGCAGTCAATTTCTGTGCATTAATTTTGCATCCTGTGACTTTGCCAAATTCATTAATGAGCTATTAAAAGTCTTCTGGTAGCGTCTTTAGGATTTTCTAGGTATAGTATCATGTCATCTGCAAATAGTGATAGTTTTACTTCTTCCTTTCCAATCTGGATTCCTTTTATTTCTTTTTCTTCTCTGATTGATGTGGCTAGGACTTCCAAAACTATGTTGAATAGTAGTGGAGAAAGCGGACATCCTTGTCTCATTCCCGATCTCAGGGGGAACACTTTCAGCTTCTCACCATTGAGAGTGATGTTAACTCTGGATTTGTCATATATGGCCTTTATTATGTTGAGGTAGGTTCCTTCTGTGCCCACTTTCTGAAGGGTTCTTATTAGAAATGGGTGTTGAATTTTGTCAAAGGCTTTTTCTGCATCTGTTGAGAGATCATATGGTTTTTATTCTTTAATTCATTAATGTGGGGTATCACACTGACTGATTTGCAGATATTGAAGAAACCTTGTGTCCCTGGGATAAATCCGACTTGATCATGATGAACAATCCTTTGAATGTATTGTTGGATTCTTTTTGCTAGTATTTCATTGAAGATTTTTGCATCTACATTCATCAGTGAAATTGGCCTGTAATTTTCTATTTTTGTGTTATCTTTGTCTGGTTTTGGTATCAGAGTGATGGTGGCATTATAGAATGAGTTTGGGGGTTCCTTCCTCTGCAATTTTTTGGAATAGTTTCAGGAGGATAGGTGTTAGCTCTTCTCTAAATGTTTGATAGACTTCACCTGTGAAGCCATCTGGTCCTGGATTTTTGTTTGTTGAAAGTTTTATCATCACAGTTTCAATTTTAGTACTTGTGATTGGTCCATTCATTCTTTTCTCTTTCATCTTGGTTTAGATTGTACTTTTCTAAGAATTTGTCCATTTCTTCTAGGTTGTCCATATTACTGGCATATAGTTGCATGTAATAGTCTCTTATGAGCCTTTGTATTTCTGTGATGTCTGTTATAACTTCTTTTTCATTTCTAATTTTATTGACTTGAGTCCTCTCTCTTTTTTTCTTGATAAGTCTGGCTAAGGGTTTATCAATTTTGTTGATCTTTTCAAAGAACCAGCATTTAGTTTTGTTGATCTTTTCTATGTTTTTTTCATTTCTATATCATTTATTTCTGCTCTGATCTAACCACTGTTTTCTGTTTCATTTTTTGTCTTCCTTCATTTCTTATCTTTCACCTGTAACTCCCTATTCTGAGAGGTCAGAGATAGAGGAAAATGTACAAATTTAGGATATGATAAAGTTATATTATACAATAAATAAAGGGTATTGGGACAACTGGCTAGCCATTTGGGAAAAGAAAATGAAACTGAGCTTTATTTCACTCCCTACTCAAAATGAATTCTAGTTGGCTCAAAAATTAGAGAATAAAAATGAAATCATGAGTTCCTATTGTAGCTCAGTGGTAACAAACCTGACTAGTGTCCATGAGGATGTGTGTTTGATCCCTGGCCTCACTCAGTGGGTTAAGGATTTGGCATTGCTGTGAGTTGTGTGCAGGTCACAGAACAGCTCAGATCTGGCATGGCTGTGGCTGTGGCCTGGGCCCAGCAGCTGCAGCTATGATTCAACCCCTAGCCTGGGAAATTCATATGCTGTGGGTGCACCTTCTCCCAAATGAAATCATTAAAGGCTTGGAAGGAGCTTGGTGATTAAAAAAATAAGTTTAAGGCACTTAAGCATGATAAAACTGAAAAGCTATAGATAAATGTATTGTTAGATTATACTAACTAAAAAAATTAAAAAAAAATCTACCTAGGAAAAACACTTTGAATAAAGTAAAAAGAGGAACAAATAACTGAGGAAATATTTGTTAAGTTGAAGGATAAAGAAAGTAATTTTTATAAGTCATTTAGTAAAGGACTAACAATCCTTTAGAAAGTAGTCATGACTGGGTGATTTAGAGAAAAAATTCAGATAGGCAGTAAACATGTAGAAAGCATGCATTTTAATTAATAAGAAGTAACAAAGAAAATCAAATTAGTGTGGTAACGAGAATTTTAAAATCTACCAATATGGCAGAAAAAATTTAAGTTTGATTGGACCTGATATTGAGGAAGGTTCAGGGAAGCAGGCATTGATCTACATGTTGGTAGGTGTAAAAATTTGTTCAGCCGTCTGGTAGGACAACCAATTTTACTTCAAGAATATGCTTAAAATACAATTGCAAAAATATTTACACTTATGTATAAAGATGTTATTTAAAGGCTATGCTATATTGATACAAAATCTGGAGACATTCTGTATGTCCTTTAAGGGAGAAATGACTGAAATACTGTGGAATGCCTGTAAAGCAGAATACTGTGTAAGAGACGTCAAACTCTTGAGTAGTGGCTTCCAAGAGATGGAGCAACAGACAGTAAAGGATAACCCTAACTTTCTAGACCTACTCTTTCCTTCTCTGATGCAGTCTTGTAAGGAAAACAAAGTGTGTGAGAGTGAGGGTGGAGAGCTCATAGATAAAAGTGGATGAAAGTGGAAAAAGGTGACTGTAAGAATTATTCTTGTGGTCTTTGTGGTATTCAAAAAATGAAGGTTAAGATCTTGAGTTATCTTGAAATTGCTCGTGATTGCTCAACTCTCTTTTATTGGGATAACTGTTTTAGTCTAAGCCACATGTCGACATCTTTATCAGTGACATAGAATCCCTTGCTGAAAAATGGTGAGGAAAAAAATAATTGAGATAAATTTCGTCTTTGTAAATATGAGAAATTTCAGGAACAAAGGATTGAGGAGATGTGATCAAAGCATGGTCTGGAAGTAGAAACCAAACCTGTGTACCCTGACTCAGCACCATTACCACCATCACCCTTACAGTCCAGTGAAACATTAGTCAAAGCACTGAGATTTAGACAGACTGGATTTGCCAAAGGACATTTTAACACACATGTGTATTTATTATTTAAATATGAAAGTAAAAATTAACATACTCACCCATCTCTATATCAACTTAAATACAACAGACATTTGTCTAAAATATGATCATATTCGGTAGTTCCCATTGTGGCTTAGAGGTTTACGAACCCGACTAGTATCCATGAGGACAGGGGTTCAATCCCTGGCCTCGCTCAGGTGGGTTAAGGATATGGCATTGTCGTGAGCCATGGTGTAGGTCATGACATAGCTTGCATCTCAAGTTGCTGTGGCTGTGGCGTAGGCCAGTGGCTACGGCTCCGATTGGACCCCTAGCCTGGGAACCTTCATATGCTGCTGGTTCGGTCCTAAAAAGACAAACAAACAAACAAAGTACGATCATATTGAAAATTGGACACATTAGGATTAATCAGGGAACACTATCTGCGTAGGGAACCAAAAATTTAAAAACTACAAATGAAAATAGGAAAGCTGGAGTTTCCATTGTGGCTCAGTGGAAACCAGACAATATCCATGAGGAGGCAGGTTCTATCCCTACCCTCGCTCAGTGGGTTAAGGATCCAGTGTTGCTGTGAGCTGTGGTGTAGGTCACAGACGTGTCTTGTATCTCGAGTTGCTGTGGCTGTGGTGTAGGCCGGCAGCTTCAGCTCCGATTTGACCCCTAGCCTAGCAATCTCCATATGCTGCAGGTGTGTCCCTAAAAAGAGAGAAAAAAAAATATAGGGAAGCATATCTTTAATGCAATATCTAGATATACTGTTTAAATACTTTCTTTATGGCCATGGAATTTGAATTTTTGGTCTTAACGCTCCCCCTTCCCCCCTGGGTCTTAAAAGTTTTGAAGACCCCAGAGAACTTTTGTTTATGTGGATAATATCTATTAATATTTATCATAAAATAAATTAAAAGCAGATATCTTTTAAATGTCTATAGTTAATCCACTTAAAAATAATAATGGTCTCATGTACATATGGTTAACATTTTCTATGAAAAACAACTCTTCTTTTCAAAACAAAAAATAGTGAGACTGGCATCATTTCACATTTTTTCTTTTGCAAATCTCTTTTAAATATAGCCAACAGAAAACATTTTCATGTCTACTTCTCCATTCAGTCTCTTGCAATAAATTGTATTGATTGCATCAAATGAAGAAAATTCAGCTTTGCAAGTATGTAGTTGAAAGAAAAAGTGAAGTATTTTGTTAACCTTTCGTATAATTGTGAATATTCTTCTTCGATATTTCACAAAAACTTGACAATGGTAGTTTCTTAAAGAAACTAGATATTAGTTGCAATGTGTTACCTGAAAATAAGTCAATGAAATTTTCATACCGTTACATTCAAGTCCATTTATATGTCTTATACTTTAAATGACTGTTTAACTCATTCTGTAAAGTCATTCCTTGGTCATTTAGAAAATTTTGATTTACTGACCTACCTAGAGCTTCCAAATCTCGACTCTTCATTATACAAAATGAAAAAAAAAAAATCGCATCTCTCATCATGTTGCCAGCCTCTTCAGAAGGGATAAAATATTGGTAAGGTGTTAAGCTCATAGTACTGAATGCAAATCTTCCCAAAATTCAAATTTTCACTTGAAAAATATTGAATTTTATCATTGGCAACAAATACTGTACGATAATTTTTTTTGGAGTAACAGGCTCCTTTGAGGCATTTTTGAGAAAATACCTGCTCAACATCCACATCTGAATAATCTGTTTCATCTATGACCTATCGCCCTGAACACTTCCGACCTCATCTGAATAACCATACGTAGTCTGACAATTGTTCTTTCCCGTAAATGTGATGTTCCATGAAAGACAGCGAGCTGAGCTCTCAGTAACTGCAGGAGATCTTCAGTATGCAGCAAAAGTGCTTTTTTGTGTTTTTTCCTCTTTATCACAGAGAATATTAAAAAGCCATGTACTCAAGGTGTTAATTTTATAAAATTAATAATTTAATATAATAGAGATTTAATTAAATTAATAATTGTCACTGTTTCATCAAGGGAATTCTCACATAGACTGGCTTTTTCGTATGTATGATTTACTGAGAGTACATGATGATTAAAAACACAATGGCTTTCAGTACATTTTGGTGCCACTACCTTGATTTGTGTTAAGCTTCATTATCTGTTCTTTTTCACCATCAGTGCAAATGTCAGTACAGTAAAACAGACCAAAAATTATCTCAGTATTTTTATAAAATTAGTTTCAACCTCAGCTCTGGAAACTCCTGAAAGAGTCTCAGGAAGGGATCTAAGACTGCACTTTGAGAATCACTGGTTTACCATAATCATAGATGCTAGAGGTGAGAGAGTGATAAGAAGTCCTGTTTTAATAATACAGCAGGAGTGAGCAATAAAAGTCATTGCTCAAACATAAAAGCTGGAAGTGAGAAAACCTTCATTTGCTCAAGTCAGAGCTCTGCAAAACTTCCCTTTGCAATTGAGACCATTTAGTTTTTCAATCTCTCTTTTCTTTTCTTAGAAATTTTTTCTATGTAATGTAATTTTTGGTAAGTCAAGATCTTTTCAAAATAAAATTGTCAGTTTGGCATGCACGCCTGTGCACACATATCCCGATAGCTATTGGCATTTGTTGGTGTTCGGTCATTGGCATTATTGCATCAGTCATCACCTTCTCATTCCTTGTGACAATAAAGCTACTTGTCTTCCGATCAATATCAAGTCTGAAGCAAGTACTGCCCCTATCAATACCATGCCAAATTCCATCATTTCCCCAATCCCCAGCTATTTCTTTTTCTGTAATTGTCTTATTGTTATAGCATCAAACTTTGTACATGGGGCCATTCCTATCAACATATAAACATTCTTTGCTATCTTCTGTCTTAAAAGAGAAACAACAGCAACAAAGAAAGTCCTCCTTCTTGCTATCTTCTCTGTGATTCAAATCCCTCATCCTTGAGACTCTATTCAGTTTGTTCCAATGTGGCACCCACCCTGGCGTGCTATCACTATTGTCTTGAAATCACTCCTGTTAAGGACACCAAAGACTTCCATGTTGTCAAAGCCAATGACCACCTTTCTATTCTCCTTCTTCCTGAGCTCTAAGAATCACTCAATACAGTCTACAATACCTTCTTCTCTATGTTTTGTCTTTCAAGTCCAGCACTCTCACTCGCCAGTGATTTTTATTCCTAATTCACTGGTAGTTCCTATCCAATCTTGTTGCTGGACGTTCTCTACCCATCTCTACTTACTGGGTCCCTCAAGGCTGCTTCTGAGCTCCTTACTTTCTCTGTTCTCCTTTGATGACCTACTCCAGTTCTGTCCTGATGATTGCCATGTGTAGATATCCATCCCAATTTTTCCTTTGATCACTATTCTTATGTTTTCAACAGCCTTCATGATATTGCCATTTGGACCTGGGTGACTTTTAGATAGCTCAGAATAGCATGTCAAAAATACAAATTTTAATTTATTCCTCCCTCGTCTTATGTATTACAGTGACTGCCACCATCTTCATATTCTTCCAACTGTACACTTAGGCATCATTCTACATTCTTCCCTTTTCCTCAGGCCCATACCTTCAATAAAACTGTTGCATATTCAGTTTAATCCCTAGGTTAAGCATGTCCAGTTCTGTACTGTATGTATATCTTGTAGTTCAAATTATGTTCATATGTTCTCTATATCTTATCTATTAGATCCCTGAGATTTTATATGTGATTGAAAAGACACAGCCAAGTGGCCCCTTGGCTCCTTGAGATCATCACTCATGGAGCCAATGATGTAGGTGCAAGTATTGTTTTACAAAGAAGCCACCTTCCAGAGTTCTGCTCCCTAAAATGGACTGATTGTGCCATTATATTTTTTTCATAAATAAGAAACAAAATAAACACAATATGTTTTCAATATTCCTGATGCTTTTATTTCATACATACACAAGTGAGACTTTTACAAAATAATATAACAAAATAACCTTCATAGCCACTGCCTCAATACTCCTACTTATCTCAGACAAACCACTTTCATAACAAATTGCTTCACTCTCTATTAAGCATAGTGAAAGAAGTGAGATGTCACAAAATCTTCTAGAACTAATAAATGACACCATTTGTGCCTCTTCTCTCTCTCCAGCACCGCACTGCCCTTGGTCTTTAAACAATTGAACTCTTTATTCTTTTCACAATATCTAATGTTTCTCCTCAAGTTTTGTTTCAACATTGATATTTCTGGATTTTGTATGAGAGGCCCAAAGCTGCAGATGATATAAATAACCTCACATAGATTTTTTTTGAATCAATCTCAAAAAAATCTTCTAAAACTCTTAAACTGTTGACTTCTTTTATTTGGTCTTCAGGTGCCAACAGATGAATGATAAATCTATTTAAAAGTAATTCTTTGGCTTCCACATATTCCCACTGATATTAATAGATGTTTAATTATGCACAGTGAGCATAGAAAACAGAGGAGGGCAAAATGTATGTTGGCATGTTCTCTATTTCTCTGTATATTCATCATTGGTGGTCATACTTTCTTCTTACAGTGTCTTTTGCTCTCTGAGTTTGAATTGCTTGTTCAGCCTTGCACTACAAAGCTGAGGAGACTTTTATTACTGCTACTTGTGAAAGAAAAAACACTTAAAATTTTGGTGCAGTCAGAAGAATACTGATGAAAAATGTTTCCTTCTCTGTGAATCAGACATTGATTTTTAAAAGTCCTAACTGTTAAGACAACATGGATGGACTTGGAGGGTGTTATTCACAGTGAAATAAGACAGAGAAAGACAAATATTATCTGATATCACCTACACATGGAATCTTAAGGAAACAAAAACAAGTGAATATAACAAAAAAGAAGCAGACTCAGAGATACAAACTAGCAGTTAGCAGTGGGGAGAAGGGGGGGCAAAAAGGTAGATAGGGGATTAATAGCTGCAAATGTCTATGTATAAAATATATAAGCTACAAGCATGTATTGTATAGCACAAGGAATAGAGCCAATATTTTGTAATACTTATGAATCACTGTTGTACAACTGAAACATATAATATTGTAAATCCACTATTCCTTGATTTTTAAAAACTCTTAAAAAATCCAACTATTGGAGTTCTCATTGTGGCTCAGTGGGTTAAAAACCCACCATAGGATCTGTGAGGAAAGGAGTTTGATCCCTGGTCTTGTTCAGTGGGTTAACGATTTGGCATTGCCACAAATGTGGTGTAGGTCCCAGATGCAACTTGGATCAGGCGTTACTGTGTTGCTATGCCTGTGTGGCATAGACTGGCAGCTGCAACTCTGATTTGATCCCTAGCCTGGGAACTCCTACATATGGTGGAGGCGGTCATAAAAAGAAAAAAAAATATCATTAGAATTAGTTCATATTGAAACTATCCTGCAGTGAAGTTTAGCAGTTGTGTGGCATTTCCTGATCTCAGTATCAAATACAATTTTTTTTCTTTGTTTTTCAAAGTGCAATTTTCAAAAGCCTACAAAGTACCTTGACAAAAAATAACAATAAGTCTAATGGAACTAAAAGTACTTTGAAATTGCTTGATTGAACTTCATGAGATTCTTGAATCACAATCACTAATTAAACTGTTTTTTCCTAGTTTATGTCATATGCCAAAGGAGTAAAAAATTTTAGTTAATTTAAATCAATTTGAAAGCAGTTGTCAATTACAGTCAAGTAGGCACCTCCACTCAGAGGTTTACTTTCATCATTGCAGGAGTAGGTTATAATAGAAAAACTGAACCTTGCGTATGCATAGACTTTTAATTACATGATACATCTGAGCCTATAAGCAGAAAATAAACTCAAAGAATGTTTTAAGATGCATATCATGTGGCTCAATAGTGAGATAATCAAACTAAGTCTTAAATACCAATAGACCAAATTAAGGACTATTTACCTAAAAGGTGTTTTTATGATACTTCAGTGTGTTTATGTATTGAGGACGAATTGGGTGGGAGGTCAGGTGATTACTCAAAGAAAGTGACTAATATGCCTGGACAGCGTAGAAAAATTGGACAGAGGTGATAGTCAGTAACCTGGTGATAGTAACAAGCCAGGTCTCATTGACTCATTCTGATATACATCAGCCCTTAAAGCAAAGCTTCCTGAAACAAAATATATTTTATTTGTTTTGAAATATGGAGATCTCCAGCTGCTGTGTGAGGGAACACTTCCTGTGGTGATGGAAAGACACCTGGGCTCACATGCCCAACGTGCCAAGGCAGAGATGCCTCCGAAAGCAATAAAAAATAGAATCCCTTCTCGGTTCTTTTTAAGTCTCCTTTATGTTAAGTCTATTTGATTTTGCTCTCAGTATGGCTTATCATGTTCTGAGTGCAATGAAAAATAATTCTGCGAATCTGTGCTCAATATCTAAAGGAGTTTTCAAACCAACAAGGGTAAAGGCCCTTTCCCCCTCTCTCCTGTTTTAATTGTCTGAAAGATATGTATGGACCGTTTAGAATGAATGTAAGAAGGGATCTGTACAAAGAAAAATCCCTGTCAAGTGCTCTGCACTTTGCTATTTGCCCAGGGATGGACAGTCCAGAGATAAGGGGAGGGGGAGCCTAAAACCCATCAATCCCAGAAATCTCTGGGTCAGCAGTTACCAAGGGCAAAATAACATGCCGCAGACTGATATAAAGTAAAGCTTCCTTGCAAATTTAGGGTCCAATACTCTTCCCCCATCTCTAGTTAAAAACCAAACAATTTTTTTCACGTAGCTTCCAACTGCATAGCCCGTTGAAAACTCATTATCTTCAAAT
Organism: Catagonus wagneri; assembly: GCA_004024745.2. NCBI lineage: Eukaryota > Metazoa > Chordata > Mammalia > Artiodactyla > Tayassuidae > Catagonus > Catagonus wagneri. The sequence continues at coordinate 3,165,341 of PVHT020000105.1, read as the reverse complement.
AGGATTACATTCTGTTAATATGAGAACATGCATATTACAATATCTGGTAAAATCAAAAGTTCCAATTTGCTCACTACATGTAAATCCAATTCAAAATATTTCCATAACATGTATCTGCTGGATGTTACACTATTTGTGTGTCACTTTGAAATGGATTAACTCCATGACAGGCTAGGCTCAGTTTTTCTGCATTTGGTGTTTTTAAACAGTTTATATTTGTTATCATATCAAAGACAGGCTTGCAGTTTTCAAAAGGAAGAAGAGAACACAGCGCCCAAGGCTCCTCCAGCATTACATTTCTTATTCCATTTTATCTTTCTTGGTTTTGACTAATGTCAGTAACAGCTACTGGTAATAAACTGCTTGTTACAGCCTGCTGTTGCCTTGAAGCCTGCCTTTGATACATTGTCAGCCAATCAGAAGCATTTCCTGATTACATTTCCAAATTGCTTGTTTATTGATCGAGAGTTAATAAAGCAAAAGACAACTTTACGGCTTAAATTAAATGAAAGTTTCCTTTGATGTTCAAATTATCCAATCAACCAATATGCAGTGAAATGTAAGCATTTGAAAGTTTTATCTGAAAAGGAAAAAAAAAACTGTGTGAGATAAATGGATCTCAGTATAGACACGGTGGCTAAGTGCTAATGAAAAATATGTGCAACTTAGCGTACTGTGATTTCATTTATTTCTCAGGCAAAGGAAATTATGTTGTTATTCAATCCACCCCACTTCCCCATCCTGAACAAGGAAAAGTACTTCTAGGATGTCTGTTACTTGGTTGCCAATAATTTCTTAAAACCAGAGACACTTTAAAGACAATGGAGTATATAAAACTTTATGGATTTATTAAAGTTCTATCATTTTTAAATAGTCACGCAACTTAGATGCTATCTAAACTATTTATGGAATAGCTTAGATATCTATGAAATATCTTAAGTATCTATGGAATAATGCAGTCTGTGGAACCACTGTCCAACTGTTTGGATGGAGTATATGGCCGGCTCATCACGTAAAAGAAGTTGGCCTCTTTGAAATTTTGAGTAGCTTTTGACATCCCTTCCTCAATGAATCAGCAATCTCTTATAAATGTGAGGGAGAATCAGGCATTTCTGTCAATGATGAAAATAAATAAATATTTAAAAGATTTTATCATGCCCAGACTCACAGGAGATCATCAGCATATGTGACCTATAAGCTGTATTTGGTTGGGAGGAATAGTTTTCTTTGAGATCTTAAGTGATCATAAAGAGACAGTTTTCATATCTCATGATGGTTTTATGTTGTCAGTGAAAAGCAAACAAAATTGTATAAATAGTGTGATAACAAATTTGTGAAAAAAGAAAAGGAGGAAGAAGAATGCTTAGTAAATAGTATGCCAAGAAATAGGATAAAATATTGACAGAGGCTCTTTTTTGGAAGATACTAAAGGTAACTTCTACTTGCTTTCTTCGTTTCCTAATTTTTTAATAATAAACATACATTGTACTTAAAATGGGGGAAGAAGCTATTAGTTTAAAATTAAAATTAATAAAAATGAATATCATTTTCTTAGCTGTTTCTTTGATAGTAAATTTCTTTGATAGTTAAATATCTTGTGAAGCCTCGAATATATTATGTACATAATTGTAATTACAGGTCAAATATCTGAGATTTTTGTCTACATTGTGGCTGCCTCATTTCCCTCCCCCTCCTTCCCTCCTCCCTCTCTCCTTCACCCCTTCACTTTCTTCTTCTTCATCCAAACCTCTCCAAAGATTATTCAGACTATGTTATATTTCTAGATGGGGTAAGACATATTAATTAGCCACAAAGGGAAAGTAACTAGCATCAACCCTTGGCTGGCCTACTTCAGTCTAGTCACTTGCTACAAGCAGTCAGGCTGATCTCTTCAAGGTGCCATCTGGTGAATGCCTCACCTGCTTTAAAGCTGCCAGTGGTCTCTGTCTATGGGTCCCTGCAAAGCCTGCCTCCAACTTTCTCATCGTCAGCTCTTCACCAGCCACCCCGGCCCCTCAGCTCTGCCACAAGGGCTTCTTTTGGGTCGTCTCATTACCAGTTACTCCTGCCAAGTTCATACCTTTAGCACTTTGCACCAGAATTTCTTTTCAAGGAAGCCCTCCCTAACTTTTAATTCACATCAGGGGCCTTTTTCTTTGCTGTCACCATTTTTTTTTTTTCCAGCCCTAGCACTACTGTGCATAACTCATATCTGCTTAGCATAATGCCTGACAAAAAGTAGGCGCTAAATACACTTAACAAATTTACCCTATATTCTTCTAGTAGTTTTCCTGAAATATCTAGAATGATTCATGTAAAAGGCTTTTGTTCAGTCATTCATTTGTTATTATTTTCTTGAGAATTTAGGTGCAATGGCACATTTAAGTACTGTAGGAGATGAAAAGGTGTGCTTTGTTCCAAGAGCTCAGAATATGAATCAGCATTTCCCTTTGTCAAGATTAGTTGCTCTTTGATCAAAGCATGAATGGACACTCGAAAGTGGAACTATGCTTCCATTTCAACAATTGTGAACATAGTATATGTTATTACACACCCAATTTTAGGCCAAATCCGGGAGTTTGTCCTCCTTTCTCTCTTCCCTTCACTATTCACCTTCTCAAACTCAGAAAACCTTCAGCAAAACCTTTAGCAAGACATGTTTTAAACCCATCCAATTACCTCTGTTTCCCTTGCAGCCACCTGGTCTAAGCAACTGTCATCTCTTAGTCCCTACTGGGGTCCTGCTTCCCTTTAGCTTCCCTGCATTCTGTTTGCCACCAGACAGCCAGAGCGATTTCTAAGTCATTTGCTTTTTTATTGTCCAGTGCCTTTGCTTTGTAAACGCAATCAGATGCAAATTCATCCTATGAGCTGCAATGCCCTGCCTTACTTGGTTGGCCTAATCCCAGGACTAAGTGTCAGTCTCCTACTTGATCAGGACTGCCAGCCTCACACACCAAACTGGGCCCCACACCAGGGCTCCAGTGTTTCCTCACATGTCACGGGTAATGGCTACTTTTCATTCAGGTCAGATGTCACTGTCTGCTTCTGAGAGCCTTGTCTAGAGCAGACACCATCCAGTTTTCACCAACATGTCCCGATTTGGGATTTCCTTTAGAGTATTTATCACTATCTGAAGATGACTAGTTTATTTATTTATTAACTTAAAAAAGATTCTGCTTCTCCTCCCCACACCCTGGATGGAATGTGAGCTTTATGAGGACAGGATCTTGGCTAGTCTGTTCCTGGTGTGACCCGGGGCCGCAACAGTGCCTGCCATGGAATATAATGTCTATAGATATTTGATGAATGAATGAGTGGGTGAATGAATGGAGAGCCTTCACATCCTCAGCAAGTATCTCTTGGCCGGTGTTTGATTTCAGCTATAGCATGGCTGTCTTTACTAGCCCCCCCAACCCTGCCATCAAGTCCTACTACAAGTCCCTCTGGTTCTGGGAAAACTTCCCCAACAGCCTCTTCTATAGACATGCTGGAAGAGGGTGGTAACAATGATTCCAGAGTGCTGGGGTGTGATTCTTTTTCTCATGATGGCTGCAGTGACACCAACAAATTATCCTTACATGACAGCAATTAAAGAAGATAGAAGAAGGATTACTTCTCAGTACCTGTCCGGGGGTCCTCTCTTCCTATGAAAGAGGAAAATATTTCCTAGAAGTACACTAGCATATTTCTCCTATGTAACAAGCTGTCTTGAACAATGTCACATGACCACACTGAGTACTTGGCCAAAGGGAATGGGATTAGCTTGATGGACTTTGACCAATTAAGAGTCAAGCCTTAGAGTTGAGCACAATGCCACCTGAGGATACTTGCTGTTCCCTGTACAAGACAGGTAACCAACAAAGTCCTCCCTATGTGAGTGAGCTCCTGAAACCAATACAGGAAGGCAGAGAGACACTAGTTTAAAAATGATTGAGAGGGAAGTTGTGACTTGCCCAAATTTGTACATACAGGTTCAGAATGAAAGTTCAACCCAGAATCTTTCGGTTACTCCAGTGGTTTTTAAACTGACTCCCTCAGGGTTTCTATAAATGTCATTAGAATGTCATTTTAAACCTTCTTTAATTATATTTTTAAAAATGTAATTAAAAGTCAAATGCATGTGCAGTTTTCTCATATATCAAAAGTTGACAAAATACAGTCTCTACTATACAGAGCATGTTAGCTTGTGCCATCAGTTCACTTGTTTTTCATTGCTATTATTTTTCAAACTTGGAGTAAAGCCTCTCTGGCCATCTCTCTTTAATCATGAAGTCTCCTGGGATTGCTGGGTAGTCTATTAAAGACGATTTGTAATCATTTGTCCATGTTAATCCAGATTTTTTCAATACTGGACAACTCCTCTAAAATAATCAATTGCGTGTTGACAGTGATCTAAGACTGCAGCAGGTGCAAGCAAATTTGAAATAATGTCTAATTTGAAATTGTCCTGTGCATCAGGACAGCTGTATTGTTCTCTCCAACTGATTTAATATCTCTCTGGCCCCTCCTTAGCTCTCCAGCCACTTTTCTCTGGCTTTCCCCACTCCAGAAGCAGCTGTTCCAATGCTGGGAACACTTTACTTGCCTCAGGGCTTTTGCACACACTGTTCCCTCTAGTAAGCATTCCTATTCTTGTTAGATTCAGCTATTTTTATTTCTATTTTTTTTCTTTTTATGGATGCACCCTCGGTACATGGAGACATAGAGATTACCAGGCTAGGGGTAGAATCAGAGCTGTAGCTGCTGGCCTACGCCACAACCACAGCAATACAGGATCCAAGTGTCTTCGACCTACACCACATGGCAATGCCGGATCCTTAACCCACTGAGCAAGACCGGAGATCGAAACTGTGTTTTCATGGATGCCAGTCAGGTTCATTAACCACTGAGCATGACAGGAACTGCCGATTCAGCTCGTTCTTTTTTTTTTTTTTGGCCTTTTGTCATTTTATGGCCGCACCCGCGGCATGTGGAGGTTCCCAGGCTAGGGGTCTAATCGGAACTGTGGCCACTGGCCTGCCGCAGCCACAGCAACGCAGGATCCGAGCCGCATCTGCGACCTACATCACAGCTCACCGCAACGCCGGATCGTTAACCCACTGAGCAAGGGCAGGGATCGAACCCGTGACCTCATGGTTCCTAGTCGGATTCGTTAACCACTGCACCACGACAGGAACTCCTCAGCTAGTTCTTGATGTCCCAGTTAAATGGGACTTTCTTCCCTGACTTCCCTGCTGGGTCTCACACTCCTTTAGTGTACTCATCGTTTGATGATTATTTCATCCACAGATGTCTTTCCTGCTAGATTGAGAGCTGTCTGAGGGTAGCAGCTATGGATGCCCCACTCACTGCTGAGTCTTCAGCTGTCAACACAGTGCAGGCTCCAGCGAAATAAGTAGTTATTTTTGTGTTACATGGATAAATAAATTTGGATTTAGATGTAATATCAATAACAAAAGAGAAATGAAAAATTTCTGACCATTAAAGAAAAGCTTATTAAATTGAAAGACATACAAACACTGAACCATACGAATGTACTAGTTTCAAGTGTAAAACTAGGCGTTCCTGTTGTGGCTTAAGGGGTTAAGGACCTGACATTGTCTCTGTGAGGCTGTGGGTTTGATTGCTGCCCTCATGCAGTGGGTTAAGGAGCTGGGATTGCTGCAAGCTACGGTGTAGGTGGCAGATGCAGCTCAAACCCAGTGTTGCGGTGGCCTTGGTGTAGGCTGCTGGCTGTAGGTCTGATTCAACCCCTAACCTGGGAACTTCTATATGCCACAGATGCAGCGGTAAGAAGAAAAAAATACTATGTGTACAACTAGATACAAATTTCCATGTGATTTATTTGGTTAAGCTCCATCCAGATGAACAGAAAACACTTTCAGGACTCTCCTGATCATTCCTAGTCATACCCAGTCCTTATCATCCCACTCCCAGCGGTAAACAATTCTGATTTCTTTTACCATCAGTCTTTGCCTGTTCTTAAATTTCATATAAATAAAAATTATTCATTATGTACCCTTTCATACCTGGTTTCTTCCATTCAGTATAATCCACGTTATATGTACCTTTTTATTGTGTTTCATTGTATAAATATACTATCATGTAGTTATTTATTTTCTTATTGATGGATATTTGATTTTTTTCCTCAGTTTGGAGCTATAATGAAAAAAATGCAATCAACACTCTTGTACAGGTCTTTCTGTGGATATAGGATGTTGTAAGAGCTTTTCCCTCATCATTGAAGAAAAAATTAAATCCTCATATGCTCTCTTGATGTTCAGAAATATCTTTTTAATTCTTAAAACACAGAAAGAAATCAGAATAGCATTAGATGTTATTGAAGTAATAGAGGAGGATCCTAATTGAAGACTGGGAAAAAAAGACTGAGCCAGAAGTTAGCCCCCTGTCAGACAGGAAAAAAAAAAAAGAAACGAAATGATAATCTAATGAAATGGAAAACTCATTAAATATGGTAATGTACCTAACAAAAATGTGTCCATACATAGCAGCTTTATTTGTTATAACCCCAAAGTGGAAATAAAATAGCTACCACATTTCATTTATTTTGGGAAACATTTCATTTATTTGGGGAAACATATAAGGATTCTGTTCTCCTGAGAGTGTACTTACATTCCATGATTGTACTGGATTCTAATAATGTCCTACATTTATATAGAACTTAAAAATTACAAATTTCACATACATCGCATAGCTAATAAGGGGCTGAGCCAGAACTCAAATGCAGGACTTCGGATGCTAACTTTAGTGTATTTCCCCATCACATCCTGATTACACCTCATCAGGAAAAGCAACACTCAACATGATTACTTATGACAGAGTGTATTTAATTTTTAACATTTTAAAAGCTGGATCTTATACTTTAGAGGGTTTTTTCTAATTAGAAATAATTAGTTGCCTATGTATTCTGATCTACCCTTGTCAGTGGGTCTCAACCTTTCTAGCTCATGCCTTGCCAATCACCCGATCAAAGAACTTGTCCTCTTTTCACACATACTTTTCAGTCCACCAGGAAAGAAATTTCTTCTTGTTTCTCCATAGACATTCTGTTAGTATTGATTTCATTCATGGTAAATTCAGCTGGGCAAAAAACTGTATTCATTCATTTCTTTTTTTTTTTTATAGGACCGTATCTATGGCATATGGAGGTTCCCAGGCTAGGGGCTGAATTGGAGCGTAGCCACTGGCCTACACCACAGCCACAGAAATGCCAGATTCAGACCATGTCTGTGAGATGCACCACAGCTCACTGCAATGCCAGATTCTTAGCCCACTGAGCAAGGCCAGGGATGGAACCTGCGTCCTCATGGGTGCTAGTCAGATTCATCCACTGAGCCACGACAGGAACTCCAGTCATTCATTTCTTATTAGAAGACTTCTCAGAGCTTTTCAAATGAAGTTTTATCTACTGACTTTATAAAGAGCAAACTGGAATGCACTATACTTCCTAATGGAATCCACTTATTAGCATTTAGAAATTTCTAGAGAAAACAAATTTTGGGAAGCTCTTTCTAGATTTTTGTTTTCTTGATTATTTCTTGAAAGCTTCACTTTCCTTCAGTTATGCCATTACCTCAAATATTTGTTAAGTGACTGCCTGGAAATTCTACCATCAGATTTATAAAGACCTTGTGTGTCTAGGTAGATTTGCCCCATGACAGGAATTACCAGGACTGAACTGAAAATGACTAATATAAACTCAGGTACTGTGCTAGAAGAGGAGAAATATGTTTCCTCATGGGCTTGAGGGAAGAAACTTAAGCCAGAGCCTCAGCTGCCAAAGGATGGAGACCCTGGAGTCTATTTGGGTTCTTTTTAGAGCCAAATGTGTGTGCTCAGTGCTGAAAATGGTGAGAAACACACACTTGAATCACTAAAAATATCGATGCCGTTGTCAGACCAAGGGACAGCACAGAATACTTACCTTTTCCTCTACCTTGACTTTAACTACCAGCATCTTCAAGCTCTATACCCAGCAGAGGAAATTGCTTTCTACACTTGTCTGTGTAGAAATTTTTTTTTTTCTAAGCTTTCAGTCAGGGTTACTTGGCTGACAGAATTCATCTGCAGATAGTCGTGTTTGTTTTTGTCAGCCATGAAAAATCACTCTTTATTCTGCCCGTAGTTGGAAATTTGGAACCATGTTATTTCGGCAAAAACATATCACTCTTCTGGTTTTTACTGACTTATCCTCTCCCTAAGTGTGCACCGGTTCTTTTTATTAGTATCAGTGGATCTGAGATGAGTTTTTTCCCAGCTTGGTTTAATTAATATGCTAATTCCATGTTGATATATATTTTAAATGGCTACATTATTGCCTCCCTAATTTAAAACTGAAATAACTCTTTATTCTAAAAACTTTAATTCTAGATATAGTTAGGAAGGAAAACTCTCAACCTCTAAAAATGAAGTTATTTTATTTTAAAAGGTATTCTGAAGTTTTGACAATCTGGACATCAGGATATAGAGTGATTTTTATACTTTTTAAATGCTTTCATGTGTATCCCAATGTCTACAAAAAGACATTGCATCCATATGTATAAAATATATTTGTAATTATTTTTATATCTATCCCACCTTATTGATATTTTTGTTTCAAAAAATGAGAAAATGCGCTGAAAGCAATTAACCATTGTATGTAAGTTTTTGTGAGCTCGGAGTCAGTTCTATCCTCCTGTTTTATGAGACTAATTATTTCAAGTAGTGTGACTGGCAGTATTAACAGCAGGATTAATAGTCTGGAATTAGACCATTTAGGATTAAATTCTGGTTGTACTCCAAAATGTTTCTAAATTGGATTGGTTATTTAATCTCTTTGGGCCTTAGTTTCCTCATCTGTAACAGTAGGATGACTGCAGAACCTGCCTCATGTGACTGCTCTGAGGAGTCATTTGGGTTAATAAGAGAATGCTCTAATTCTCCTCCTGACAGTTTTTCTGCAGGAAATGTCAGGAACATTATAAAGCTGTCATTGTCATCATCAACATTATGCTGAGAAGGCAATAGAAAAACTTGTCCAATTGTATGGCCAGGTAATTTAAGGACTGGGGAACTCAAGAACAAAGATTTGAAAAGATAATATTCCTTACTTCTAGGGAGTTCCCGTCATGGTGCAGCGGTTAACGAATCCGACTAGGAACCATGAGGTTGTGGGTTCGATCCCTGGCATCGCTCAGTGGGTTAACAATCCGGCGTTGCTGTGAGCTGTGGTGTAGGCTGCAGATGCAACTCAGATCTGGCATTACTGTGGTTCTGGCATAGGCCGGCAGCAACAGCTCCGATTAGACCCCTAGCCTCGGAACGTCCATGTGCTGCAATTGCAGCCCTCAAAAGCAAAAAAAAAAAAAAAATTCCTTACTTCTAATAATCAGAGACATAAATATATAAATAAAAATACCATTTATCATGCATGCAACTTAACGGTCTGATAATGTTCAGAGGATTTCAGAAGACAGGAGTTCACGTGTATGATGGGTGGGAGTGCAAAGTGGTGTCATCCCTTTGCACTATCAAACAAAACTGAAAATGCTTGTAGTTTAAAATCCAGCATTTCCACTTCAAGAAATATACCTACTAGAGAAAACCCAGACATAAACACAAAGAGTTATATTTAAGGATATTTATTATGGCAGTTTTTTTAAGAAAAGGTAAAACAGTTTATATGTCCATTAATAAGAGAATACATAATTTGGTATGTCAATGGCATGGACTACTATGTAGCAGTTTAAAATGAACTGTTTACATTGTAACATGGATCTATCTGAAAACAGAGGGAAGAAGCAAGTTGTAAAATGATATATACTGTATAATATTATTTGTGTAAATAAAAAAAACCATGAGTATATTGTATGTTAATCACAAATAATTTCGAAAGTTTAATTATTAAGTGAACTGGAATGATACAAACCAAATTCATGATAGTGGTTGTTTAGGAAAAGAGAATTGAAAATTGAGAAAAAAAAAGGAAGAAGACAAATTTACTTATTTTATTAAAATAAAAAGGCTTGACAGATTACTATAAAAATGAGGATAATATTTGACAATTCTTGACATGTCTTTGAATGTTTCTCTATGTTAAATTTTTCTCAAAATGTGTGTATCTAGACCAATGTTTAAAAAATGCTCTTCCCCCAAAAAAGTGGGTACTATGCAAATGTCAATTGATTGTCAAGAAAGGAAAGAAATCACTTTCCATTATAAATGAATGAAGGACATGGAAACCCGTTCTATTTAGTGAGCTCCTCAAGGTCAAAATCATGCTTTATTCATCACTGTACCTCTCAGTCCTCAGCGCAGTAGCTGGTATATGGTAAATGTTCAGCAAGCCTCCATTAAAATACTCAGGACTACTTTTTAATCTAAGATATGAAAAACAACTACTCTCATTAATTACTAAATAAATAAAATAACCCAAAACATAAAGGAATAATAAGTTATCATTTCAAAGATGGTAGCAAAAATTTTAAATGATAGTACACAATGTTGATGGAGCGGTGGGAAAACTAGCAAACACAATTTGCTGCTGACAATTTTAAATGGAAAGCACTTTGACAACATATTTTTGGAGACAAAATGTTCTTTAGTCAGTAATATCCTATTTTTTTAATTTTATGGCCACACTTGTGGCATATGGAATTTCCCAGGCCAGGGACCGAATCCAGTCCACAGCTATGATCTATGCCACAGGATGCAGCAATACAGTATACTTTAACTCACTGTGCCAGGCTGGGGATCAAACCTGTAGCTCCACAGTTAACTGAGCTGCTACAGTTGGATCTTAACCCATTGCACTACAAAGGGAACTCCCTGTAATTTCCTATTTTTGTAAATTTATGCTAGGGGAACAATTCAAAATGAAAAGGACTAAATGTATACCATGTATACCATATACTCTCTGTATATACTACAAATATGTTTACTGCAGGGTTACATGATAGAAAATTAGAATCAGCGTAAATGTCTACTTAGAAAATGGCTAATTAAATTATGGTAAAAAAATGTATTAGAGTATTCTGCAGCCATAAAGACCATAATTATGAGGGTATGAATCTGGCTGAAGCATCTGATACTCAATTTTTTGCTAGAATTTGTTCATCTGCTGATTATAAATATACGGGGCAAAATTTATGAAATTACACTAAGTCAGAAAAGCAGGCAGTGAAAAAGAATATGTGTTCCTGAATTAAATGATGTAAAGAATCATCTATGCAGATACCTGAGATGAGTAGATAGAAAACTGAAGGGAAAACTATTTGTCCCTAATAGTTAAAATCTATCTTTATAGTATTTTTATTTCTTCATTTTTTATTTTTGTCTTTTTAGGGCCACACATGCAGCATATGGAGGTCCCAGGCTAGGGGTGAAATTGGAGCTGCAGTTACTGGCCTACACCACAGCCACAGCAATGCCAGATCCGAGCTGTCACCACAGCTCACGGCAACGCTGGATCTTTAACCCACTGAGCAAGGCCAGGGATCGAACCCATGGCCTCATGGGTACTAGTCGGGTTTGTTAACCACTAAGTCACAACAGGAACTCCTACAGTGTTTTTAAAATGAAAAGAAAAGATTACCTGTTATTAAAGCGTTCATTGCATACCTACTATCATAAAATCCAGTCGTAACAAAATAAAAATGCTCTTATTTGACATATCATTACTTAATGTGTAAGATAAAATAGGCAGAATAGCTTCTGGTTGTTATATTTACCTTAAAAATGTACAGTAATAAATCTTAAGAAGAAAAGTATTTATGATTCCTCTCAAATGTATTAGGGCACAATTTATGGCATCCGCATAGCAAGCTGGTAATATTAGTTGTTATTTGTGCTTTCAGTGTAAGTATCTGGTTACATTTTTAGAAATCAGTATTCCCAATTTTGGGGATATTTTGTGGAAATTTTTCTACTGGATTATATCTATTTACCATTGTTAAATTTGTTTATAAGAGTCCACAAAATACAAATGTGTCTCACAAAGAGTTCCTGTAATGAGTTATCAACAATTTGAAATACTTTAGGGGGTAGGATGAGAGACTTAATTCTTTTCAGCATAAATATGATAAATGTGAAAATAATATTACAATACCTAGGGAAAACGTTTACTTATGTATTGTGTGAGATCACTCAAGAAAGAAGTACGTTATCTGATACTAACCAATGTAGAGAAATAAGAGGAAAATGTAGGCTTTATACTTTAAATCTGAGAAAGGAAGAGACCAGTGGAGATTTTCAGAGGATGTCACCCCTGGATACTGCTGCTCATTTACACATTACCTGGGAGAGTGTCGTGCGGCTGCATATTCTCAGCTGTTGAATGTGTTCTGCTCATTTTCCAGCGGGGAGGACGGCTTTAATGCTTTCTCGGCGGCGTGTACTTTTTCACTTCAGCTGTTTCTGTTTACCTGTCTTCTTGCTTATTTACTGTTTGCATTTAGCTTGCCCTGCAAGAGGTTCTGAGAATTGTGGAGGGAATGGACTATACCTGTGCCAGATCACAACCTTTACAAATAAATCTCTCTCTGGCTTTTTATACTGGATGGGGCGGTGGGGGGGGGATTCATTCCTCTTTATTCCTTTTCTTTAACTTGATGTCATTTTCTAAAGGACCATGCATGTATAAACAAACTATAAAGATACAGGTTTTTGAAATCAAATTTATGAAACCTGTCCCTAGACCCCCAAATTCTTCCCAAAGAAGTTAAATTATAAGGAGTAATTCTGTCCTACACATTTAAAAACAGCTTCTCTGTCTACTCATGTAAAGATAGTGCTAGTTCCAAGGTCTTGGGCAAGTCACTAAACCTCTTTTTAGATTCAGCTGTAAAATGAGAGAATTGGAAAAATGAGTCCTATGGTTCAATGAAAGTTCAATGATTTCCAAAAACCTTTTACTTCATGAGCTTTCTGAAGAATAGCTGCACAGAGAGATTAAACTCTGGGGGATGGTACTTGGTGAATAAATACTTAGCAAACAATTGGAAGACAGACATGCGAAACAATCAGAGCTCTGGCTATATCAATAGCCATGGACCATATTAATGATTTTGGAGGGAAGCTCAGCAAAATGCTAATTTATTTAATAAATATTTAATAGCATATTATTTCAATAAATAAATGAGTGTTTACACAGTAAAGAATACAAATGTTTTGTGCACACATTCTTGACCCACTTCCATAGTCCTTCTTGGACATTTCCCAAAGAATTATTTAAAAAAAGATGAACATCAATATATCTCTGTTTATTGCAGTTTATGATTGGTGGTTAAATCTATAAAATAATCCAATGGTTTATCCCTCTTATCTTGAGAATGTTTAATCATCTTTGATATTTGCTTTAAATTAGCACTCTCAAATGTACATTTGTATAAAATCTCCCAAATCATGAAAGATTTATACCTTGAAATGTATTTGGATTATTCCCTAGTTAATCAGCTGGATAAAAATTAGGAGTACTGTAACTAGAACAATTAATTGAGTTGAGCTGAGTGTTATAAAAATGAAAATTTTTTTTTTTTGTGGTGTGCTTTGGCTACTTAAATGAAACTGAAATTCTGTTCAATATCACAGAGTCTGTATGGTAAGAGGAGCTATATGTGTCCTTTTTAGGAGCTCAGGTTAATAATCGAAGTATAGATCAGAAGAAAAGGGATCAGGAGTGGTACATTCTTGCTATTAAGTCTATTGCTGGCCCTTTCTGGGCTTGTTCGGGTTAATAACTCTGTTCACAGAGTTACCATTCCTGAGAAGTATGATGAGAAATTGTCATTTGCTATTCAACAACTAGGTATAAACACAGATTCTAGTGGTGTGTGGTGAGTGTAGCAAGGTCCTAGCTGCCAGGGAGTGGTGACAGGCTGAAGTGAAGGTAAGAGTACCCTAGCGGCATGGAGAGAAGTGTGCTCTGAGATGCTGACATACCTACAAACTGGTTGGGAAGTGCAACCCATCAGTCGATGGTACACAGCTGTGGCCCCCCTCCTTCCTAAGAGGACTCTCATTTGTTCAAGACTCCATGCTCCTTCTTGCAGCCATGCTTTTTGATGGATCTGCAGCCCTTTGAGCCTGCCTTGTCCTTTTAGTTCATTGAGGAAAACAAAACAATTTAGGGGGGTAGTTTTGGTGTTGCTGGGAAAGGATTTCTTCTATTTTAAAGAAACACAACAAGGAGAGAATTCCTTTACTACCTTTACTCCTTCTGGACATTGACCTAGGTGTATAAGCTCTGCTTCAGGCATTTTGTGTCCAGGAGGCCAAGAAGTCAAAGATGGCAGAGCAGAAATGTGACCTAAGCTGGACCTGAGAGGAAGGATGGACTTGCATAAACAAAACCACAAAGAAACAAGAGGATTTCAAGACATATTAAGAGCACAGATAAGAAAAAAAAAAAAGGTAGACTGGAACTGCCTTGTTAGTTGAGCAATGTTGAAACCACTAAGCCTGGAACCAAGAGAATTCATAGGACAAAAAGTTTTGATAAATGAAGAAAATTCACTGGTTCCTCAACCAGTCATTACTCCACACAGGGAGGCGGTGCCATGCAGGATGCTTGGGCTTCCTACTTGTCCTAAGTCACATGCAAATCTTGAGGCCTCTTTCTTTAGATCATGAATAGGGAAAGCCAGGAGGCTTAAAGGAGTCTTGTGACCTCTACATGTATTGTGAAGTTAAGGTAGTTGTGCATGTGAATCATCTTGCTTAATTTTATTTTAACGTGATCTTTTTCTAATGATTTTTGTGAGGTTATGGATTCTCTCTTCTTTACCTCATGGTGGGATACATGTTGATTTACTTGTCATGTAAAAGAAAGAAACTGACTTGCTAGAGAAGGAAAAAGAATATATTTGTATATTGTAAATTATTTTTTCTTTTGAGTCTCAAGGTAAAAAATGCATCTTAGAGAAAAACCAAGTCACACCGGAAAATATAATTATTTAAATTAAAATCAAATACCACTAAGATGGAACAAAACTAATTCTGCTTAAGAGTTTTATGACTGTTCCTTCAGTAGCAGCTCCCTGACTCTGGTGATCCAAGTGCCTGAAGACATGGAGCAGACAATGTTTTATCAAAGTAAACAAACTCTTAAGTGCATGGGATACTACTGAAAATATACTAACACTACGTTATTATTAAGCACACGAACATTTCCAAGATCATTTTGTTGCTGACACACATATTTAATAAAATCGAGAAAGTCAATGATTGTTAAAGACAGTATTCTTATTTTGAAACCAGCTACAGTTATTTTCATTGCTGTACATTGTTCAGTTTATTTATCCATTCCAATATTAATGTACAATTAGATTATTTCCAGTTTTTGGCTATTACAAATAATATTACCCTGAGCATAATTTTACACATTTTTATACACAGATACGTATTTCTGTTGGGTTTTTGGAATGAAATTGAATGTTCAAGTTAAAATAGATGTTGCTAAACAATTTTGCAAAGTGATTATACCAATTAACTCTCCCACCTGCAATGTAGAAGAGTTCCATTTGTTCTTTATACTATCTTTTGTGCTTTGTGCAGTGGCGGTATCACAGTGAATGAGATTTATCCAAGACATGATAATTGTTAATAGAATACTATATTGTCTTTTGTTGAACATTGATGTCTCATGTAACTTCTTTCTCTTTTGTGGCTTTTTCTTTTGATAAAAAGAAAATGTTAATTTTAATATTGCATAGCTTATCAATTTTTTTTCCTTTATAGTAATTTTTTGTGTGAAGTTTAAGAAATCTCTGCCTCTTCAAGTTCAGAAATATAAACTCGTATTTGTCTTCCAGAAATTTCATTGTTTTTCCTTTTATATTAAGAGCTCAGAATTGTATCTGTAATTTACTCTTGGCTGTGATGTGAGCTAGGGAAGAATTAAGATTCATTTATTTTTCCATACGGATATCCAGTGACCCAGTACCATTTATTAAAAAGGCCATTCTTTCTCTCACTGCATTGCAGCATATGAATCAGTGACTTTATTTGGACAGTGACTTTATTGGACTTTATTGTTGGAATCTGTATTCTGTTCCATAGTAAGTTAGTCTAAGCTTCTCCCTTTATCATACTCCTCTCATTATTGCAGTGTCATAAGTCTTGATTTGGGGGTATTACAAAATCTGTAACTTTATTATATTTTGTCGTTGCTCATAACTGTGTTGGTTATCCTAGGCCCACTTCATTTCCATGTAAGTTTAAAAACCACATCATTGACACACACAAAAAAAGCTGATAGGATTTCTATTAGGACTAGGTTGAATCTACATATCAGCATGGGAAAAAATAAAATTTTTATAATAGTAAGTCTTCTAATGTGAAAATTAATGTGATTCAATTCATTTAGATCTATTTTAATTTCATTCAGTAGTGTTCTGTGGTTTTCTTTGTAGATGTCTTGACATTTTTCTTAGATTTATTTCTAAAAGTTTGGAGCTTTCTGTTGCTATTTCAAATGGCATTATTTTAATACTATGATTTCTCTATTATGCTTGCATAGAGAAATAAAATTTGTTGTTTTTTTATTTTTAAACTTTGTTGGAGTATAGTTGACTTTCAATGTTGTGTTTGCTTCAGGTGTATAGCAAGGTGTATCAGTTATACATACACTTACATACATTCTTTTTCAGATTTTTTTCCCATATAGATTGTTACAGAATATTGACTAGATTTTCCTGTACTATACAGTAGATCTTTGTTAGTTATCTATTTATATATACTGGTGTATATATGTTAATCTAAACTTCCTAATTAATCTCCCCACAGTTTCCCTTTGGTAACCATAAGTTTAGTTTTGAAAACTTTTGAGTCTGTTTCTATTTTATAAATATGTTCTTTTGTATCATTTTTATTAGATTCCACATATAAATGATATCTTATGATATTTGCCTCTCTCCGTATGACTTCACCTATGAAAATCTCTATGTCCATCCATGTTGCTGCAAATGGCATTATTTCATGTGTGTTTTTTTTTGGCTGAGTAATATTCCATTTTACATATATACCACATCTTCTTTATCCATTCCTATGTTGATAGACATTTAGGTTGCGTCCATATCTTGGCTATTGGAAATAGTGCTGCAGTGAACACTGGAAGTGAATGTATCTTTTTCAGAATTATGGTTTTTATGTGGACATAACCATATGAGATTGCTGGATCATAGGGTAGTATCATATTTAGTTTTTTAAGGAACCTCCATACCATTCTCCATAGTGCTTACACCAATTTACATTTTTACCAACAGTGTAAGAAGGTTCCCTTTTCTCCATACCTTCTCCAGCATTCATTATGTGGAGAATTTTTGATGATGGCCATTCTGGCTGGTGTAAGGTGACACCTCATTATAGGTTTGATTTGCATTTCCCTGATAATTACTGATGCTGTGCATCTCTTCATGTGCTTTTTGCCCATCTGTCTTGTCTTATTATTATTATTTTTTTTTTTTTGGAGAAGTATCTTTAGATGTTCTGCCCATTTTTTGAGTGGTTTGTTTGCTTTTTGGATATAAAACTGCATGAGATGTTTGTATATTTTGGAGATTAATCCCTTGCCAGTTGCTTTGTTTACAAAGATTTGTTCCCATTCTGTGTGTTGTCTTTTTGTTTGGTTTATAATGGTTTTGTTTGTTGTACAAAAAGCTTTAAGTTTAATTGTCCCATTTGTTTAATTTTATTTTTCTTTTCATTACTGAAGGAGGTGGATCCAAAAAGATATTGCAGTGATTTATGACAGTGTTTTGCCTATGTTTTCCTCTAAGCGTTTTATAGTAACCGGTGTTATATGAGAAACCACATCTTTATTATGTTGAAGTGGGTTCCCTTTATGACCTCTTTCTGGAGACGTTTTATCATAAATGGGTATTGAATTTTATCAGATCTTTTTCTTTATTTACTGACATGACCCATATGTTTTTCTTTTTTCTTTTTTTTTTTCTTTGTCGTTTTAGGGCTGCACCTGCAGCATGTGGAGGTTAGGCTGGGGGTCTAATCGGAGTTACAGCTGCCGGCCTATGCCACAGCCACAGCAACGCAGGATCCGAGCCGCATCTGCAACCTATACCACAGCTCATGGCAACACCAGATCCTTAACCCACTGAGCCAGGCCAGGGATTGAACCCACAACCTCATGGTTCTTAGTCAGATTCGTTCCTGCTGAGCCATGACAGGAAATCCCCCATATGGTTTTTATTATTCATTTTTTTAATGTGGTGTATCACACCAATTGACTTGTGGATATTGAAGAATCCTTGCATTCCTGGGATAAATCCCTCTTAATCATGGTGTCGAATCCTTTTAGTGTAGGCACTAAAGGAGCCTATCAAGTTGACAGGTGGATGGGGCTGTGATGGGACTACAATGGTGGCCCCACCCCTCACAAAGCACTTAACAATTGTGCTTCACCTCCTTGGAGGTCCGGGCTTCCTCCCCAAACATTCTGGGTTGTGGTACTGTGACTTCCCACCCCTCTGATCTGCCTCTGGGAAGCCAACAGCACTCTACTCCCTAGTTCTGTTCTCCAAACCCTACGTTCCAACACAGTCAGCCCCCACCTGCCTCAGTGGCTTTATGTTTTAGGCTGGAGTGCACAGGTGGTTGCATGGACCACCTGCACATGTCTCTTCCTGCCACAGACCAGCTGTTGTGCTCTCTTCGGAGCCTCTGAAGCTCCCTTCCTGTCTCCGTTCATCTCCCTGCTGGTGAGGGGACTCTCCCAGGGGCAATAATTTCTCCCCTCCTTCAGTTCACTCCCAGGGTGCAGGTTACAACCTGCTTCCACTTCTTTTTAATTTTTTTCCCCTTTCATCCTCCTCAGTAAGTTGGAAATACCCTCTTGTCCTTGCAGGTGTTTGAGTTTCTCTGTCAGTGTTCAGTAGTTGCCCTGTGAGGATTTTTTCATTTGTAGATGTGTTCCTGAGGTATTTGTGGGAAGAGATGAGTGCCATGTCCTCCTACTCTGCCATCCTGACCCAGTTTTCCGCTCTCACTTTTAAAAGCTAGAATTTATTTTTGGATATTAATAGTTTTAGTTCTTACTTGGGAATTGTTTTTTTCTTTTCTTTTTCTTTTTTTTTTTTTTAACTTTGAACCAGATGAGAATGCCAGAACAATATTGACTACAGATATTCTATGTTTGTTTTGCTTTTCTTTTTTTCTTTCAGTGCCATACCCATGGCATATGGAGGTTCCCAGTCTAGGAATCAGAGCTGCAGCTGCCGGCGTATACCACA
Source organism: Catagonus wagneri (assembly GCA_004024745.2). Taxonomy (NCBI): domain Eukaryota; kingdom Metazoa; phylum Chordata; class Mammalia; order Artiodactyla; family Tayassuidae; genus Catagonus; species Catagonus wagneri. The sequence continues at coordinate 3,146,094 of PVHT020000105.1, read as the reverse complement.
GCCACAGCAACTCAGGATCCAGTACGTATCTGCATCTTATGCCACAGCTTATGGCAACGCTGGATCCTTAACAAACTGAGCATGTCCAGAGATAGAACCAACATCCTGATGGAAGCTATGTCAGGTTCCTCTAACCCACAATGGGAATTCTGACAATAGATATTCTTGTCTTATTCCCAACCTCAGAAATAAAGCTTCCAGTAGGTGTTTTTTTTTTTTTAAGATATCCTTTATTAATTGAAGAAAATTTCTTCCTGTCCCCAGAGTTTAAAATTTTTTAAATTTAGTTTTATTTTTAATTTTGAACGGGTATTTATTTTGTTGAAAGCTTAATGTTCCATAATTTGGGTATTTTTCTCATTATACTTTTGTTGTAAGTTCCTAACGTAAGTCCATTGTGGTAAGAGAGTATACTCTGAATGATTTCAATCAAGCTGAAAATTTTTGAAAAATTTTAATTATACAGCTTATTGTCGATTTTGGCACATGCTACATTTACACTTGAAAAAGCTGTCAGTTCTGTCATTGTTGAATGCAGTGTCCTATATACGCCAATTACATGAATATACAAATTAGTTTGTTAATTTTGTTATTCAAATCTTCTATACACTTGACACTGAATTTTTTTCTGCCTACCTGTTATATCAGTTGGTAAGTGGACTCAAAATCTGCTGAAAGTTTTCTGGCAAATATAGCTTTTTTTTTTTTTTTTTGGTGTTTTTGCCTTATCTAGGGCCGCACCCGCAGCATGTGGAGGTTAGGCTGGGGGTCTAATCGGAGTTACAGCTGCCAGCCCACGCCACAGCCACAGCAACGCGGGATCCGAGCCGCGTCTGCAACCTACACTACAGCTCACGGCAACGCCGGATCCTTAACCTGCTGAGCGAGGCCAGGGATCGAACCCGCAACCTCATGGTTCCTAGTCAGATTCGTTAACCACCAAGCCACGAGGGAACTCCACTGGCAAATATAGCTTAGAAAGGCACACTAGAAAGCTTTAACTAGGTCTCCTAATTGAATCCTAGGCAATAGATTTCAGAGCCTTGTGTTCTGTCTTTATTTGTTCAAGTGATAATTTGTTTCCCATTTGACTAATGTTTCCTGTGTTTGAGCTTTCTTGGTATGAAGCCCTGAAAATTGAAAGGGGTAATAAGAAAATTCAGCTTCTATCCCCAGCCCACCCCCACCCTGAGCCACTCACATTATATTTACAAGAAATATTTCACATTTTTTTCAAAATATGTCACTCTTGGCTGTGTTTTGGAGTTCTCATGAAAAGAAACTTGGAAAAAAAAAAAAGACAAACAGTTTTGCAAAGTTCCCATGATTGTTTTTGAAAGTGTCGATTAGTAATATCTCATATATCAAAGCTCTTATTAAAATATTAGCTGTATGCTGTAGCTATATGCATCTTCCATATTTTCAACGTGGTTAACGAAATGAGCTTTTGAAAATCCTGGGTACTAACACAAGTTAATGTAAAGATCAACAGGTTAATAGGATGTCAGCCCAAGCTCACACATTCATCAGAATATTTGTATTGTTCTCAGAAGTTTAATGGAGATCAAGATGTTCTGTTAACATCAAATGGTATCGCTTCGAAGGCATGGCATTTCTGGTTATTTCAGTTTGTATACCACTCCTCTCTCAAAGAGTTAAAAGTACTCCCTGGGCTGGCTTTCGGTAGGCTCTGTTTGTTGGGGGCCAGTGATGGTACTTGCAGATAAATCCGTATGAAGCAGCGTGCTGACAGTGTTCCACATTCCAGATGGCAGTTTCTTGGAACGTCTTCTGGGGATTTTATCCACACAAGGAGTTTCCAGAAGAAAGCACACCAAGAGGTGGTGGAGCAGGCTGGGATAGGTGTCACAACTGATGACGTATGGTGCATGGGGTGGTGTGTGTATCACAACCAAGATCTGTCAGCATTTCTCAAAAGGTGCTGTCAGCATAACAGGATGCTAGATGCTGAAATTAGAAAAACCATGGGATGATTCAAGTTCAATACCTGTAGACACGTGGATTAAACAAAAGAAAACTGGCTAAAAATCTAAAGAAAGGAGAGCCGATGTGGCTGTTAACCGAGGGAACACAGAAAGTTACACTGAAGTCAGAAGTTCTCATTGCGGTCAAATACCTCAGTTGTACCAATGTTATTAGATGGCAATAATGAAATAAAAGCTAGCTTGATTTTTATTTCTTTTCTTTGTAAATAATGTTTTTGAGGGCTTGTTTCCTCTCTTGATTAAAGTAGGTTATGTTGATTGAAGAAAATAAGGAAAATGGAGAGAAATACAATGAAAATGTATTCACCATAATCCCCCAGAGAGAAGCACAGTTAATAGTTTGTAATACATACTATCAATCTTTTCCATGTAAATATATATGAATTTAAGAAGCCAATTTAATCACACTATACACAGATGTACCAAATATAAGGCAATTTATTTTTCCTCACTCTTCTGATCCCTATTTTGAGCCCTCAGCTGTCTACCTTGCCCCCACCATGGGTAGCAAGAAAAGGAAAAATAAGTAAAATGTTTAGTCTCTACATTTTTCCACTCCCTTGTCCAGCTCCTTCCTGATCATCTTATTTCAATTACTTATTTCCCGAGTACGCTCGTGCTTTATTTTTTTATCTTTTCCCATAGTTCTTGCCATTATCTAACACCCTATAAATTTTGCTTTTTATTTTTTCTTTTCAATTTTTTTCTTCCTCAAGTAGAGTGTAGTTTGCATAAGGGAATGAATTTTTAAATTCTGTTTTTCAAGTATCTGTCCCTGTAAGTGGCTTTTGCAGAGTAGACCCTGAGTCCATATTTGCTGAATAAATGAACATATACAGTGCCCTGATGGGGGCTTGGCTTCTACCCTCTGTGTCCTGGAATTTATGGGTTTTTTTTTCTGCTGAAGTGGAAAAGATCATTTGTCATGATCTTGAACCACAACCCTCATACTCTATTGTTCCAGGCCCAAGCCTTTTGAGTCGTCTTCTAATAGCACATGTGTACATTTGGTCACTGGGCAAGGAAATTTGAGCATCATCTAGAAGCTACTGGCAAGTCCTGGTAGAGATGGCAGGAGAGTCCATAGCATTGGCTGGAGCTTGTTTTCTTCCCCCTCCTCCGTCAGCTTCACACTTCCAATGCGGTGCCGTTTAGGTAGTGGAATCAGACTGAGGATTGGCACTTTTCAGTACTTTGCATGTGAATCTTACGCTATTCTACAGCTGTGTCATCCAACATGGCAGTCACTGGCCACCTGCGCCGACTGAATAGTTGAAACATGGCTGCTCTGAACTGAAAAATACATGTCAGATTTCAGTCACAATATATTAAAAAAGCGTAAACTATCTCATTAGTAATTTTATCTTGATTATATGTTGAAGTAATAACATTTTGGTTAGATTGAGTTAAATAAAATGTATTATTAATTTCACTTGCTTTTCACGTAGCGACTAGAAAATTAGAAACTACCAAGGTAACTGGCTTCTGGTGACTCACACGCTGTTTCAATTGCTGACACTTCTAAAGCTCCCGCCACCCACCTCTGGGGGGGGGGGGGGAGCCACACCCTGGGCCTGACCGCCAAGCCACTCCCTCTTTCTCTGGTGACAGTTCAACTCAGGAAAGGACAGCACCAGCTTTGCCGTCTCCTTCCTTCCAGTAGCCTCTTCCTCTCCTTAGGGTAGCATGGCCAGAGGCTTTTCTGGGCAAAAGAATTTTCTTTCCTAAATTTATGGAAAATACTGATTTAAAGTTTTGGCTTGGTCCTTATTATGCCAAAAAAATGCAGAAAATTCATTTCCCCTTTGGCTTTAAAGCTTTGTTGTCTTTGACAATCAAAGCTTTGTAGTAGCTCAGGTCTTCTAGCTGGTATTTGCCCTACCTCTGAAGCACCTAAATCCTATCCTTTGCTTTTCTTTGTGGGAAGCCCTCCACCATACACACACACACACACACACACACACACACACACACACACACACACACATACATATATGTACATATAAATATGTTACTTTACAGTATTGCAAGAAAAATACTGTCCTTATTACACAGGTATTATTCCACTTTTTACCTGATGAGATTTTTGTAATCTGCATTTTTCTCTTTAAGATGCAGTGTTAGGAGGGAAGCAGGGCTATCTGGTAAGGAGAGGTAAGTGAATATCAGAGCTATCAACAAAAACGTTTCAAATTACACCTGAGAAGCCCTCCCTCACCCTACCCATGATGGGAATTCTGATTTTTCAGCATCCCTACCCCCTCAGCCTCCGCCATCTACAGTACTGTTACTGGGAATAGTGTTCTAAAAAGTTATTGACCCAGAAGTAATTTATTTTTGCTTAGCTTATTTTTGCTTTGATTTTTTTGGAGCTAAGCAGTTGTTCAGGCCTCACCCTGTGTCCTGACGGTGTGTCACTTTGCTCTGTGCTCATGAACATTCTACTCAAAACACAGCCTCCCTGGATGGTTCCCATGCTTTAGGTCAGCCCTCTCTCTTGTGTAGTAAGCTCTCTGCATCGTGGGATGAATTTTTTCATCCTTATCTTCTGAACATGAAAACAGAGGTTTGAGTGACAGTGAAGAGGGACCCAGGGGAAAGGAATAGAGTAGAACATTCTAGTCCTAGTCCAGGGCAGACAGAGGACAGAACCAGGGGCCCAGCTTTCTGAGTGACCTGGAGAGAGGAGCAGGAGGAGGAAGACGGTCAGGGACAAGCAAGTGACCCTGTAGCAGGTTCTTTCTTGAGCCTGGTGTCTGGCCTGGCTACCAGTTCACCCATGAGCGAAGAGCAATTCCTCTTTCTATTAACTAAATATGTAAAAGGTGTTTTGAGCAGAAAGTAGCATCCTTCCAGGGGCTGTAGGGGAGGGGAGGCAGGGAAAGGGAGTTACTATTTAATGGATGTGGCGTTTCTGTTTGGGATGATGAAAAATTTCTGGAAATGGAAAAGAACGGTGGTGGTCACAGAACACTGTGAATGCGCTTAATGCTGCCAGACTCTTAAAAACTGATAAGGGAGTTCCCGTCATGGCTCAGCGGGTTAAGAACCTGGCAAGTATCCTTGATGCAGATTCGATCCCTGGCCTCACTCAGTAAGTTAAGGATCCAGCTTTGCCATGAACTGTAGTGTAGGCTGCAGACTCAGCTCGGATCCTGCATTGCTGTGACTGTGGTGTAGGCCGGCAGCTGTAGATCCTATTTGACCCCTAACCTGGGAACCTCCATATGCCGCATGTGTGGCCCTAGAAAGCAAAAAAAAAAAAAAAAAAAACCTGATAAGATGAAAAGAAAAAACGACTGATAAGAAGCTAAACCTTGTTATGTATATTTCACAATAAAATTTTATACACACACACAGACTCATAGATTCATAAACACAGAGACACACACATATATGTATATGAAATAAATTCTATGAAAATAAAAGTTTAAAAAAAGTGGTTGAGATTTGTGGATGGCAGGTGCTAAGTGGGCAAAACCTTGGCAGCTGCTCATATGAAAGGAATGAAAATTTTAAGGGGGAAATGTCACAGGAGGAAATGATGCAGCAAATTCTCCAAGTGATACAGAGGAGCTACCAGAGAGCGAGTGACCTCCGTTTGCACCTCTGGGAGAGTCCAAGCTGAAATGACCAGAGGAAACCTCTCCCTTCAGAAATATTTAAGGCAATAACTTGCATTTGTCTGAATATAGCCTGAGAAAAATACATGCACTTTAGCACCAGGCGGTACCAGTAAAACTCCAGTGTCTGAAGCTTATTTTAAAAAGAACACATTGACACTGTCTGGTAACATCAATACCAGCTGTCTCTGTAAGAAGAATACTTTTGTGGCACAACTTGGTTGCTTTCAGGCATGGGGGCCAAGGAAGCCATCAGGTACTTTGGTGTTTGGGCAAGATCTCACACGCTATGCAGTGTTAGTACTTGCAGCTCCTGTCCCATGTTGGAGCGTGAATGAATTCAGTTTGGTTTGACAATAATTCAGAAGGTGATGCTTCTATACAAATGTCAAGTTGTTAGATTTCTACCCCCAACCAAAGTATAATTGGCAATGCATACATCCAATATGGCTCAATCAGTAAAGGAAAAAGAAAAGGTAGCAATAATGGGATGAGAACACACAAAGTAAGGAGAAATAGTAAGATTACCTGGCAAAAAAATATTGACTGAGATGATTAAAACATATGACTTAGAAACAGTATCCTTTTACTCAAATGGAGTGTTTATTATGACAGCCCCCACACCAGCCAATAACTCCTAACAACTTTAGAAGATATGTCTTGGAGGAAAAAGAGAAGTTTTCCCTCTGTGGCTTTATCATGGAGTCAATACTGCTCTTAGCCAGAGGCTGTCCTGGGCTCATAAATACGGAACACTTGCAGGGACAACATTGTCTCCCTAAATGAGCTTTAGAAGTTTGTCAAGCACAGAATTGCTTGACAGAAAAATTCTGTACTACAAGTGCCAACTTGCCCCAGTGCTTAAGGATGCCAGCTATAAACTATGGTGAAATGTAACTAACAGTGTTGGCCAAGGGGTTCAGAGAATCCTTCAGACACGATGATATTGGACATGGAGTATTCAGAGATTGACATCACGCATTTGACTGGCCCAAATTGGGAACACATTTCACAGCCTTCTCCCTTTCCATGGTAAGACTGGAAGGTGCCAGAAAATGAACCTTGATTGCCTACAATCTTGCACAAGTGGTTCTGTGTTTACAGGGTGGGGGCTGGGAAAGCCTTCATTGTGTATCTTCCTGGTGCTTGTCACAAGCATCATTCCTTCCTCCTCTGCCACTTCCTTCTGCTCGACATCATCCTCATATAAGGCAGAAGCTTCAGCTTGAATTCAGGCTGTTCCTACTCCTCCTGCTTTACCAGTTCCTGACTCCCTTTCCCCCACCTAGGGCATCTGGCTTCACTAAGTGATAGGAACCATGGCAGCAATCTGTCTCCTCCTATTTCTATTATTCCTACCCCATAACACTAACCCCACTTAGGTTTCATATTTCCTGGAATACTCTTGGGATATAGAAACAAGAGCTGAATTTGGAAATGCTGGCCCCACAAAATCCACTGACACAATTCTCACTAGTGTCACATCATAGTTAAACTAGTACGTGCCCAAAGTGATACACCATGTATTGCTGTAACAACACATGGAAAGCATGCATTTTAGACCCATTTATTACACTGTCTCTTATAATGGGGCATAGGGCTCTCTAGAAAAGACCTGTTTTATTCTCACCCTTCTTTAGTTGAGTAGCTATTTCTAGCTTTGTCAGCTACCCTCTCTTTCATTGCCTCTTGTGTTAGTAAAGTGCAAGAAGCCAACATTCGCTTGTTGGATTCTTGAATAGCTTTCAACTCCTCCTTATTTGTTACTATCCAAAATGTTAAACTCATAAAACACAGGTCTTCTGATTCACAGCTGGATGTGCTTAACCCATCCTAGAAGCCTGTGCTTTGTGCTTTTAAATTATTTAGACCTGCCAGAGAGGTCTGAATCTGTTTCATCTTCAGCTTGTCTTTTTTAATATATTTTTTTTATCTTACAGTGTTCCCATTAGTCCTCATGGGCATGCTTATGGGCTAATATAGCCCTCGAAATCACCTTCTGGCATTGAAAATTCTGCCTTGGGGCTTCTAAAGCACTGGAAAGTCTGCAGGGACCCCTCTCCTCCAGGCCAGTTGAGTCGATTCCCTGGATCTTTAGAGGAATAAGAAACGCACCCTGACAGTAATTCCCTCCATTGGTACGCGGGTGCTGTATGCCAGCAATTGAATATTACATGTGGATTTTAGTTTATATTATTTAAAACATACACATTCACACTATCAGAATGTCCTTCTTTCCACTGTAGGCAGAAACGTGATATGTGTTAAGTCAAAAGCTACCTGTATCAATAGCAATGAAAGAAATGAACAGTTATAGTGCAATATGATGTTGTTGGACAGAGGCATGGCAGTGTGGTGCCACTGTGCTGGTGTGGGTGCCAGCAACCCTGCCCTTTAGCTGTGTGACCTCAGGCCTTGCTGGATGATACAACTTCAGTCTGAATATTAAATTCCTCCTATTCTTAGCGTACCTTCTTAAGATATTCTTCTCTGAAAAAGCAGACATTTTCTGAATTTTCCTGTCAATTTTTTTTCTTTTTTTAAGGCCGTATCTGCGGCACGTGGCAGTTCCCAGGCTAGGGGTCGAATCAGAACTGCAGCTGAGCTCTATGCCACAGTTACAGCAACACCAGATCCGAGACACCTCTGCAACCCACACCACCTAGATCCTTAACCTACTGAGTGAGGCCAGGAATTGAACCCACATCCTCATGGACACTATGTCTGGTTCTTAACCCACTGAGCCACAATGGGAACTCCTGGTCAGTTTTTTTTTTTTTTTCTTTTGAGTGTGTATGTATGTGATTTCCAGTTTGGTTGCAGACAAAAACCTTCTTCAGGAAAGATACACATTTGTAGCTGTATCCAAACTTTGAAGAAAGATATTGCCTAAGTATGAAACATGATTGGAATCCCACTTGCCTTTCCCACTGCTGGAGCTGCACCTGGGCCTCTGGGGCTGATCTGCTGTGTAGGCAAAAGCTCACAGTCACGTCTGAGCAGAGTTCAGCTCAGTCGAATGGGATTTCATACTTGCAGATATTGGAAGACAGGCCCTATGTGTGCACAAGTGACTTGCAAGGACCACCATTAGAACTTTCTACAACATAGCAGAACAAAACAAAATAAGGAAACTGGAGTTATATATTAAAATGGTTACTCAATATTTGAGAAGTTGCCTTCATATGATGTTAAGTGGGAAAGAAAGTTTATAAAATGGTATGCATCGTATTAGTCCATTTTTATTTAAAAATACACACAGAATGAAAGACTAGAATTAAGTACAACAAAAGGTTTATATCGGCTCTGGCTGGGGTCATCACAATAATATGAATATTTTCATTGGTTTCTTTTTTTAGTCCTACCAATGTTTCTTTATGAATATAAATGCAAACGTGATATATACTCTTATCAATCCCCTTTTTTACTCAAAAAATAGCTTGTTATATTTTTCCTAGATTATTTTGCATAAGTACAAACAAGCTCTAAACCTCAGGGGGCTTTCAAAACACGCTTTTCTTTCTCACTCACTTGGTATGTGGGCTGCCCTGCTCCAGCTGCAGCTCTGTTCCTGGCTGTAGGTAAGCTTCTGAGGTCTTCTTTTTCTGGGATCCAAACCAAAGGAGCAGCTGCTATCTGAGACATGTTCTTCCTATGCTAGAGGGCGGAGCAAGAGAACTGGCAGAAATTCATGATGCCTCAGGAAACTTAGACATGACAAGCATGACCCCACTGACTGTAGCCTGTCACATGGCCAAGCCCAACATCAGGGATGTATTATCTTATTGGAGAGCAATGCTTTGTACCATGCTTTTTTCACTTAACAGTATGGTCCAGAGATTTACACACTTCTTAAATACCTACATGGTACTTCATCTGGTGGATATCCTGTGGCTTATTTAACCACCCCTCGAATGATGGAAATTTGGGCCGTTTCCAATCTTCTACAATGTCAAACATTGTGGAAATGAATCGCCTTGCCCACATGCCATTTCCTACGTACACAGGTTTATAGTAGGATAAAAGCTAAGGTACCCTAAGAAAAAGGTCTAGATATGTAATGACTTAAGATTATTTCCTGTAGGTAAATCTTCTAATGTAGAGGAGTCCAGCGTGATAATGGTTTTTTTCCTGTGACCAATCAATTGTATTTTAATCCATTCGGGTGGCTGTAACATGCTACCATAGACTGGGTGGCTTAAAAAACAAAAATTTATTTCTCACAGTTCTGGTGGCTGAGAAGTTCAATATCAGGCACAGGCAGCTTCATTGGTGAGAACCCACTTCCTGGTTCATAGACAGGTGTAGTCTCATGTGTGGCAGAGGAAGCAAGAGGGCTCTCCAAGTCTCCTTTTGTAATAGCACTAATCCCATTCACGAAGGCGCCACCCTTCTGACCTAATCACCTCTTAGTTGCCTTCCTCCTATACTATCCTACCTTCTGATACCATCACATTGGAGGTTAGGTTTTCAACATATGGACTTTATGGGGACACAAATGGTGCATAACCATTGGCTAGGTTCTTTCCATCTTATTCCTCCAGCCTTTCTAATGATCTTAGTCTGCCTGATTGAATCTGGATCATGGGCACATCCATCTTTCAGGTCATAAAAGGAAAAGAGCGGTCATGGAGAAACACATGCCCAGTATGTGAGGATCAAGACCAAGCTATGGCAAATGTCTCTTCCCATCATCTTCCACTGGCCAAGACCTAGTGACATAGCTAGCACTAGGTGCAAAAGAGAATGGGAAATGCAATGTCAAGCTGGGCAGCCATGTGCCTGCCACAATTCTGTCATCAGGGTAGGCGGCAAGAATAGATATATCTGTAAGATAATTTCTAGGAAGAGAGTGACTGAGTCAAAGAATAAATATATTTGTAATTTTGGAAGATAGTACTAAACTTTTATTCCATAGGAACTGAATCATTTAGTATGCCCACTGGCATTGTGGGAGATTCTGTCTCCTGTCTTCGCAGTATGACAAAAGAGTGTGTGGTCAAACTTGGGTTGTTTTTTTTTTTTTTTTTACCAATTTAAATGTAAAAGATGGTTTAGTTTTGATTGAATTTATCTTATTTTGAGTGTGATTAAGAATCATTTCATGTGTTTAAGAGTGATTTGTATTTCCTTTTTGAAGAATTATCTCTTCTGATCTCTTACCTGTTTTTTCTTTTGGATTGTTAGTCATTTGCCTGTGATAGGATTTGCAAACATTCCCCACCCTCACTTGTCATTTATCCTCTGACTTTGCATAGGATTGTGTGTGTGTGTGTGTGTGTGTGTGTGTGTTATCTTTTTATCATGATCAGAATCCCCCTGCTCCCCCTCCCCTGACTCTAGTGTCTAAAGTCATTTTTTATTATCACAACCAGGAAGGCAGGCCAGGGTTGCTGCTATACATCCTACAATGTACAGGAAAGAATCCTACAACAAGGAATTACCCAGCCCAAAATGTTAATAGTGCTAAGGTGGAGAAACCTTGGTTTAAAGAAATCAGCTTATGTTTTTTGGTAATAATTTTGAACATTTCATGTTTTACCTTTAAATCTTTGATTCATTTTGAATTCATCCTGATCAACTATATAAATTATGTGTTCAAGTTTATCTTTTCCAGATGAATTCTCATCAATTATTACTCCATGTTATCTATTGTTATGTATCAAAATGCTCATAAAATTAGAGTTAAACTATAGGATAGGAATGCTGTCATTTGGAGGCTCAAAAATTTGCTTCCAAGATCATTCCCTTGGTTGTTGGCAGGTTTTCGTTTCTCATTGGCTGTGGTTGGAGGCCCCTGTTCCTCACCATGTGGTCCCTTCTGTAGGGTACGTGAGTATCCTCATGACATGGCATCTGGCTTCCCCAGAATGAGTGATTTAAGACAGAAAAAGAGCACCCAAAGCAAACGCTGGAGGTTTTCTGTTTTGTTTTTTAATAGCAAAATCTTCGAAGTTACTTGTGATCGCTTAGGCAAATTTCTCTTCATTAGAAGTGAGTGATTCAGTCCAACCCTCAGTCAAGGGCAGAAAAGTTAAACTCCAGTTCTTGAAAGGAAGAGAATCAATTTGTGGACCTATTTTTAAATGTACCATACTCTGTTTATTGAGAATGACTCCTTTATCATATATTTAATTTCCATGGGTATTGGGTTAATTTCTATAATTAACGTGCATTGCTTTTGACAAATTTTTACAAGATAAGTTTTAAAATCATGCCTCTGTCCATGTTTATGTTAAGGGACTTGTTCATATTCACAAACTATTTTATGTACTTCTACTAGCCTGATGGCTTAACTGAGATTATGGATGTGAAAATGCTTTGCAAACTCTAAGGAAGCAAGCTACCAAGTGTTTTATGATTATTATTTTTGGGTGACGATATAGCTAAAAAACCTCCATATTGTGTTTCCAATTTGATTTGCTTCAATTGGTCCGTGGATCTAAGTTGGAATGTAGGTTGTAGGCCAGTTGTGGAATTTTCCATCATAACATTTCCTATGGATACAAACTAAACTGAGACCCAACCCAGGAAACAAACATAAAATATGTCAACTAGTTGATGTTCGCTGAGTCTTATCTGCCACTTCTGGGGGTGTTGGTTTATCTTTTACGTTGCTTTTTGGCAATTACAGTTATTTCAGGTGTGTATAAAGATATGTCGTTGTGTTTGGATATGAAGAGAGGAATATATGACCCTCACGTGATAAAACACTGACAGGATTTGTTAAGGATCTGTTGTGTGATAGGAGACATGCTGTAATGAACCACACAGACCACATCTCTCCTGTAAACTTCTACCTTGTAGAGGCCTTCCTCGGTTCTTACAGAACTTCTTTTTATTTTTAAACTGCATAGGTCTTTTTAGATATAAGTAATCCTTAAGGCAGGTAATACTTCAATCCCACTGATAATTAAAGCTTAGTTGTAAGGGAGAAGAAAGACAAAAAAAGGATAAAAACTTAAGAGGGGCAAGGAGCCAGGAGAGGAGGAAACAGAGATTGAGATGGAAAGAGAGGCTTTTTCTGTCATAGGCATTCATTGCAATTATTCACATATTTGGATTTTTAAAATATGAAATTTCCAATTGACAGTCCATGTCTTGGATCCAACTCACAGACGTGCTTTGTCTGACCAAAACTATGTTTTAAATGTTTGGGGATTTTCTTAAAAATTGCTGGCTTTCCTTGAAAGAACCTGACTGTCTCATAATACTGGGCCCGCCTGACAGCAGCCACCCGGCCTGCGACCTTTAGCTGGGGTGAGGACCATCCAGTTCACCACAGTCTCCACCAGGACTCTACGACTCCCCATCAGCAAGCTCACATAGTAGTTAGTATTTGTTATCTCTCTTGCACTGTGGTTACTCATGTAGTGGGAAAATTTGTGTGTGTGTGTTTGTGTGTGTGTGTACTTAAGAGCTTGATAAAAGTGAGACTGAAAGACCACATATTTTAAGAAAATGGGCATCTAACCAGTGGGCATTTGAATGTGCCTCTGCCATCCCAAGATTCAGCAGTGCTATAGTCTGTGACCTCATTAGAGCTGGCCGATAGCCTGTGTGTTCCTCTTTTGACATCGCGGGCTGCTGACTGTTGTGGTAGTCTCTTCAGCGCCCAACAGCCTGCACTGCCTTTCCTTGGAATGTTCATCACTCTGCACCTTGCTGCTATCAGGAAGACCTATGCACAAGGTTGTGTTTAAATGGTAGTGACAATTTGTACCAAATGAGCCACATTCTCCCTTGGTCCATTGAGGCTGACCCATCAAAGGAGACAGCCCTTGGATTACAGATAGAGATTTTCCACATGCTTTTCTTGGTGGCAGATAGCTCCAGGGGCATCATCCATTCCAGATAGCAACACTGGAGCCTTTATGTCCACACCTCTTTACAGGTTTCCTAGCCCCAGACTTTTTATTAAGGATGCTCTGAGTGACAAGAGTTGGGAAATGTATTTGTAGGGACTTCTTTAGCAGAGCACGTCCTGAAGGACATTTATAGCAACAACCGCTTCCCCTCCGCAGAGGACTCAGAAGAGTGGTGGCCCTCCCTCTAGTCCTGCTCAGCTGCCAGGGAGGGATACAACCCTGCTCACATTAGGGAATGACCAATAACTCCCTGAGGGACAGCAAAGCATCCTAGGTGTTTCATATGTGAAGAAGGAGGTTCACTTCTTCAGCCTTCTCTAACTAAACCACATATGTGCTGTTTATGTGACTACTTATGGTTTTTCTACCCTGAGTAGAAGACAGAGGTTAGGATGATAATAACAAAAGCAAAAATTGTGAGTGATCCTAAAGGTTATTTTAGCCACACATGACAGAGACACCACACTGGAGGCAGATTCACTGTGGACACACAGATGCGTTTTGTTTTCTCTTTTCTTTTTGTTTTTATTTTCTACAACCTCTAGGATTCAGTTACATGCTATAGAAACTCAATAACATCAGCTTAACCAAATAGAAATTTATTTTTCTCCCTTAGCAGGAAGTCTCATCAAGACCCAATGCCCTGTCTTTCTGCTCTCCTAGCTTTAGCATGCAGCTTTCATTATTATTATTATTACTATTTTCATTTTATGGCTGCACCTGGGTATATGGAAGTTCCTGGGCCAGGGGTCAAATTGGAGCTGCAGCTGTGGCCTACATCACAGCATGTGGTGATACCAGATCCTTAAGCCCGTAAGTGGGGCTAGGGATCGAACATACATCTTCTTAGAGACAATGTCAGGTCCTAACCTGCTGAGCCACAACAGGAACTCCCATCTTTCATTCCTGTGTTTGTTGCCTCATGGTCACAAGAAGGATGCTCCATCTTGAGCCTTATTTCTGCATTCTAGGCAAGAAGAAAAAGCAAGAATGAAAAGGAAAAGGCAGTACTTGTATTGGTAAAGCAAAAACTTTCCTAAAAATCCCTAAAGAAGTTTTTGACATGTCGTTGACATGGCTATGTCAGTAGAGCCATCCCTCAGAAGAAGGAAAGCTGAAAGAGTATTTTAACTGAGTGCATTTCTGCCCTCCTTTCTCCAATCACCCACCTTTGTTATGTAAATAAGGAAGGAATAAGGGGATAATGGACATGCAACTAGCAGTATCTGCCAACTCTTATTAAGTTCAGAAAAACATATTAACGTATTTTGGAAATAATTTTCCCATTTTTCTTCACTCCATTTCCTTTCTAATGCCTCATTTGAAATAGGAGAATCAGTGCTCTGTGGAGGTATTTGAAAAGAGGATTTTGGATGCTTACAACAATGTGGTAGATCTCTTAGCTAAATCTGAAACACTTGGGGATCTGGGCATTCCCTGAGCCTCATGGCAGTGTCCATACAGATGAACGTGGAGTAAAGCTGTGTAAATGTTGTCCACCAGGCACTCTTTCCAGCCTAGGAAAAATCTTGATTTTTCTCTGTGCTGATTTCCCAGTTCTCATTCTTCCAGATGTTTCTCTCACCTTCTCTGCAAATCAGTCAAAGGCTGAGTTGTATTTTTTTTATTATTATTATTAGTATTGGACTTTGGGATATAGCCTGTCACAGTGTGCAAACAGAAGCAAAGCAAATACATGACAACATGAATAAATTCATTTAAAGTAAACTTCAGTCTTATAATTACTTTCTTGGCTATTCAGTGCAGTTTCTTCTCAGGGAGCATAAACAGTCATGACTGTCATTATTGCTCATGCCATTAATATTAACAAAAATAGCATTTGTTGAAGACCTTCAGCATGTCATAGCTCTATAATGAACATAGCTTGGACCCTGATGATAGGCTTCTACTTGAAAATAAATGTACAGGAATTCCCATTGTGGCTCAACAAGTTAGGAACACAACATGGTATCTGTGGGGATGCAGGTTTGATCCCTGGCCTTACTCAGTGGGTTAAGGATCCAGTGTTGCTGTGTATGTGGCTGTGGCATAGGCATGCAGATGCAACTTGGATTCAACCCCTATCCTGGGACCCTCCATAAAGAAAAACAAAATAAAATTTAATTAAAAAAAGAAAAGAAATGTGTAGAAGGGGATTTCAAAATCCTAGGGGGAAAATAATAATTCCTTTATAGAAATTCCATAGTCTAGTTGCATGTAACAAATGAAATGAGGCCCTTCTGGAATTTCCTTTGGACTCTTGGATATTTTCCTAAGAGTCAGGTGTATTCAATTAAGTCAAATACTTAGTCGAACCTCTTATGTGTTCAAGCCAGCATATGAATATTAAGTGATCAATATGACCAGATTACCAGATATTTTGGCAAAACCAGGGGGAAAAGGAAGAGATAAAGTGTTAGAAGGTGGATGCTTGAAAGGGGACTCAGAGCTGCCATTATCTGGATTCTAATCAAACTCCCCATATATCACTGAGGTTTGGCAATTGTAGTTCATAATGCTTGCAGGGGCATCTTTATCCACAATGGAAAAACTGGTAGCTCCTTTACAGCAGGAGTTGGTAGTCATCTTTGAATTCTAACACCTAGCACAAAGTAGGATGTAAACGCTAAAAGTTTTTTCAATAAAGGGATGAGTGAAGAGGGAAGTCAACTTTTGAATTGTACTGGACTTAAGTAATGGCTAGGTTAACACAACCAAAAATCTCCATGGGGTGGTAGGAGAAATGAATATGTAGGATTAGATGTTTTCTTCATAAAGAATAAAGAGGATAATTCTAGGTGATGAAGGAGAAGCACTATACATAATCCTTCATGACTTTGGGCAATTAATATTTCTGAACCTCAGACAATACATCCTCATGGAACTATTAGGAGAGTAAAAGAAAATAATATATTTAAAGCATTTCAAACAATACCTGGCACTTTCTAACTTGTCTCTCAATCTCAGATATCACGTTTGTTTAGATTCCTCTGAGAAAATTCCTGACTCAGGACAAGTTGGCGAGTGCTGTGATATCAGTAAGTCTTATGATCTGTAGGGGCTGCTCTTTCTCAGGTTTGGCTCTACCACCTGGTGATGGATCTTCCTCAAAAGAGCAGTGCAGGGAGGGAAACTTCCACCCTGAAGCCAGGCCCACCTTGGTAGCATTCATTTTCATAAGATGGAGATGCTTAGTGAGAAATCACGATGACACTGGAGGGTTTGGAGAGGACAAGTATCCACGGCAAAGCATCTTTTATGAATAAGAAGTCTGAGGTAAAGGAAGGGGAAAGAGAAGGGAGGTGTGAGGAAGTTATCTCTGAGGTTTAGATTTGGATTCATTCTGGGGATAAATGAGGACCTTTTCCTGTCAAGCCAGATATGTGTTCAGGACAGGCTGTGGCTTCCTGGGTGAAAAGGAAAGAGCTCCAGTTCCAAAATTTGGGGGGAGATATTAGAAAAAAAAAAAAAAAAGCAGTTTCAGACCACAAGGCACCTGTGAAGGAATGACGGACTATGAGTTTGGCAAGAAAACTCATCAAGCAAAGATGAGGATCATCATCAGGGCTTTCTGAGGCCCTCATCAAGCCAACGGTCAGCTCCCTAACCATCCATTCTACTCCTTCCACTTCTCGGCTCCAGCTGGTCACTCCAGTACTTCACTGGCTCTGGGATGCATGTTTTCCATTCCATTTAGGTCAGGAGTCTGGTCCCTGGTTCCAATTCATCCTCCCCATGGCGGCCAGAGGATTTTCTAAAGCAAATCCTTATTTCCTTGACGAAATGCCAGTCTTTGGCTTTCGGATGCTTGTGGGAAACAGTTTTCATTGGCCACTAACGTCACATCCCAGCAACACAGAAATGTTTACATATTCCTTCTCCTCTCTCTACCTTCCTTGATATGCACATGGACAGGTTTTCCTCTGTTCTTCTCCTACCTGGCTACTTTCACTCCCCTTCTAGTAATTCCTCTGGCAGTCTTTCCAACACCTCTCCACCTCATCCTTAAAATAGGTTAGAGGCTCTCCTCTGCTGACTTAAGCCCCTGGGCCCCTCTTCTCACCAACCTTCCCAGGTCTTCATTATCTTTTTACCTGTTCTTATTACTCATGAATTTGTGCCCTGAGGGTCTTATTTATTTTATATAGACAATATCTGGTACTTAGTGTAAGTGGTGGAAATATTTTCCTCAAAAAGACGAATGAATGGATGCCTCATGACTTTAGCCAGAACGCATGTTGAGTGATCAACCTTCCGTTTAAGATGGTTTTTCTATGAAATCCAAGGAGTTTCTTTGGGTATGACCTTCACAGCTTCACTTTTTGGTCTCTTTTTCCAGTTATTTACAGCAGCAAGGCTTTTCAGTCATTCTAGATTTGATTTCCTTAATTTATCCTTACTTCCATGCTTGGGATATTTATTGGGTAGCCAAAAGGGCAAAGGGAAATTTTTATGCAGGTCATGCCTTCTTCTGAATAAGAATTCTTGATGGCAATGAAGTCAGCCTCCTTCAAAAGAGATTAAAAGCCTTATATCTAGAGAGTCATTTAATAAGATATGAACATTCATATGTTGTCTTGCTGACTTTTAAAGGTAATTAAAGTTGTAAGTCAGCTAACAGTGAAGGTTCTTCATTGATGGGGTGGCTGTTGTTCAGAAACACTCTGGAAGCTGACTAGTTAGAAAAGAAACTGTCCCAAAACCTCCCAAGCAAGTATCTGTGACATAACTAGGCAGCAAGCTCATAAATCAAACTTATCTCACACAGTCATCATGCTCAGTGAAATTTTGAAGGTGAAACATTTCAGTTCTTAATTTGGTTTTATTATTTTAAATCAGATTATGTATAGGTTTTGGTTAAAGGATTAGATCTATTGCTAAATCAATGGAGCATTTTCAACTATGGGATAAAAATTTTTTAAAGATCAGTGTATACAAATACTCGGAAGAGATATTTATCTTCGTCATGGTTATTGGTAAAGTAACAAGCAGAAACTATAGGATTTCAAAACGTA
Organism: Catagonus wagneri; assembly: GCA_004024745.2. NCBI lineage: Eukaryota > Metazoa > Chordata > Mammalia > Artiodactyla > Tayassuidae > Catagonus > Catagonus wagneri. Next base: position 3,127,582 of record PVHT020000105.1, on the reverse strand, counting down.
TTGGTCTTGGAGTTCCCATCGTGGTGCAGCAGAAATAAATCTAGGAACCATGAGGTTCTGGGTTTGATCCCTGGCTTTGCTCAGTGGGTTAAGGAACTGGCGTTGCTGTGAGGTATGTTTCAGGTCGCAGATGTGGCTCAGATCTGATGTTCCTGTGGCTGTGGCATAGGCCGGCAGCTGTAGCTCAATTAGACCCCTAGCCTGGGAACCTCCATATGCTGAGGGTACAGCCCTAAAAATGCAAAAAAAAAAAAAAAGTATTGGTTTAACAGATGGTGATTAAAGAGTGTTTCTTTGCTTTTATTTATTTGTTTATTTATTTATTTATTTATTTATTTATTTATTTAGAGCTGCGCATGTGGCATATGGAAGTTCCTGGCTTAGGAGTTGAGTCAAAGCTACAGCCACAGCAATGCCAGATCCAAGCCAAATCTGTGACCTACACCACATCTCATGGCAATGCTGGATCCTTAACCCACTGAGCGAGGCCAGGGATTGAACCTGCGTCCTTACTGATACCAGTCAGGTTCTTGACCTGCTTAGCCACAATGGAACTCCCGCCATTATCTTTAGAATAGTGTATGTTATACCATTGCCCCTATTTACAGTATTAAATCATAATAATTGACAAAGTGTTTCTAAATTGTAATATACCTTTTTATTGAAAATTAATGTGCTTTCTTCCCTCCACTCCCTTTCTTGTCCATTCCTCTCATAGTCCTTTTTCTTTAAGTCTCTGTCTAGAACTACACCCTGAAATAGAGAGGTGAAACAAACATTTTGCAATAATTGAACAATTATTTTTCCTGTGAATTGCGCCAACTTAATTTTACTAGAATTTTCCTAATGTTTTCCCTTCATTGTGTGCTTCCTACCATTAATATTAGCAAAAGCTGAGAATATTGAACGGAGCTTAACACATCTGGCTGCCACTTTCTGAGAATGTAAAAAGCTACCATGCCTTTTCAGCTATTCTGCTTTGGGTATTATTCATTTACTTTTTAATTATTAGCATTTATATCTTTTTTTTCTTCTATCTTTACATGATACTTAAACATTCAAAGGAAATATTCCCTCACTGCCAATCTGAAGAGATTCTTTTTGAAGACATGAGTATCATGGGGAGTCACTGTATAGGCTGAGTTGAGCCAATCTAAATAGTCGGCAGTTGGCTGCTGTCAGAAGTAATTTTGAATCATATTATATTTGCTTTTCAAAAACAAGTGAAACATATGTTAGTAGCTCTTCTCCAAATAATACTCATTGGAGTTTCTTAATTTAGAACTGTGTCAATTTTTTTCATTTATCTTTAAGTATTTCCTTACAGTAAACCTTGAGATGTGTATGATGCAGCTAACTGGGGAATGCAAGATATTTTACAAAGTGGAAGCACATGGACTAGATGCTTTGGAGAAGAATTCTTAAGAATCTATCACCTCAGATCATGCTAATTCCCAGTGGACCTGTATCTTTGAAACCCAAATCTTTGTATTTACTCAGCAACCAACTTGAAAGTTCTTGTGGCTTTTTTGTTAATTTTGAATTTGTTAAATTATCCTAGTTTCTCAACATTTTTCCTCTTTTTAAATTACATATCAGAATAAAAGACACATATGTACCTTTAAGTGGAGCAGAATGGGATGGAATACCTAAATCTTCATTGCTACAGTCTCTTTTTCTCTTAGTAATTTTTCTTTAGGCTTAGAACTTAGCTTTCTGATAATCATGTTGAGACCCAATCTTATTTAATGTCTAAATTAACATTTCTAATTTATCTGGTTTGAAGAATAATATCAAGTACTAGAAGATTTTATTAGAAATGGATAGAAGTACAAATGGGTCTTTCCAAGTTAATTTTGCTTTATATTAGGCTCATAGGCTCAGGAAATTGATCATGGACATCCATTTCAATTAGAGTTAGATTTGTTTTAGAGTGACCGAAAGTTGCTACCTTCTAGTAAGTAACTAGCAGGTTATAGTAAAAGATGAGATCACTCCAAGAAGTTTTCAGGGAGGCAGTTCAACCACCCAAAGTCTACTTTTTTATTTTCACCTAAAAGAGTCAGGATTAAATACAGGTTTTTGCTATTGCGAAGGATAAAATATCTATTATTCTAAGGTGAAATATGTTTATTTAAAAAATAACATATGTGTCAGTAAAAATGGGCCTAGCAGATTTGATAAGTACAGGGTAATTCCTTTGCTGGTGATATGTGACAATCACTAACATTTCTCCTGATATCTTTATGTGTTGATGAATTAGCCAATTTGCACTGGTATGCCATGTCTGATCCAGTTATTTCAGTCACCTTAATAATCAATGCAGATCACTGCATCATCGATTCAGCAGTAGAGATGGGAATTAATCATAAAGACAGTTCCTAGACTGTGGTAAAATGTAGTGCCCAGCCATAGATGTGGTCTTATCCCAAGGATTCTTTTCGCAGGATGGTTTCTCGAGTTTCCCTCTTTTTGGTGTTTTATTGGTGTAGCTGTAGTTCAAGTCCAAATCTCAAAACAACATAAGAAACATTGTGTTTATGATATCACATTTAGATGTTGACTGATTTGAACTTTAAAATAATTCGATTTTTTAAAAAGCCATCCATTATGATAGTTTAAAAGTTAAATCTTTAAAATGACTTGATAGATTTTTATTTTTTTCTTTCCTTTCCTGGTTTAAAATAGATGAGTGTAAACCTTTGCTGAGCATGCATACACACTTGTGCAAACACTCTTGATCTGTTTGATCACTTCTAAATTCCATGTGTTTTTGACAAAACATATATTTTAAACATGGGATTGGTGATTTTCTAAACATATTTTTTTCTCAAGTTTGTAGACTTCCTGATGTTAATACGGTTTGTACAGCTCTTCCTGCAATGCCTGTTCAATACTGACGCCAGTGAAATGAAAAACATTCATTTTCATCCATGAGATATTATCACATGTCTTCCTTGACCTGATGACAGTTCTTGCCTGAATCTTTACATGGCCATGCATACTCTGTCAGGTGACCTTCATGTCCACTGGCACAACAGTTATTAAAAGCAGCTGTATTTACTGCCTCTAAAGTTTGAGCCTGGGCAGGGCACTATGAAGTCTGAAGACATCTGTAGCAGAATTGTGTACTGTGACTAAAAAATACTCATTCCTCAATGAACCTGAAGTAAATGACTAAATTAAGTGAAACTGAGAGTTTGAGAAGTTTCCCAGGGTGACTAAAATATTGTTAGAAGAAAGTACTTTATGGAAAAACATGATAAAACAGGATGTTTTTCAGAGTTTAGGTTTTGTTGAATACCACGTTAGAAGGTGAAATTCCCCTGGGGAAACCTGAAACCCACTCTGACGTTGACCCAGCCTTAAGCTGTATTTTACACAGGTTCCTTCATCTCAACTGAATTTAACAATGGTGCGTGCATTGACTTTGCCTAACAATGTTTAGTAGGTTGTGTTTTGTGGAATAAATCGTTTGCCATATTCTGGAAAAGACCTTTTGAATTTAACAAAACTTTATGGAATGTCCAGTTCATAGCAGCCACAGCAGGACAAGATCCAGTTAGGGACATTGTTGTTGGCAGGCTCCTGGCTACCTTGCCTGATCTTGCTATTGTGTACCTTCTTCTGGGTCCATATATTAAGGCTCCTGACTTTTCTTCAGGCCTGGAGAGGTAGTAGTTTATGACAACAGTTCAGTAATATAACATATTGAATGTTTTCTCTGTCCATAGCAGTAAGCTTTGGTGTTACCCTTTTTCTTTTTTTTCTTATTTCTTTCTTTTTTCTTTTTTTTTTTGCCTCTCACACTTTCACAGGAACAATAAAACCTTTCTGAAGGGCAAGAACACATTAAGCATCAGAAATCCTGGACCTGAGAAAATTGGGTGGTTAAAGGCAGGAATCTGAAGGTAATTAAGCTTGAGAGCTGTAGCCTCAGGAAAGTACATTTACCTGGCTCTTAATTCCCTTTACAAAGGGATGTCTGCTTTCCTGTACAACCAACTACTAACATAGTAAGTAACCAACCCAAAAGTAAGGCAGATATTTAAACCAAGTGGGCTGTTTTAAATGCAGCCAGAGGAAAATATATTTTTCAAGAAATGTTTGTTTTTTTAAAATCTGCCTGCCAAATCACCGGTCATTTCTTTGAAATGAACATTTCAATTGCTTAAGTGAACTAAGGTCATTTTTAGACACAGCCATTGGTCTGAGTCTTTTTTCATCAATTTGACGGAGTTACATCTTTTAAAATGCAAAGTCTTCCATGGTCTAAACAACAGGGCAGACATCTCTTTCACTTACTCACTGCTGTATTTTCTCTCCTCAGCATTTCAGGACCAGGACCATGCGTTCCTCCCTCTTTATAGATTTATCCATGTTTTTTTACTGCCTTCTCCTCACCTTTCCTGCTAAATAAATCTTCTCTGGCTCAAGTTTCTCTTCATCCAAAGAACTTTATTTCTTCATGTGTTTTGGATTTTTTTGTTGTTGTTCTTGTCTTTTTAGGGCCTCATCTGTGGCATTTGCAGGTTCCCAGGCTAGGGGTCGAATTGGAGCTACAGCAGCCAGCCTACACCACAGCCACGGCAACACGGGTATCCTAGCCACGTCTGCGACCTACACCACAGTTCACAGGAACACTGGCTCCTTAACCCTCTGAGCAAGGCCAGGAGTCCAACCTGCGTCCTCAGGGATGCTACTCAGATTCATTTCACTGAGCCACGATGGGAACTCTCTGTTTCGGAATTTTTGATTGTAAGCCAAATCTAGCAGAATCTTACTTGTGGAGATCTTTCAGGACCTGGGTTAAAGGTGAGTCAGTCTCTCACAAGAGGATTTCCATTGCTTGGCTGAGTCGCCTCGATTGCTAATCAATATGGGAACAGTTTATGTTAATTTTTGGTTTAGGATTTCCAAAATTTGTAAGTACGAATTAGATCCCCAAATGCAAAGAAGACAGGCTTAAATTTACAGATTCTCAGAAGGCTTTACCCAGGACTCAGGCCTCATCTCCATTTGCCCATGGAAGGATTTTTTTTCTTGGTCCCCAGTTTGATTGACTTTCTAGCCCTTTGAAGGTACCAGTTTTACATGGTAATCTCAGTTGCAGCCCTTTGCTCTGTGTGAGGACCTGAGGCATTGTCCTATCCTTATGAGGCTCCTGGTGATTAGAAATGGCAGGTCCTCAAAAGTGGCCATTGAGCTGGCTCCCATTGGCCACTCTGGTTAGAAACTCGCCTTCATCTTGGGACCCTGGGATGCTTTAATTTGTTACATTCTTGGCTCTTCATTAAAAAATATATTGTTATATTTTATGCAGCATGTCTAGGTGTTCTTTATAAGGAAGATTTTGAGAATATGTAGCCTATTGTATTGCCAGAAATAGAGGTTCACAGATGCTTAGAAAATTCTCAGGCTAAAACTTTTCAAGCTGATCTCCCCAGCTTTAAAAAGCTACAGGATGCAGAACCTGTATCACTACAGATTTTGTGTATAATAATTGAATTATCCCATGTAGCTTGATATTTTTTGTGTGTATTGGTTGAATCCGTTTACTTAGATCATAATCTCTTCATGCATCTTTTTTTGCTTCTCTTTGTCCAATTGTGCCTAGGCCAGTGTCAAGTTCCTTATAGTTGTTTAATAATAATCACTCATTGTTTGGATTGAAAAATCATCATCTTCTTTTTTCTTGTGGGTGGGGAAAACGCTGTTGGCATCACTTTTGCTATTTCTTTTTATTTAAGTATTTGAACTTTTTTCCTTCCAGTGGAAGGTATTGAATAGTTATGATTCAATAATCCCTCATTCTACTGAAGGCAGTCTTTTGCAAGCAATTAGTATGGATACTGAAGACCCAATCTAATCTTTTTACTTTTCTCTCATTATTGACTGACATAACCCTGGCCATTTCAATGCTCTGAATTTTGGTTGTGTTTAGTTCAGTTCAGTTATTTTAAAAGCTGTGATCCGATTTTTCAGAAAGGGTATTTTGAAGAGGAAGGTAAAGATAGTCATTTGTGGAGAACAGAGAAATACTTTTTGAAGATAACCAGCGCAAAGGCCTTGTTTTATGTGCTAGTTAACCTATGAGAGCTTAGAAATTCTGAAACACGTGTAATGCACACCATCAAATAGGGGATTTCTGAAATTATAGTTGTGTGCTAATTACTCATTTTAGGCTGTGTTTTTTTTTTTTTTTGGAAGCAGTAAATGATCCTAAACTCTCTGTTTCAGTGAGGGGGAAAAAAAACTTCGAGGTCGGGGACTGTTAGTCACAAATATAGGAATTGCCACTTTTCTAAACCTGAATAGAAATGAATTCAATAAAAAGAGACATAATGACGGATTTATAAAAGTAACGTTCCTTCACATAATGCATTTCCTATTCTAATGTTTCTTTACTGTAATCCTTTAAAATTATGCAAAAGATTTATTATTTAAGTGATAGTAAAGAATTCATTAAAAGATTAATAGTTCTGGTTTACCAATAAGCTTACTAGGTCACTTAATTATTTAGTTCATTAATTCTGTAAATGTCAGCCTTACCATGAACTCTAGTGATTTGCATAAGTAAGGTTATAGTTCTACTGGTAATCACAGTCTAACAACTTCAAATAGGAATTTGTCATCATTTATACATTTCAAATGAAATAAAATCTTTTTTTTTTTCCCTTTTCAAACCAACATGGGAAATCCAACAGCTGAGAAATTGTGACAATATAATCTAGCTATTCAGCCTCCAACTTTGTCCATTAAAAGCACCACGATGGGCAACTGTAATGAAAAAAATCTCCAAAGTACAGGGCAGAAATAGCTTCTGGATTAAGCAATATGAAGAACTCTACTTCTGAGATACATGTTTCTAAGAAATATTTCCCTCAATGAAAGAACTGTGAAGTCTTCTAGGGATCCATATTTTATTTTATTTATTAAAAATGGTTCCTCACTGGGAAAGCTTCAGGAAAACAACATCTCATTATCATAAGGGTCCTAGAGCCGAGCTGGCAGTTCATATATAATGAATATCATTTACTTCGTGCTAATGCATTCACATCACTCACAGGCACTGTTTACATTTAATACAAGTGAATCTATACAATATAAAATTGGCACATTATTAGATTTAACAATGGAATTAGTATAAATAGCCATCAGCTATTATTTAAATTTCACTGAAAATCACTTGGACAATGCATAAAATAAGATTTTCTATTTTTTCCCCTTTATCCAGTTTAACATTATCTTAGCAAGTTGAATAGAGACAACCTGTGTTTATTAAATAAAATGAAGTATTTGGAACCTTTGGACTCTGTAAGGGCACTTATAATGTATGAGCACTTTCTTGGGGGTGAAATTCTTTTCCTAAATCCCCCTGGGAGAAGTGCAACCATTATTTTAAGCATGTTTCTCAGCAATCCATAGACCAGTGGTTTTTCCCAGGACAGTACAATATGTACTCATAGTTCTAGATTCGTCAGCTTTTCATATGAGGGTGTTGATAAAACAGAGAAAAAACAAAGAGTTAGGAATGAAGAAATAAAGGAAAATCAGGTTCTCCTATTGTTACAGGCTAAGGAACAGATAGGCATAATCATTCAAAGAGGACGTTATAAAATTCTGCTTTTTAGACAAATCCACTAGTGAGTGAGTGTGTGTGTGTGTGTGTGTGTGTGTGTGTGTGTGTGTGTGTCCACCCTAAGCTTGGCATATATGTTCATGAAAGTAATGAAATCATGCGAAATGGAAATCTGCTCTCAGAATTGTACTTTTCTTAAAAAAAAGGTAGTAACCCATTTACACCCATATTTGTGTGGTCATTGGCTGACAAAAAAAAGTTGCAAAGATAAAGGTTCAAACTGATGCTGTCAGTTAGGAAGTTATCATCTAGAAGAAACAGAACCCCAATTCAAATGATCTCAAACAAGGGAAATTTATTATTTTGCCTGATGGTAAGTCAAAAGGTAGGAAACTTTTCAGGACTTTTCAAGACAGAAGTTTCAAAATACCATGGATCCCTCAAATTGTTCTTCATCTCTCCTTTGTTCTGCCATCTTTTTTTTCCTTTTTTCTTTTTGTTATTTTAGAGCTACAGCCGAGGCATATGGAAGTTCCCAGGCTAGGGGCCGAATCAGAGCTGAAGCTGCTGGCCTGTGTCACAGCCATAGCCTCTCAGTGGATAAAGCCAGATCCTTAATCCACTGAGCAAATCCAGGGATTGAACTCACATATTCATGGATACAAATTGGTTTCATTACTGCTGAGCCACAATGGGAACTCCAGTTCTGCCATCTTTATTATGAAGGCTTTACCATTATGGACATAAGGTAATTAAAGTAGATGCAAATCAGACATAGCATCTCCCTCAGAGAGAAAGGGGGGCATCTGTTCCTTATTTCATTTTTAGCAACAAGAAACCCATTCTGTAGCCTCAACATGTGCCTCCTAGGACACTGGTCACAGCCCTTCTACCTCGCTCCCAAATTTCAGTTATAGGCAAAGGCAGTAGGACCCCCTTCACTGATCTAGAACAATCAGAATTTAATTAGGGTCACCCTTTCCTGAGTAAAGTCTGGCTTTGCCAGCAAGGAGAGAGGAAAACCATGCTGAGGAGAAACCCCAGTTATTCCTACACCCATTATTCCAGAGGATGTGGGGGAAATTCAGGGCTTGCAAGACAAGGTTGTTTATCATTTGCCACTTGATCTTCACCTGGGAAACATTATACTTTCAAATTATAACTTTCAAGGAATTTTTCAAAATTGTTATCAGGGGAGTATAGTTCCCTAAAACTGGGGCCATTCCATCTCCAAAGGGAACAGTAGCATGGGAGCTTTTGTGACTGTGCCAGCATGGGATTGTGGAAAGCAGGTTGACTTTGGCAATAGAGGCACCTTAACTTGAATCATTTTTCCAACACTCACCAATGGGTTCATTGGCCAGAGCAAGTCTCTCTGAATGTTGATCCCCTTATCTGTAAAAAGTGGGTAATAGTACCTGCCTCACAGGGTGGTTTTGAGGATTCAGGAATGTGTATGAAAGTATTTTGTAAACTGTAAAGCTCAGGACTGTGTAACTGAAAGGTATCTAATGAACCAGTCAGTTTTACCTCTGCATGTCACACTTTTCCAGGCGTTTAGTCTTGTTTTCCTGCTGGCTCACCAAAGTAGCTTCCTGCTGTCTCATTACCACCTCATGTTTAACATGGCAAAGATCAAGATTTTAATTTTTTACCGGAACGCACTCTTCTCTTTTCAACTCTGCGGTCCCTGTGGGGAATATTACTCCAATGCCAATCACACAGGCCCGAGTCTCAGTCTGTTTTAGAACCTGCTCTTTCAATCTCTACTTTCACAACCATGAGTTCATTAATTCTTGCCACTTCCTACACAGCTTCTCTAATTTCCAGCCTTCCCCCTTCCCCACTAGAAAACAAGTATCTAGTTCAAGTTCCTGTCATTTAACTCATAAACCTTCGGCAACCGTTTCATCAGATTTGTTTCTTCAACTACATGTGAAATCTCCCCAGATAAGATTTAAAGATTAAAAATTCCTAGAACATGACATCTCTTCTCGGACTCACTACACACTCAACCACCTCGCTGTTTTGCAACAAAGCAGAAGCTACTGGGGGCAGGCTTTCCCCCTACCTTATGGGCTTCTTTTGGCTGGTCTAATATTAAATTGACAGAAGACGAGTTAACAGGAGGAAAAAAAGCAAATTTAATTTCTTTGTACAGGGGTCTTATGGAAATAGGACCTAAGAAGTGGACAAAGCAGGTAGCTTTATACTTTTTGTTGACCAAAAAAAAAAAAAAAGGTAAGCTTGTGAAGAATTGACAGGACAAGAAGACAGTCATGGGACGCTTAGTGAAGAATCTAAATAGAGTTTGGGCTTGGGATAGTACATTAGTAAAGAAGTAACAAGGTTTGTTTACATAGGCTTTTAGCCCTGAATTCCTTATCTCCAGTGATAAGGATGTCTGTTTAACTCCTGGTGCAGGGAGTCTACTTTTCCCAGGGCAATTTATTTCCCGCTTTCATGGAGACAGAGAGGGGAATTGAAATGTCTTTATTGCACTGGCTGTTTTTTAAGTAACTTTAATTCAAAATAATCAATATGTTACTTTGGCATATTTGGTGTTGGCCTACCCTGAGCCCCAACACTACTAAATGTAGACATGGGGTCATTCTGATGCCAGGAAGATGCTACAAGAATCTGGGTTCTTGTTCACACTGTCGAAGAATGAACTCCGCGAACACACAGGCAGCAAGCAAGCAAAGTCTTTGTTACAGGAAAGCAAACAGCTCCCAAGTCGGCTGGGAGTGGGGAGAAGAGGCCCCCCCACTCTCTATTGTCCTATAGGGGTTTTTATCCCTTAAAGATGGGGGCGGGGGGGGAGTACCAATGTTGGGTCCAGAATGATGTGGTTTACTCCCTTTGGCCTTGCTCTATTACCTATATCTGTCCCTGTCCCATAAGGATCTTAGGGGTGGATATGTCCTATTGGTTTCATGGTTTCTTTGCCCTTTTCTTCCCATAAACTGAGTCACAAGTGTTAGAGATTAATGTCCATCTGGGCGTAGGTACACTCCCTATAGTAAACGAGGTCTGTGGGGAATTACTCTCTGGAGCCCTTAAACCACAAATGTTAATCAATAGCCATATCAAAGAATGCTTCCGTTGAAGCCCATGCTCTTACACTCACTACCTGAGTTATTATTCTGCCTTAATTCCAAAAATCTGGGCTAGGAAGTTCTTTGGAACTCCCTTCTCCCCTTTGTTTTGCTCTGAAGAGGATGGGCAGGAGTAAATCTGATAAATATTTGGGAAATGTAGGAATTCCAGAGCAAATCAGAATGTATTTATCACTCTTTTTCCAAAAACCTCTGAAAGCTCATTTGTAAACTCTAGGATGGGGCCTGGGTACATCCTAGTCTCAAGGTCAAATTGGGAAAAAAAAGGATTGAGATAATGTTTGCTTTGAGGAGTGATGGACATGGATTACAATGAGAGGGAATAATTTGACGTTCAGTTTGTAAACACTTGAAATAGTAAGGAATCCATCCTAATTCATAATGGAATACCTTTGGTGAGTATAATGGCAATGATAGGTCATGAGTGGACAAGGGTGTCTGACCATGGCACTGAGATGTGGGTATGTGACTGAGCTAAAGGCAGGTCACCTGGGGGTATGGAGACGTGATAATGGATCAGAATTTCACATGCAGAGAGGGGCAGTGATGAGATAAACTCAGATCTCAGAAGTTAACTGGAAGGAATGCTGAAGGAGTGTGACAAATGTGCTGAGCACATATGTTGGGCTGCACCACACAGGTCTACGAGGCTCACCCAGCTTCAAGACCAGAGAAAGAGCCTGGGGTCAGCAGCAGAGATACCCATGGTTTAACCGATGCAGGAGCTTACACATCTGAAGCAAAGTCCATGTGCAATGGACAGCAGGCAGGACAGGGTAGCCAACTTCATTCTGGTGGGAGAGGAAGGGTACAAGTTAAAGAGTGAATTACATCAGGTTGGCTCCTTAGTTACCAGGGAAACCAGTGAAGGGTACAACCCTCACCACTCTTTTGATAAGCTATCACTAGCTGGAGCCTGGGGCAAGTATTCAGGAAGGTCAGTCATGTGAAAAGTGTAGGAGAAGTAGACACTGCAGGCTACATACAGAGAGCAAGAAAACTGCCATCCTGAGTGGCCTGACTGTACAAGATACTACGCATTAGGTGCTCTACTATGTTCTTTAAGTACATCATCTAATTAAGTATTTTTAGCAATTCTATCAGCTAAGCATTATTATTATAGTTGTTACAGATAAGAAAAGTAAAGAAGCTTGCTCAAAGCCACAGAACTAGCAATTGGCCTGACTCTAAGCACTTGCAAATTTCTACTGAGTCTCTCAATTATATTGTGTGATCACCTTTACAATAACCATGTGGGGCAAGCAAGTTAGGTGATTTTAAATTTAAAGGGACTGAAGCTCAGAGAGGGTAAGTGCCTTGCCCAAGGCCACACAGCTTGTTTTCTTTGAACCTGGAATATGAATTTGAATCAGCTTGGCTTCCAAGCTCACTAAATAATACTAATGAATGTAAACAAGAAAAAACATAGCTTAATCTCAGCCCTTATATAGGGGTCACATATTAGCTGTAATTTCAGGTGGTAGTAAAGCGGTTTCTAAAGGTAGAAGTGAAAGAGGAGTGATTTGTCTTGGGTGAGAAATGTGAATGCTGTGGTCTCCATATGCTCTTCTGGGCCTGGGTTAATTCAGTATCCACAGTGATGCTCCCAGCAGCTGGACAGCTTTCCCAGCGAGAAGACTAGAAAACATAGTCCCTCCAAGGTTTTAAGGAGTTAAAACAGAAAACTTGGCTCTTTCTTAGGTGATTTTTTTTTTATTACTGGTGACCTTAGCAATAACCACTCTCCCCTCCCTGCAACCCTACGATCTTTAACTACTGCTTTCATTCAGTGAAGATCATCTTAGTCTCTAGAGTAGGGGGAGGCTTTCTGAACTGATGGAGAAGCAGCAGGCAGGGACCAAGCAGAAAACTAGGACTGTGTGACACATGCTTTCATCCAAAAAATATATGTTGAAGATCTACTATGTGTCAGGGATGGGAGGGTGAAAAAATGCAGACGAGGTCCCTGCTTTACTTTAGAGCTGGTGTCAAATCCCCACCCCATCACTGTGTGAACTTAGGAAGATACTTCTCTTTGGGGATTTCCATTTAATCCTCTTTAAAATAGATATAACTATGACATATACCTTATTTATAGGATTGATGTGTAGATTAAATAAGAAAACCAATTAAAATGGACTGCTGCATAATAGGTGATTGATAAATACAGCACTGGGGCGTGTATAGACACAGACACAGACACACAGACACACACACACACACACACACACACACACACACACACAGTGCTCAGGGTCCAGAACCATAGAAATTGAATAAATACACAGTGCAGTGAACAGAATGGAGAAGGAGAAACAAAGAGAGAACAAGTAATTGCAGATGTTCCTAAATGGTCAACTAGACTGTAATTATGTTGAGTAGGAATGTCCATAAAGAAATGCCTGGTTACCACAGAAGCGTGTATCATATTGAACAGATTTATCAAACTAGTGATTAGTCAGCTTTGAAAACATGAAGTTGCTGAGCCTCCCCTCAAGAATACTCCTACTCCATTTAACATTTTCACCTCCTATTTATCATCATTATGCAAAGCTGCTAGGAGCTGACCACCTATTTAACCACAGGGCTTATCGTCTCTATTTACATTGAGTTCGCTAAAAGATATCTAAGAAGACTGTGCCCCCATCAGGGCCAAAAGGATATTATTAATGCTCCTGGGCAAAGATCTCTTTAACATTTATTGATCCATGGATTGGATCATTAACATAACGCTTGCTTATTAAAGGTGACTCTGGAAAGCACTTCTTTCACTCTACGGATCAAAAATGAAGTGGAGTGCTTACAGCATAGACCTCTTGTTAGGTTTTTTTCCTCTGCTCTGCTAAACTTCCTGCATCCTACAGCATCTCCCCAGTGCACACTGAATCTTTTATGTTCCAGTATAGCATTAACAAAAGAAGTTCGCAAGGATTTTACAGAAAAGTTTCTCTTCTATAAAAAGTGTATTTCTTCAATGTTTATTCTCACTCGCGACTTACCAGAGGCAAACATACTGCATCAGAAATAGCAAGAAGGTATGATTTACATTTGTATTGTTTTTTTGTGCTTCATAGCTAGACTCTCTTGGATAAGTTCCTTAACTTTTTCTGGGCCTTATTTATTACTCTTTGGACTTTGAAACCAGACAAATCATAGACTGGTGAAGCTGAATGTAAATTGCCCAGGGATAGACTTAATCTGTTTACCAATCCAGGACTGCAGAGATAATCTTTGATAATTCATTCACTTATTTGTTAGTTTTCTCATTTGCTTGACAAACGAGTGATCAGCCTCAACTCTGTACCAGACTGCTAGTACTGATTTCTTCCTCAGATTATACAGATAAGTGATTCAAGTTAAATCCTGTCTTCAAAGGGTTTGGCTCCTGGAGGATAGAAAGGAACCAGATTGATAAAGGAAGGAGCCATACTGGTAAGAAAGATACCATAAGGCAATGTGATGAGTGTCAAAATAGATGTGTGTATAAATTATTATGTGGGTAGAAGGAACTGAATGATTAATTCTTTCCAGGGGATGGTTTCAAATGATAGTTAAGGCCATGTAGGAAGGAAAATATTAGTATGGGCAAGGCACAAAGAAAGGAAAACATAGGAATGTTCCAGAACATCTAGTAGTATGATTGAAAACAGAATTTGGGATCAGGTAGTCTTTGAAGGTTTTTAAGCAGTGGAGTGGAATGATTAACAGAGTGACTGTGAAAGCTGTGTGATAAAAGATGAGAACGGAGATGGTGTATGGGCCATATTAGTTTTAAACCAGTTAAGAAATGATTTCATTAAATTAGGAGAAAGATCAAAAAGCCTGAATTAAGGCAGAGACAATTGTCATTCCAAAATAAAGATCTAGTAAGGTACCCTTAAAATATTGATGAACTTGACTCTTCACTCTTTTCTCAAATGTATTATAGACTCTACGGTGTATGTGTGTGTGTGTTCCTGTGTGTGTGCCTGTGTTTGTATATATGAGAGAGTGTGTTTGAGTATAAAACACATGGGTTCTTCTGAACCTATTTAAGTCAACCATGGCTACTTGCCTTGATCTATTCCTTGACCCCCAGTGTGTTGGTGACATTCTCACTGCTGAATAACCACACTTCACTTCCTTCCCTTGGTCAGTTTCAAAGCATCGTCTAAGGGTAATATTGCATTCCTCAATGGCTGTGACTTAGCCTTTGACAAGGTGACCCTAAAATTTATCTTTGAAATGGAATGCTTTTGAGAATGAAAAGGGATGCTGTTAATAACTACTCGGGGACAGCAAGAATAAGTTGGGACTAACCTGGCAAGCTAGGGAATATAGTCACCCGACCCATACTTTCTAGGTATGGTGAAGAATTTGTAATTATATATTCATTATGGATATGACTGGGCATTCCTGCCTAGAGCAAACAGTAACCTAAAACAAGCCTTTTCCAGAATATTAATTCTCGAGGCTGGGGCCCATCTAGTTCATCTTAGCATCTCCAGTTTGTATATGAGAAATAAGGTTCAGTGCCCAGTCAAGGAATTTGGATCATCTTGTAATTTACCAGCCCACCTGATACCAAAATTATCACCCAGTGACAAGAAGACCTACTAATGCTAATAAATGGTTGCCGCCTCCCAGGTTGGAACACAGTGTTTAATACAGTCACATAAGTAGTTGTTTAGGAAACACCAAGGCACTGTGACAAAAAGTAGGGGTTCTAAAGAAAAGAAACAAAATAGCCAAAATCTGGGCTTTTGCTTTACAGCCTGGCCCATGCACGCCCTTAAACTTCATACGTGTATGACTCACCTGGAGATCTTGTTAAAATGTGGGTTTTGGTTTGCCATCTGGATGTAGCCTGAGACTGTGTTTTAATAAGTTCCCAGGAATGCCAATGCTGCTGGTCCCCAGACCACACTCTAACTAGAAAGGGCCTTAGAGTATTTCAAATCTAGTCTAGGTGTTCGCTTCCTGCTTTTAATTGTTTGCTGTCCCTCACACAGCCAAGCACTCTTCTGAGGCCTTAAAGTATTTCATTCATCGTTCTGTCCCCAGGCCTCAGCACCACACCTGGTGTGGCTCTGTGCCTGGCACTGGTAGAAGCTCAATATAGTTTTATCGACTGAAAGGTAGCAAGCTCCTCAAGCTGTGTCTTCTTACAGAACCTTCGACCACGAAAACATTCCTTGTCTCCTTTAGGAGGACCTACTTGATGATACTGCCTTGTCTTGGTATAAAACATATCTGGTCTTCAGCCTAGCCTTTTCCCTTTCAAAGTCAATTTCTGATCCAATTTTACTTGTAGAAAACAATTTCCACTGAGTTGGATGGCTTATCCCCAGACACAGGCTCATAAGCCCAGCATAGCTTTACCCCTTGACTAGGAATGCTGCCTAGACTCAAACTAAAACATCAACTCAAGAAGTGCTCTCTGAGGATTTGCCTATACTGGGTATTTTATATAAAGGGAATCATATGATGTGTGATGTTTTGTGTCTGGTTTCTTTCATTTAGCATAATGCTAACTATATTGCTAATTGAACTATATCTCTTGTTGATCAGGTGAGTTTTTAGAAATTATGATCTTTCTTTCTTGGGAAAGATCTGAACAAATCTGAATCAGTTTTCCCTTAAGTTATACACTAGTTGTATCCCTGGAAAATCTGTATGTATTAATTAAAGCCATTCGGGGTACTTGGTGCTTATTGTACAACAGAGTTTTTTCCATAACAAAGAGATTATTCACCCTTGGGACAGTTGATAATTCTGTGGGACATGGGGCAGTTCTTTTGTTGTATCTCATGAATTGCAAGGTTTCCATCTTCCTTGGTCCTGCTTACTCAGTGCCAGTTAGGCCTCCAATCATTTTTCCAGGCAAAACCCTTGCCACTTCAAATTTATAGCATGTTCCCCACTCTCATTGAGAATCACTTCTTACTTAGCCTCAGAGATGAAGTACCTGCTTTTCCTGCTTAATGCTCATCCCTTTATCTGTGCCCTTGGTCTTAATCCTTCTTATATCTTTTTAGGTACTTACCCGTCAATTATTCTTTTTCAGATAATTTAAGTCTCTCCATTTGTTGATTCTCTTATTATTAAACAATCAAGTGCATGAATAGAATGAGTTGTATTCTAATTTTAACTTCTTATTCACCTCTCACTCCATGACCTTCAGATTTTTGCCACCGCATCCACATAGCTGCTCTATTAAAGGCTCCAATACACTGACCCCTCTAGCACCTTACCCCCAATCCTTGACTTGAGTCCCTTACTTCCTCTCCATGGCTTCTGATACTGTGATCTCCTGGCTCCTCAGCCATCTCTAACTACTCCATTGCAGTCTCCTTTGCCTTCTTCATCCTCCAGGCTTACCTTAAAGGTTTGGTGGAATTTTCTGTTTTTGTCCACATGCTTATGATTCCTGAAGATCTAGTTCCATCTAGATTTTTCTCCCAACTTCCAGATTTCTCTCTTGAGTTCCAGACTAGCATATCTAGCTGCATATAGTCATTTTCAAATAGTTCTCCCAAAAAGACAACATTGAAAAATACAATTGTAAGCTAATAATCAACACATCCGAATTTTCTCTACCTTCCTTCTGTTTCTCTTAGACTCATTATTGTGTTTATAACGTACCATCCAGGAGTTCCCTTCGTGGCTCAATGGTTAACGAATCCGACTAAGAACCATGAGGTTGTGGGTTTGATCCCTGGCCTTGCTCAGTGGGTTAAGGATCCGGCATTGCCGTGAGCTGTGGTGAAGGTTGCAGACGCAGCTCGGATCCCGCGTTGCTGTGGCTGTGGCGAAGGCCAGCAGCTACAGCTCCTGTTAGACACCTAGCCTGGGAATCTCCATATGCCGCGGGTGCGGCTCTACATAAAGGCAAAAAGACAAAAAAAAAAAAAATACCATCCAGTTGGCATTTGGGGCAGAAACCAAAGCCAATTTGGAGATTTCCCTTTGCCATCCACCTTCTTCCTACCTCCCACTCCCATTAATAAATATCACATATCTTGTTTCTTTTCTTCCCCAGCCACCTCCACAATTACTGCTTGTCTTTGGGCTTGTGACCTCTCACTAGAGCTATTGCAGTGCATTCCTGAAGATGAAGAGCAAGAAAACAAATTCAGGGAGTTGTCACTATGGTGCAGTGGGTTAATAATCTGGCTTTTCTCAGTGGAAGTGCTGGTTCAGTCCCTGGCCTGGCACAGTGGATTTAGGATCTGGTGTTGCCGTGGCTGTAGCGTAGGTTACAATTCCAGCTTGGGATTCCATTCCTGGCCTGGGAACTTCCATATGCCATGGCCAAAAAAGAAAAAAAAAAAAGAAAAGAAAATGAAACAAATTCAGAAAGAAAAATAATTTAAGATAAAATAGAGAACCTATGGTTCTATACACTGCACTTAAAGCCAGGGTTCCAGAATAGCTTTCCTTGAATTTCATCGAAAAATCTTAGATTGTCTTTTCCGGACTTCTGATTAGCCTTCTGAATTTGATTTTAGTTAAGTTTTTTGCTGATCACAAATAGATATTAAAAAGAGGAAGATTTTGGAGACTAAAATATTCCAATGGGACTCCCAAATGACTGACTGCCTCTCCCCTAGTCAGGAATTTCTTTTTCTTTCTCAGACCCCTTTGTGGTTCAGCGTTTTGTTCTTTGAATATTTCCCCTAATATATGCAATGCAAATTTTTCTCATTTAATGTAAAATTATCAGCACTTTAGCAATTTTTAAAATACGGTATCTGAAATAGATTGCTCTCCTATCAAAGAATAGCACTTTTTTCAAGGAGCAGTATGACATGGTAAGTAGACAGATTTATGTATGATATTTGCTGCATAAAAATCTTGATCTTGCTACTTACCTACACTTGCTTGGTAAATATGGGCAATTAATTTAATATTTCGGAGCCTCTGTTTTCTTATCTGTGAAGTAGGGTAATGATAGGCCCTATCTTTTAAGATTCAAGAGTCTTGTTAGGAATAAATTACAGATGGCCCTTGAAGATCAAGATTTGAACTGGGCAGGTCCACTTATATGCGGATAATTTTCAATAGTAAATTCTGCAGTATTACGTGATCCTCGGTGGGTTGAATCCATGGATGCGGAACTGAGTATACAAAGGAACCGCATATATAACTGCATATAAATTATTTGCAGATTTTCATTTGTAAAGGATGGCCAGTGCTCCTAACCACAGCCCCTCTCCCCAGTACATATACATTGCTGTTGCTCAAGGGTCACCTGTAGTTAATTTGGTTACATATAATGTCTGGTTAAATATAATGTCTGGTTAAATATAATTTGGTTAAATATAAATGTATATATAATAAAACTAATAGAAATAAATAGGGCTATGAAGTAATATGTAATCCTGATAGAAATTTATAATTTTAGTAAGAAGTCTATATATTCTTTTCCAATTCAAGATTGCCAACTTATATGTCAATTTACTACCTGCTAATGGATTGTGATGGGATGAAACGTGGAACTAAAAATTATTGTTTGGAGATAACATTTTCTCAGGTGTCTCCATGGCTCCCTGTAGCTCACTTCCTTTGGTCCTCTGCTCCACTGACACCTTAGCACAGAGTTTTCTCCTTTCTCTTTCTTGTGCACTTTACTCCTGTTAATTTCACTTTTTTATTTGCCTGTACCATCCTGACACTACATATATTTAATGTATGTGACCTACTAGACATATATTTGAAATCTATCATGCACAACTAAAACTTTCTCCCACTATTTAGTGTTTCTTCTGTTCACCGATGTACCCCCAGACCCTAAAGCAGTACCTGGCATGTAGAAATTGCCTACTAAATATCTGTTTAACTTTACCCAATATGATCCTGGCGATCAGTTCTGAAGGACAAGTGTTAATTCCCCTTTGTACATAACAGTAAAAAGTACTGATTCTTAACCTGAAGTAGACGGATAACATTCAGTGTGTCCTTGAACTTCAATGGGGAAAAAACTTACCTGTCTTTTTATTAACCCCTAACTGAAATTTAGCATTTACTTCTTTAGTGAATGTAAGCAACAAACAGCAATAGTATTATAGGTCTCTATCATTTTGTTATCAACAGACATAGCAGATATTTTTATATCACATTATAGTTATTGCAGATATCTCCTAACAATGTTTACAGTTATCACTGCTTCAAAATTATAGTATTTATGAGACTTATCTCTTGATACTGACATGTAACATAATAATAAAGAAGCACATGTACTACTACATCAAAGAAAAATTAATAATTGGGCTCTTCAAAATCTTCCATATTATTTTATGCAGTTAAAAACCTCATTCTGGGAAAGTGCCCCTAGCTTTCACCAGATTATCAGAGAGATCCATAGCACATAATAAACTAAGAAATCTTGGCATAGAAGTTTTGGAGGTGTAGTGATTTATTTGTCTAGTTTGTATAACTGGTAAGTAGCAGTTGTAGATCTAGAATCCAAGTCAAGTCTTTTCGTATAGCCTTGTTGCTCTTCATGGTCAACTTTATAAGTGAAGGGGACACTTGTACATGGTGGTAGAAAAGGCACCCTCTGGAGTTTTGCAGCCTGGTGGCCTTGATGGAGTTTCTTTTTTGTTTGTTGTTTTTTCTGTTTGTTTGGTTTTTTTTTTTTTTTTTTTTTTTTTTTTTTTTTTTTTTTTTTTTTGCTTTTTTAGGGCCACATTTGCGACATATGGAGGTTCCCAGGCTAGGGGTCTAATCGGAGCTACAGCTGCCAGCATATGCCACAGACACAGCAATGTCAGATCCGAGCTGTGTCTGTGACCTGCACCACAGCTCACCGGCAACGCCTGATCCTTAACCTACTGAGTGATGCCAGGGATCAAACCCACAACCTCATGGTTCCTAGTTGGATTTGTGTCCTCTGAGCAACAATGGGAACTCCCGCTTGATGGAGATTTTTGATCCTATGCTACTACTCTTTCTCCACACCTGCTGCATAAATCTTGAAATACTTATTCATATGGAAAGAATATTTGATAATTCCACATTCCCTTCCATCTAACTAGTATGTGGATCAGTCAGCATTGCCCATTCCAGCCAGCTGGGTTGTCACGCACAAATGTAAGGATTAAAACATTATTAAGCTTGAGGAAAGCAGCTCTCAACGAATGAAAGTTATAGCTCTTGGTTGCAATTTCTTAACTCTTTGGGTCACTGGAGATTTCATGGTCTGCTCTCTTGTTGATGTCCTGTCCAAATTCTCCTGAGTGCAATTATTTTCTGTTGACCTCTGCCCCTACATTTGTTTCACTTGGCTGTAACATTCTTCACTTAAGGTTCTAAATTGTTTTGTGGCATTTATATGCATACTTAAACAGTTGGCATGTATCGGTGTAGATTTCTTTTACAGCATATACCATTTCCAAAGATATAAACTCATGTATATATCATATAAAGTTGATATAGAGTTCTAAAAGTATATAATGAGGAGTTCCCATAGTGGCTCAGTGGTTAATGAACCCGACTAGCGTCCATGAGGATGCAAGTTCAATCCCTGGATTTGCTCAGTGGGTTAAGGATCTGTCATTCATTGCTGTGAGCTGTGGTGTAATCGCAGATGTGGCTCGGATCCCTCGTTGCTGTGGCTCTAGCGTAGACTGGCAGCTACAGCTCCAATTTGACCCCTAGCCTGGGAACCTCTATATGCTGCTGGTGTGGCCCTAAAAGACAAAAAGACTGAAAAAGAAAAAAAGGTATATAATGCTTCTAAAAGTATAAATAGAAAAGTGAGTTATAACTAGAAAACATAGATACAAAATACAGGGTAAATATATGCATGCACACATATGTACATGTATTTGCTTCTGAATGGTAAATGATGGAACTGAAACTTGAACCCACATTACCAAATTCCAAGGTGTAATACCTGTGGTATCCTCCAACACACATACGTGATGGTGTGAGTACTAAGCCATAGTCATATATGAATAGGTGTATGTGGCAGGTGGGGGGTGTGGGAAGTTGAAAAAGAGTGAGCTGAAAAATCAAGGAAAAGATTTAAAAGATTATTTTATGTATAATTATTAATGCATATTGTAATTATGTATTAATTTTTCCTTGAAGACTGTTTCAGCATGGGAGCACTTGACCTTTGGTGGAGAAACGACTAGAGCATTTGCCTACAGCTTTTACCTACAACTGTAAGTGTTTGATTTTAAAGAGGAAAATCCTTTCAATATATCACTACCAAGTTGGAGGAGCCAGTTGGACATGTAACCAGATAAGGACAGGGAGTGTTCTTGGCATATAGTATAATGGGTGCCTTGTGGGGTCGAGTCTCTTGTGGGCAAGATGACTTGGTTTAAACGAACTTCCCTGGCCTACTTGCAGCTTCCTTCTTGTACAAATGCAGCATGTGTTTGTGCATTCCTGGTTTCAGAGTCAGCCTTCCTTCTTGGTTCCACCCTTTTCCTACCTTACAGACCAATACAACTCACTAAAGGGCACTGAAATGACTGGTGAGGATGTGACTTTCCCTGTTATGCAGTAATATTTCTCCCTCGGTGTCTTCTAACAGCCGTTTCTTTCAACACGTCATTTCTTCAGTGGAAATAATTACGTAGGTCATGGCCTAGTTGCTCTTCCCCAAAAGAATCAGCCTCTGTCCTGGGTCTTATTTTGGTCAAAGAAACTCTTAAGTTAACCAGGCTGGGAGACCATCCTCTAGCTGTTCTGACTTCATCCACACCCTTAGATGAAGGGATTAACTCAACTCTCCTGCCTTCATCTATCATTGGTACGTTCTCATGGGGTGTCCTCCTTGTGCAAGGTGGAGTGACACACCAAATCTCTCTAAAGGCTCTGTCCTCAGGATGCCATGTCCCTCAAAAGTGAGCTGGCAACCTCACTGGATCACTGATGATAAATATGAAGAGGATATTAACGAAAGTAGAAGTCACGTGAGTTCAAAGAATCACTGTGAGCTGGAGTTAACTGGGAACTATTCATGTAGGAATTGAAAACATTTGCAGCTAGAAATTCCACCTCTATGAAGGATGGAAAAATCTGCTTAGTAGTAAAAGACGTTAACCGTATCTAATAATGGCACAGATAGACTGTGCTTATAAGTTGTGAAAAGATGTTCTTAAACATAAAAAAATATGCGTAAACAATCAGCTATTAAAGAACCTATTTGGGAAGAGGAAAGCAGTATTTAGAACTGGACTGACCCTCTCTGAGAAGTCTTTCCTTGTCTGGGACCTGTCACATCAGGATAATCCCGTGTATGTTTCTGTACCCAATAACTTTCACCTTATTCAGAGGGTCTACTTAAAAAGATGAGGAAAATGTGGACTGTGAGACAATGTTCAGTGTTACAAATGGAAAGGTTAAGAAAGTCTTCTCTGCCAGTGCCTCAGGTTAGCTCACTTCCTTTTTTTTTTTTTTTTCCCTTGCAAGATAAGTAAATTCAAAGAAGTGCAGAACCAGGGGAAAATGAGCTTTCAAGTAGATGGTGTAAAAAAGAAATGATTAAAGTTATAAACAATACCGCATAGGCCCCTCACTAAGAGGGCTCTCTGAGTACCCAGTGAGGCATGTTTACCAGAAGAAGAAAGATGGAGTCGGCTGGCGCCTCCTGAATGTACATACTCAGGGGTTCAGGATACACATGTGCTTTTGTGTGCATTTTCTCAGAGGACATTTTCAGACGCCACTCTTTTTCTAATCGCAGCCGTGTTTTCAAATTGAGGAACTTATGTGATTTCCATAGCGGACATAGATATGTAAAGGTCCATTAGGAAGTCATCTGATATTTAAATGCAAAGACATGCAGTTAAAATCCCACGAACCTTCTCATAGTTTGCTTTCTTTATTTGAAGCAGTTGGGAATTAAAAACAACTGAATTTGTTATTTTTTTTTGTAAACTCTTCAAGAAGTTTGTTTTTGGACTACACTCAAACATAGTCAGTAAGCCAAAAAATGGACTATTTTCACAAAGAGTTGAGTGATGGAAAGCAGAAGCTGTCATGGAAAGTGTTATGTGAATACTCTCATTAAAAAAAAATGACTGTGAATTGGAAGTAGGCATTTCTTTACCTTTTAAAAACTCTGGCAAATTATTTCCCTTTGGAGGATGATCATTTGAGCTAATTTGCCTGCATTCCAAATATTATGGGTCTTGTGACAATATGCATTTTTTTTTTTTTGACAAGTTTCGCTCTGGTCTGTGGGTAGACTCTGGACATGTCTCAACCAAAAATCAAGGCTATTCAAATTCTAAGTGTAGTGACTGCCTCATTGATTTTGATTGACAGGATTTCGTACTGCATAATTCACTTACTAATGTAAATTGTGAATATAGTTTATACGTATACTTAATCTCCCACTAAAATATTGTAAGGTATATTCTAAAATGGACTGTTCATGGATTATTTCTACACCTGTCGAAACGTGTGGAAGGTTCTCAAAATTTGGTCCCCCCACCAGCAGCTTCAGCATCACCTGGAAACTGGTTAGATATGCAGATCCTCAGCCCCCAGCCCAGGTTTATCAAGCAACTTGTGAGTTGACAAGCTGTCCAGGTGATTTGGATGAGCCAGACATTGAGAACCGATCTTATAGAACATAAGAGCTGCAAGTATATGGGGAGCGAGAATAGAACTATTTACGACTCTTAAAAAGAAGTCCAAGTATCATTTGGAAAAATTTTTATTCTGTGGAAAATTTGACTGAACAAGATTTCATAATATGCCATCCCATGACACGATGGATTTAACATTTGTACATTCATTCAGCATAATGTAAGTATTTGAGAATTTCTTAAATGATCACCATATGGAATATTTAATACAGGATGACTCTGACGTGCTATCAGCTAGTAATTTTCCAGATGATAGTTTTGGATGCAGTGAGGTTCAGAGAAAATTTTAGTTCTGCTAAACAATGCTCTTAGAAGATCCCCGTTAACTTTAGCATTTAAGGAATATGCCAAAAGTGAGGATTAATGATAATATCACAATGACTGAAAATTATGGGATTACTCCACTTGAAAACAGTCTTCATTCTGTCATTTGTAATTCTCTTCACATAACTTAGAGAAAAGGATCTGAGAAATACTGTCAGATAATATCTATATTCTGACTGTAATAAATATATATAAGACCCTTACAATTATATTTAACAAATGCCATTTTATTACTCTGAGACTCCATTTCTCTTGGCAAGCTTTCATTGATCTCTGTTGCCAAAAAGAAGAAAAAGCAAAGCAGAATTGTGGGGTAGAAAGAACCTTGGCTGAGAAGCTGGGGATTGCAACCTCTAAACCTGGCTCTGCCACAAAGTGTGTGTGTGAACGGGGCACTTACCCTCACTGGGCCTCGCTTATCTCCTCTGTAAAATGGAGAGGTTGAATGAAGGTCCTGACTCCTACTTCAATTAGCTATTGTGGTGTAACGTATTGTTATAAACATAGGGGCCTAACACAGCACTCATTATTTCTCATGAGTTGGCAAGTAATCTAGATAGTTCTGTACTGACCTCATTTGGGCTTGACCAATCTCATTTGGACCCACTGTGGTAAGACAGGGGAGTGGCTGGGAGCTGATCAGTCAAGGTGTGGCTTTTCATTTCGCAGGAGGCAGCTTGGGCTTGCTCATGCCCGTGGCAGGATTCCAAGGAGGTAAGAAGAAGCACGCAGTGTTTTCAGGCAGAGATTCTCAACTGGCACAACAATGCGCCTGCCACTTCCTACTGGCCAGAGCAAGTCACAAGCCAAAGAGATTTAAAAGGTGGGGAACTAGATCCCACCTTCAGTGGAAGGCACTGCGAAGCCACATGGCAAAAGCTATGTGACAAGGAGGTGAATAGGGAATGCTTTTGCCATCAATATGCGTTCCTAGCTTTACAGTACTGTGGAATATCAGCAAATACAGTCAATATAAAGCTATAGGATGCTCACCATGGAGTGTTGTGGGTATGCAGAAGTGTTTAGAAAAATGGAAGATGCTGAAAGGATATAACATATTTGTAAAAACCAGCATGTTTTAAGCAAGGCTTCTCTTTAATTATTGTCTGAGTTTCACATAAAGTCTGCTTCATCAACTGGATAAATATTTGACTGCTGTTCAGTAAATTGCATTAGTTTACTTTAACTGTATGCTCAGCCTTATTCAGGCATCCTACATTAGGCAATGTAGTGTGTAATGCATCTCTGCAGGTGACCAGAGCCATTCTCTGTATGAGGTAAATTAAAACTCATATTTTAAAAATTAAACATTCTTGCACTTCATGATTTCAATATTTAATTATAACCTGTGTCAAGGCCTAATCTCTGACTGAGTCAGGCATGAAATTAATCAAAAAAAAAAAGGCAAAAGCTTAGCATTTCTTCTACACTATAAAAATAATGTGGTTTCTTTAGTTGCACAGTGATGTTTATATTCATTTTATGAAGGACTCCAATAGCCAGTAAGTTGGTTGGACTAAGTTATCATATGTGGCAAGAGTGACCGGTTCAGAAAAATCAGTAAACTGAACTGATGTTTATTAGTTTTAACAGGAAAACAAATCTTAGAAAAAAAAAAGGTTATTGACCTTCTTAAAAAAAGATGATAGAAAATGTAGTATGTTGATATCCTGGGTAGACCAAAAGTGAAATATATCCAATAGTACTTTTGAAACTGTGAAATATAATTTCGTGCCCAATGGATGAGCAATAACATAAAATCTGGTGATACTGAATCTTGGGCAAGATGGTGAGAAATAAGAACTCCCAAACAATTTTGGAGAGGAATTCAGTGAGATCGAGTAAATGTGAAGAGTTACACATTCTCAGACTCTGCATTTCTGTCTTTGTAATTGATTGTTTATTATAACTTTTATTTTGATAGTAAAAGTTGGAGCTAGTACAAATATCTTTAGCAGTATTAATACATGGTAGTAATTCTTTATGTGAAATAATATATAGTGATTAAATAAGTAAATTAGAGTTTTATATATGAACATAGATAAAATATTGAAAATGTTCAGCAGACATAAAAACATTGTAGAATGATGTGTAAGGTAGGGTACCATTAATGAACTTTGGTCTGCTCATGGAGACATACACTTGAAGGAAATTTATTAAAATGTTCACGTAATTGGAAACAAATAATTGAACTAACTCCCTTTTTCCTTTTCAAGTTAAGCTGTAATTTTTATTAAAATGTCTGAAGAAATATGATTGCATGCTAAGTTTTGGTAAAGGGGAGCATAGTAAAATGGTTTATTATTTAATTCTCTATTATATTATAATTTATGAAAAAGATCATTTCCAATTTTTTTCAGATTTAATGATTATCTTATACTGGTGACTCTATAATGTTTGTAGGTTCCCCCCCACACCCCTAAATTAGGTATCTGCCTTGAATCTAAACCCAGTGTAGGACCCAAACAAGCATGTATGGTAAACACCTATTTCAATGTGATACTATGCAATTTACCTAAAGAGTGGGTGACAATTCTGGCCCTAGTTCTAGTATTATGGAGCATTTTACGGTATTTTGAATTGGAATTCAGAAGTTGACTTCTCTGAATGACTAAAAGGGTGAGTCATTGTACAATATTTTCGTGCCAGAAATAAATGAAAAATTGTCTAATGTTCTTTTCAATATTTATACTATTCATCTTCATCGAAGATATTTCAGTTAAAAGCAGATCTACTCTCTGTGAAAATTGTTGGCACAGTGGGTTAATGATCCAACTTGTCTCTGTGATGTTACCAGTTAGATTCCCAGCCCCATGCAGTGGCTTAAGGATCTGGCACTGCCGCAGGTGCATAGCATAGGTCGCAGCTGTGACTCAGATTCAGTCCCTGCCCAGGGACTTCCATATGCCATGGGTGCAGCCAAAAAAGGGAAAAAAAATTATTATGTATGTCCATTAAAGCCTTGACCCAATAATCAAAATTGTGTATTAAGAATATTCACTAAATGACATCTTCATTGGTGTTCCTCTTCTTTACAGAATACATACACACAGTAGGTGCTTTGTCTACAGAAACTACCCTGATCAAACTAATACATACTGTCTGCTTTTAAATTTAACAGTGGGAAAATTTCGGCAATAAAATCCAGGTGACCCAGTGGGAGGTGAAAGAAGTACCTGAGTCAACATCAGGTAGGAGATGGCTAATCTGCTTTCCTTCAAATAAGTCTTTTGTCATCAAGCATATGGAAAAGTGATTTGTCCCAAATTTTTAGCCAGTAATTTTGATGTGGCATATAATTTATTAGAGAGTATTACTTAAAGAATTTTTATAAAACCTTTGAGTTGTGGATTCTCCATATTTTGCATATGAGAAAACTGAAGATCAAATAGGTTTTAAAAATTGCCTGTGTTTATAAAACGGGTGAGTGGTGAGGTGAGTTTCAAACCCTGATATGATTGATTTGGAAGTCCACACACTTAATCTCTTCCCAGTGCTCTCTCCCAGCTTTACTGCATTAGCAACAGTAAAAACTCTTTCCTATAGCAAAATACAGCAATACCACTTATCACATAATGTTGGAAAATTTGAGTGCCAAATCCTAGGACAAAAACAGTTTATGAAAGGAAAGGGGAAAAAAAGTGAAAGAGATAAAATAATAAAACACAGGAGCCAGCTCTTTATCAGTGCAATAATAAGGGAACAACATTGTCCACACTTTTGCCATTTCCTCTTAAAGAACATCTTGCTCAGGTCTCATTTTCATAAGCTGTCTCTGATATTCAAATTCACACTCAAGAATATGTACATACAAGGATAGACTTTTGCAGTTTTTTATTTGTAATTGATAATAAATTTTGAAGCTGCAAGTACTCATAATAACCTTCCTATAGAGTTCCAGGTTGTGTCTGCGTAAGGGCTTCTGAAGTAAGACAGAAAGACTTAGATGAGACGATGAAGTTCTGTCAAGGTCCAAAAGGCCCATTCTTCTCTTCCCTTTGGTAATTCACAAACTGGGATATCGAATCGGGTTTAGCATAGATCTGAATCAGTTGTTCTTTCATTCATAATTTGGGAAGCAGTGAAAATATTAACTTCTGGTGCTTATGTTAGGCCTGCACTTCTGAAATTTTAGGTTGCTACCCATGAGTTGTTGTCAAAGCAGTTAATGGATTACAACCAGCATTAACAAAAAAGGGAAAAGGCAAATAGAATAAATATCAAAATATATGACGTCATAGTGGTATGTAAGTGCATATTATTTCAGATAAATATGTATCCGAAATTCAATGTAAAATGTTTTCCTTACTGTATACTATGATCAAAAGTCAAAAGACCAATAAAGTAAGATTAACTGGATCTAATTGGAACATTTGGCTGTCTTTCAATCAGGTAAAATCATAAGCATACCTTCAAACCAATGGATTACTCTTCTTTGAAGACAGTTAAATAACCATTGACTCATGAGAAACCTAATTAGGAAGCTAGTAGAGATTTTTTTCTGTTATAACTGCTACCTCCTCCCCTATTTTAGGATAGAAACCCTTAAATGACTGTCCAGCCATTTTTCCAGAAACTTAAATTGTTACTAATTTTTTCCCCATTCCACTTCAGTCTATTGAATGGGAAAAAAGTGGTCAAGTCAATTGTTTGGTATAATATGGAAAACAGAGCATTTGAATGGACTTTGTCTTTTTTGGGAAGGGTAATTATTTTACTTCAGGAAGACATAATTTAAATGTTATCCTTAACCACTAAAATAATCATCTAAAATACTCATAATAACTAACACTTCTGAGTACTTATGAGCCAGGAGCTGTGCTAATTCCCACTGAAGCTGGATTGTAAAAATCAAGGAAGATGTGATTTAAATACAATTCCCAAGCCCCTCCCTTGCACACTAAAATTCATGTCTGTTATGGGGCCCAGAAACTTATTTGGAAACAGTTGTTATTTATAAAAATGCATTGCTTTGTTTTATCCTCACAAAAAATCTTTGGGAGAGCATATTTTATCATCATCCCTATTTTGCAGATGAGGAAAATGAACTGAACCTTACATAGATGACGCAACCTGCCTCAAGCTACCCAGACAGTGAGTAGAGTAGCAGGAATCAGCTGAGATGCCCATTCCTGCCATAGATGGCATCCAGTAACGAAACCAACCAGTGATTTAGATCCTCTATTTCAGTCCCTCTTAAACTCCCAAGCCATGTCCTCTGGAGAAGAGTCCAACCCACTTCCCACTCTGATCTTTCCCCTTTTCCTTTCCCTCTGTTCTCTTTGTGACTCCCAAAGCTGGTTTAGGGAGGGAGAGTGACAGCTGCCTCTTAAAAGGTAGCATGGCCCCTTTAAAATCCTCAGGATGGTTTTGGTACAGGTATATGACTACAGGTATGTGTAAGGGGGGGAGGTTATAACTAGGATCCCAGAAGGACCACCCTCTTTTATTCTCCTTGTGTCTTCAAGGCTGTTGACAGAAACTGCTTTGGCTGCTGAAACTTTGAGGATGCTGCTGATGTCTCATGATTTTCAGAGTAGGACAAGTTTGGTTCTCTCACTGTAAAACCTGGATACATGAGAGGAACTGGGGATAAGCGATCTTCTTTTCTATTATAATTGAAGTTTTGTTGCCATGAAACATACAACGTAGGAAATGGAGTGCTCCAAATCTGTATAGCATTCACTACATTCACCATATTGTACAATCATTACCTCTATCTAATACTAAAATATTTTTATCACTTCCCAAAGGAGACCTTGTACCTATTAAGCTCCATTCACCCTCCCCTAACTCCCTGGAAGCCACCAGTCTGCTTTCTGTCTCTATGGACTTGCCCATTCTGGGTATTTCATATAAAGAGAATCATATAATATGTGGACTTTTCTGTCTCATTTGTTTCTACTTAGCATAAAGTTTTCAAGTTTCATTCACATAGCATGTATCAGTACTTTATTCCTTCTTGTGGGTGAATAATATTCCATTGTGTGGATATAGCAGTTTGTTTATTCATTTATCAGTCAGTGGACATTTGGGTTGTTTCTACTTTTGGCAGCTGTGAATACTGCTATTGCAAATTTTCGTGCACAAGTATTTGAGTACTGTTAAAAATTCTCTTGGGTGGAATTCCCTTCATGGCTCAGAAGTTAACGAGCCCAGCTAGGATCCATGAGGATGCAGGTTTGATCCCTGGCCTCGCTCAGTAGGTTAAGGATCCGGTGTTCCTGTGAGCTGTGGTGTAGGTTGCAGATGTGGCTCAGATCCTGTATTGCTATGGCTGTGGTGTAGGCCAGTAGATATAGCTCTCATTCGACCTCTAGACTGGGAACTTCCATATGCTGTGGGTGTGGCTCTAAAAAGCAATAAATAAATAAATAAGTAAAATTTCTCTTGGGTATAAATCTAAGAGGAGAGTTGCTGGATCATATGGTAATCCTATGTCTGACTTTTTGAGGAACCATAAATTGTCTTCTACAGTGGCTACTGCATTTTACTTTCCCACCAATGGTGTGTGCGAATTATAAGCTGCATCTTTGTCAACACTTGTTCTTTCTTTCTTTTAAAATTTTAAACAAAACTCTGGCTACTCTAATGGATGTGTAGTAGTATCTTGGGCTTTGATTTGCATTTCCCTAATAGCTAATGAGGTTGAGTATCTTTTCATGTGCTTATTGGTCATTTATCTTCTCTGGAGAAATGTTGATTAAAATCCTATATTTAGGAGTTTTCACTGTGGTGCAGTGAGTTAAGGATCCAGCATTGTCTCTGCAATAGCATGAGTTGATCCCCAGCCTGGCATAGTGGGTTAAAGATCTGGCATTGCCACAGCTGAGGTGTAGGTCGCAGCTGTCGTTTGGATTCAGTCCCAGGCCCAGGAACTTCCATATGCCACGGATGCAGTCAAATCTATATATCTACATATCTACATAGATGTATAGATATATGCTTAGCTTTTGAATCCTCCTTGCCTGTTTTTTTTTTTGCTTAGGCCTCTCTTCCCCCATCTTCCTCACGTGCAGTAATAATGGTGATAATTATAGCAGCTGCCTAATGATAGGCACTTTAGTACATTATGTCCTTTAATTCTATCAGGTTTTATCTCCATTTTATTTTAATTTTTGTCTTTTTAGGGCCGCACCCACGGCATATGGAGGTTCCCAGGCTAGGGGTCAAATTGCAGCTATAGCTGCAGGCCTATACCACAGCCACAGCAACGTGGGATCTGAGCCATGTCTGCAACCTACACCACAGCTCAAGGCAACGCCGGATCCTTAATCCACTGAGCAAGGCCAGGGATTGAACCTGCAACCTCATGGTTACTAGTCAGATTCATTTCCACTGAACCACAGTGGGAACTTCTATCTCCATTTTAAAGATAAGAAAACTAAGGCACAGAGATGGTTAAGTTGAACATGGTTCATTAAAAACCAAGAGGCAGAGACTGATATCAAAGCCAGGTTTCTCTGATTTGAAAGTCCATGCTTTTAACCTCTGCATTGGATGTTTGCAACTAGCTTGTGTTACTAACTTGTACTGGGAAATTTATTTTTTAGCTATGTACCATCTTATACATTTTTGATAATAAGTTTAAGTGACTGAAAAGGATGTAATTTCCCATATATTGTAAATATTATCATTAAAAAATGTAACTGTTAGATCAGTCTTTTAAATGTTTCTAAGGGACTCTAAATGCCATGGTGATATGGTATCCAGAACCACTGATTTAAAAAATCTATGAACAATTCTTTCTTTTTTTTGTTTGAAATTATACTTTTTATTATATTACTTTCCCAGAATGTTATCATAATATAACATTTTTCATGCTTCAAAGTCTTTTATTGATCACCCTCTCATAGTGTCTGTATCAAAAATACGAATATAAATTAAAATTGAATTTTAAATAATTTCTTATAAATATAAAGCTCTGAAATTTTTTTTTTGTCTTTTTGCCTTATTTAGGGCCGCACCCGCGGCATATGGAGGTTCGCAGGCAGGAGCTGTAGCTGCTGGCCTTCGCCACAGCCACAGCAACGCGGGATCTGAGCTGCATCTGCAATCTACACCACAGCTCACAGCAACGCCGAATTCTTAACCCACTGAGCAAGGCCAGGGATCAAACCCACAACCTCATGGTTCCTAGTCGATTCATTTCCGCAGCGCCACGAAGGGAACTCCACAGCTCTGAATGTTAAAAGTTCCTTCTGATTACGTTATTATAATTATTAGCAGCAGTCAACTGATAAAATCAACAAAAATAGATGACAGATTTTGGAAAATTATCCTTACAAACAGCAATTAATTTTATATTTGAAATGCACCATTTTAGTAGGATGGATGGGCCTGTTATGGTACCTTGATTGAACGAGAATCTGTGCAGAACAATTTTTCAAATTGTCCCTTTGACACACGAGAGCACTATGAACTACTGAATAATGCAACATAACAAATAGTGATATGTGAAAGGAACACCTCTTTTTTTTTTTTTTGGTCAGTTGGGAGGAGTTAATTTGAAAGGAGTTTTTGAGTAGGGAAACTGGCTGGTGTCCAGTATCCTGCCTTTATCACCTACAGGAGCATTCTGAAACAGGACAGGTTTAGAAAAGAACACATATAAGGAAAATGGATCTGGAAATTGATTCTTTTAAGATGATTCATGCATCCTACTCCTTGGAGACGCTGTGTGTACTCCTGGGGGTTTGAAGACCACTATACTGCACTAGATTAATAAGTGAGTGGGTGACCTATCAAGACTCTAGCCCAGCCCCACTAGTGGAGCCCAGAAAAAAACAGACACTTAGAGCCTGACTGCTGTCTACTAAGAATTCTGCATGTATGATCTTGTTTAATTGTTAGAACAACTCTGCAAGGTAGGATTATATTCAATATGCAGGGAGAGAGTAATGTGTCCAGATCACAGAATTTATAAGTGGCTGAGCAAAAATTTGAACTCATTCTATCCCCTCCTTTTCCTTAATTTTTTATTAGGCTCGTGTCAAACTAGAAGTAATGTAATTCAATTCAAATAATTCTTGTTTGACTTTTTCCCAACTTTCACAGTACTATTACTTTGTCTTCTTCTTAATTCACAGGGACAGCAAAGAGCTTAACTTAAGTGTTAATGAGTGAACTATGAGGAGGAGAATTTTTTGAATAGAGAAGGCGTCCTGTGTTCACCATCTACTTCTGGCCATGAATCACTCCTTGGAAAATTTCAGGAGGCAAACTGAACTCTGATTTTGAAAGGGTGAAGAGCGGGGGACCCCCTAATTCAGACTTTTGTAAATTAGAAGATTGTGGCTCAGATTTAACATGGGAGAGATAACTGTCCATGGTTGGGGAGGGAGGGTCAATGCACAAAAACATTTTCTTTTTTTTTAATTGAGATAATTGTAAAACTAAATCACTAAACTGTGGGATGGCTTCATTTCTTATCCGGTCAGGAATTCAGATTTAAAAAAAATACATATAAGACTGACTGTGTAATTTATTCATGAGTTATAAGGTAATGTTAGGTTTGGCTCTCACTCTATAAATAGAGCAATAAAAGCACAGACCAACACCTTTCAGTTACCCTGTAAGTAACTTCATGGTCAGATTTATCTGGTATACTGAGCAGAAAGCCATTTTCTATCACATAATGAAAATATTTGGAAAACCACTAGAGCAATGAGAGTTATAGAACTCTTAAAACTGTAATTGTCTTATTCCATTATTAGAGTAGAAAAGTATTTGGAAATGTTTTAGTTTCCAAGTAAATGGTACTGGGATCATTCTGAGATTGCTGATTGATTGCCCTGCCCCTTCTCTTTAAAGACTAAAGTGTAATGAGGTCAAAAAGAGAAAAAGTCATAAGGAATAAGCAAAGCTTTAAAGGGATGTCTTTGCTTTTGATGTTGGTATTTCTTTAGGTGACAGGTAAGTAAACAAAAAGGTATATATAATGGCAAGCGGTTTGTAGAAAAATAATACTTGAATTATTCCTTCCCCAAATCCTATATGAACTTTGTAAAGAAAATAAACAAATACACAAACAGACAATAAGCCCCTTGCCTGCTAGAAAAAAGATTATTTCCAGAAACATTTTAATTTTTTAAAGGTTCCTTTATTAGACAATGGTGGCATTTATTTCTCCTGTTTTCTGGTTCTTGCCTCTTAGATAATTTCACTGCTTGTTAGAGGCTTTATTACAAAGCAGACAGGCTTAAAACAATGAGCTGAAACTGACTTTACTACTTTTTAACACATTATTAGGAACAGGATCAGGGAAAGAGCATGAGGGTTATGGATTATGAGCAGATTTCAATTATCTGAATTATCTGGATGTCCCTTAACCAGGCAATGCAAATTTAATTATGGTTTACTTCAGTATTCCTCGATAAGTTTGTGGGAAAGCCCAGGAAAAAAGGCAAGGCATATTCATGAACCAAGAACTCGGCTGAAAGCACAAAAAGAGAAAAAATATATATCAGCTCAACATCTGCCTCTATTGAGGAAAAATCCACTTAGTGAAGCTACCTTGAAAGAAGAATAAACACTGGCGGACAAATTGGTCCATCTTGGGACCAGTTTTACAAGATAAGTGAATACTGGTTTCTTTGAATCCAAGAACTATGCAGCAACCTGACAAATCCTAGGCACAGGGTATCAAACAGACACAACAGTTTCCTTAGAGATCTCACAAATGACATTTCTTTCCTTGCAACTTGATAAGTGTAATTCCCCATCTCCAACTTTTCCTGTATTGCTTCATATCTAATCTAATTCTTTCTTCAAGAATTGTTTTATGCCTCTTAATGTATTGTTGGGAATTTGCTTTTAGGCTCTTGGGTAACAGGGGGAAATGAATTGCAATCTAGTGGAATCTTGACAATACATCCATTACATTGTGAATGCTACAGCCAACAAGGAAAGTAAAGATGAAGAGAGCAGTGTTTGATTCTGGTAAATTGTATCCTTCACAATTTTGCTTTGGTAGAATAAATATGGTACATGAAATAGCTGTCTAAGGATAATCTGTTAGTTGTTTAACTCAATGAAAAGGAGAAGTAAATCATTCAATTTTGGAAGAGCTGTGAGCATCATTTGCAAAAAAGAGACAATTGTTGTTTTGCAAGCAATTACTTTTTACATTTAATAAGTTGCACTTACCAGACAGCATTTACAAAGTGTATGCCTGTCGTGAAGAAAAATATACAATGCTTATGGTAAGAAAGTTACTGCTTTCTCTTTTCTAAGATCAGAGAAATTACTCACAAAAAATTAATTTTGACTTTAGAAGCAATAAAGTTTTATGGTTGTTAAGCCTCAGTTAAGTGCATGGTACCTGGAAGAGTAAGTACAGTTCATTGAGAAAAAAATAATCTTGCTATGAATACACAGTTCAAAGAATACCACAAAACATTTCTTTACGTTCCCTATCAAGTCACTTTGTGGTTATAGTGTGAACCTTGGGTAGTCATCTTGAAGCTCATTTGCTTTCTGGTGTGCCTCTTTCTCCTTGCTCTCTCCAACATTACACTTGGTCTCTGGTCCTCTGCCTCTACCCTTAAGTTTTAACTATATCCAGTTGAAGGTTGTGTATACTATTTATACCTCCCTAATAAGTGTGCTGCAGTGTATTCTGATTATTCCTTGCAAGAGAAATTTTGTCTTTTCAGTGATGAAAGAGAAATAACTATAAAACATTTAGAGAGTTTTCTTTCTAATTTGGACCACCTCTCAGAGCATTATATCTGGGTTAGCACATAAGGCTGTCTCTAGTGTTTTAGCAAAGGTGGGAAGGTCAAAGAAGGAAAATAGAAGAAAGAAAAATCTCACTTTGCCGTATAAACCATACACAATCTAACATTTTGAGCATTTATTTAGCACCACGTTTGTAAGCTTGACTGAAATTTTAAAATACATTTAAAACTTCACGCACATTTAAGGAAAGAGCCTATGCCAAGGGGGAAGGCGGAAGGGGAAGGAGAGGGATGATCTGGGAGTTTGGCGGTAGTAGATGCAAACTATTACATTTAGAATGGATAAGTAATAAGGTCCTACTATATAGCACACAGAACTATATGCAGTCTCTTGGTACAAGTCATGATAGAAAATAATATTAAAAAGAATGTATATGTGTGTATAACTAAGTCACTTTGCAGGACAGCAAACATTGGCACAATAATTATACTTTAGTATAAACCAAAACTTAAAAAAGGAAAGAACCTATAAATAACATACAAAGTAATGAAAGTTCAAGATGAATATGATGCTAAAATAGGGTCATTTGAGTTAAATTCCATTTAAAAATTATTTTAAAAGTATAATTAACTTACAGAGCATGTATCTATTCCAATACGTTACTGTTATGATAATGATAGCCAATATTATTGACTAGTTACTTATGTGCCTGGTACTGTTTCATACACTTTATAGGTATTATTTCAAAATGGGAAATTAAATAAATGGTAGTTACCCTAAGATACTAGATCTGCGAGGCTTTAAAATAATGTGGCATGTGTTTTTCGGATGGTTTCTGATATCAGAACCTGGTTACTGGCAAAAGGGGCAAAGGGTCAGTTTGTGAAACTCCTGGGTGTGTCATTCTTGTTAAAAAAATGTCTTTAGAGACTGAAGTTGAGACAACAAAACCCTGGTGCTAATCTTTGGTTGCTTGCATTCATCTCTCAAACTCTTGAGAACATTGTTATTCTGGAGATGAAGTAGTTTTTTAATGTGGCTATTCCAACTGGTTAAGCATTTGTAAGTAAATAATTAGCATCCTGTAATTCAGTAACTCCATGAAGGATCCACCCTGGAATGCATGTTGTTTATGCTAGTTTTACAAGATTTTTGGCTCTATGGTCCTGGACTGTATCTCCTTTCCCATAACCAGTTATCAGGACACATATACCCCATGAATTTAAAATGAACATACTCTCCTGGTATCTATGATTTGCCTAATCCTTCTAAAAACATGGAAACTGCTTCTGAGCTGCCTAAAGATATTTGCAATAGCGAGAATTTAACTTGGACACATAAACATATAAAAACAAGAAAGGATATAAAAATATTCCTTTAGAATATAAAACCAAAAAAATATTCATTTATTAAATTCCAAAATGGAGTATCCACTGCATTAGATGAGAGGGATTACCTAGAGGTAGGGTTAAATGGTCAGAGGGCATGGTTTCTTGAATCACGATGTACTAATAGGATGCTTTCAAATACATCTTAAATTTAAACTTGCTCAAACCATAAAAAAAATTTATTAGGTTATTCAACCCCTTCTCTTCTCAACTAAGTGCCTATTTTTAGGAGAATGTCATGTACTGATCTACTTAAATGTAGGTAATCAAAACCAATCACAGCCTAAGAGAAATGGAATTTGCTAGTTGGTTTACTCAAGTCTTAGACCACATCAGGAGCCAAGCATCACTTTTACCCAAAGACATCCTCTTCCACAATGAAAGTGGAGTAGACTTGATAATGGAGTACAACCATGTTGTCCACTATGCCTACATTTTTGGTATTGGACATTTATTTACTACTGAGGAATTTTTCTCAGCTATTGCCTCATATTTTTGGATCAAAGAAAAATATAAATAAGTACTACTGCAAGAGTAGGTAGTCGAAATAAAGAAGATGCCAAATTATCTCCTGTTGTTATAGATAATTCTCTTTGGATTTCTGATGTTTCTGCATGTCTCGTGAACAGAGACATCGACTGCCTTTGTTCCAGATCACCTTTTCCAGGAAGTTTTTATGGCAAACATCCCTGAAAACTGCAGATGGTGTTTCGCTCTGTGGCAAATGTCAGGCATGCTTACTGCCCATTATATGAGATTTGGGTTCCCTAAGCTTGGGGTCCCTCTCTTTTAACAGCCCACTGTGTGTTTAGGCATCACCTGGCATGCTTTCATTGTTCTGTGGAGTCAGAGCTTGGGAAACTGACACAAATGCTGATACGCTGGCTACTGCTGTCAGTAATAAATTGTTTTTCTCCCTGACCCAGGAGTCTACCTTCCACTAGCATCTATGAACCTATGGCAAGGTAACTGTTAACTTGCAAGTAGGATAAATTTCAGACTCTTGACAGTTCCTAACAGTCAAATATGATTAATATGTGAAACAGACAAATATTCCACCTTTAAGATTTCTTGCAATAGTAAATAAACCTTATATGGTCTACTACGACTGCTATATGGTAGCCATGAAATGATTATATTTGCTAACCTTCCTGGACTGCTAGCATTTCCAGGAGACTCCTACATCATAAAAGTCACTCTCTACTCTTACATAATGGATTCCAATCCAAGGCTCCTTCTCTTAAGCCCATACCATACCTATTCTATCATTTCATTCTTTGATTTGAAGAATTAGGCAAAAGAAAAATACTTGCTGATGATTTCATCCTGCATTCAAGCAAAGCCTTAGCAGGACTCCTGCCTCTAGGTAGTACTTTAAGTTTTAGCAATGGAAACACTTTGGGGCCTACTTCTTTTTTAGGAGCACCCGCCTTGCTTTGTATGTTAATAGTACTGAGCATAATTCCTTCGGTCTGTTTTAGAAGCATCTGGCTTGGGGTTTGATTTGTACCTGAATTCAACTACTTAAGCTTATTTATAGTTTGAATGACTGATCTTGCAATTTTGCATTTAATATTTGAATACTATACAAGTTGGTTTATGTAGTTAAAATTACTGTGATCATTCTCAATTAGTAAAGAGTAATTAGATTTGGCTTGCTTTCACTATAACTCTCTTTTACATAGAAAAGTGAGGCAGTTTCTGTTTGGGTCCTCAGATGCTGCCTTCTGGGCTCTTAGTTTTACCTCTGTTCCTCTTCCAAGCAAACTTTCTTTTGGGTTCCTAGTGACCCCTTCCCCTGCTTACTCAGTTTTCTCCCTTTAAAAATCAACTTTCAGGAGAATTTACACAAATGTAAATTATTAATGATGTTTAATATTACCATATAACATCTTCCTTCACCTACTGCTGGAGGTCTAGCCATCAGAATAACTTTTTAGTTATAGAAACTCAGATTATAGATATCAGAGGGGCTTTCATGGGTTGGGGGAATATCCCTCATACTCAGAAAACACACCAGGTAACCTCTGTGTTTAATTTCTAGTCATAATATAATCTTACCTTTTCTCAATTTTTCCTTCTATAAAATGAAAATACTACTACCTATTCCTATTTATTATATAATCAAGATTTAAAAAGGCTTTAAGTGGAAGTAAAATATATATATTTTTAGCTGTGGTTCTCTCCTAGGGGAAACTAGCATCCCTCGTGTTATGTTTTTTAAAAAAAAGGAAATAAAGCTTGGCTCTTAGCTTGAGCTATAATGACTTGCAGTGTCTATATATACTAGATAGGCTTGTTGCTATTTCTTTGCAGGAAGCTATATTCCTGCCAGGCAGGCTCTCTGCATACCCAGCAGTGGGAATACTTGCGCTTGAAACTGAGAATTCAGCTTTTGATAACTTCATAGACAACCTATTCTGTCATTTGTCATGAGGGTTAAATAGATATTGGGATGTAATTATTGGCAAAGATTAACAACAAATACAAAATGAAATGATCAATTCTTACGTATGTAACTTAACTGAAGTCATTACTGGAAAGGAAGCATAGTAAAAATTGTTAGGACACAAGTTCTGGAGTGTGCTGTGGTTCACATCTGAGGTATGCTGTTTGTTAGATTTGTGACCTTGTTGAGTCACCCAACCACTCTGTGCCCCAGTATCACTCACTCTTAATTGAGAATGAGAGCACTTACCTTGTAGAATTGCCATGAGTAGCATAAAGTATTTTCTACAGAGTGAACACAATATAAATGTTGCTAAACAGTAATAACTGAGGAAAATAACAACTATGGGAAAAGAGAAGAAAGTTTTGATTATGAACCAAAGTCCTAAAGTAGTACAGTTCTAAAATCAGACTCAGAAAATAAACAATATATCGACATTTACTGATGCTTATAAGTGAAGCACGGCCCTGCCTTCTTTGAGCTCACAAGAAGAAAGAAAATTTATATGAGACATTTACTCTATTGTTCTTCTGAATGTAATAAAAACGAACATGAAATGTTTTAAACTTGTTGATAATTCTCGTATTACTCTCATATCTTTTATCGGAATGAAATAATATTCAATTTTACATACCTATTATTGTGCTGCATAGACTACAAATGCCCAGCAAATCCATAGATGTTCAGGGCCACTCATGCAGAAATGAAATATTTAACTACAAAAAATATCTTGTATTTAGGAAGCTCTTTGCTGACATCTCTTTCTCTGATATTTGGAGAGCATGCAAAGTGATTTATGCACAGCAACGTGAAGGAAATGTTCCCATAGTGACTTTTAGAATATTTTGAGACTGCTGCTAATGCATATTTTAGAAGTGCTTTCTACTGTGAAGTTTTTCTTTTCTTTTTTTTTTTATCATGTGAACGCACAATGGGCAAACTAATCCTCTGGGGGAATTCCTTGGTTTATCTCATCAAAAACAATAAGAGAATATGGGTGTCTATTTTCTATAATAAAGCAGACAAAATATGTGTATTAATTATGGTTATTAATTTAACTTTTCTTAAAGAAAGATTAATTGTAATGCTTTTCTTGTTGAACAGCCCTTTATTTCTTTTAACTAACACTAAACATTTTATGTAGTAGAAGATTATTTTGGTTCAATAAGAGCAGTTATTAAGGAAACTTAAGCATTTGTTTTGTGTTTAAAACTAACTAGAGGTATCCTTTTTTGTAAGAAAACCTATATATCAAAGTCCAGATTTGCCATGGAGATGAACCAAAGGGTAACTTGTTTTTCGAGTGATTTTTCATTTTCAAAAGTGCTTCTTTAAATAGTAGCCCACCTATTACATGTCAGCATTAGTTGCAGACCAATCTTCTCAACAAAGTTTAGTGGGCCAAGAAATCTAAATCTTACATGCTAGATGTCATTGATAATTAGAGTTCAATAAAGTTATAATGTAAGTCAATGGGAAATTTTGATTTCCAAAAATTTGTGTATTACATGTATGGTGTAAAATGAAGAACTTTTATACCATGTGCCTTTAAAATCAAATTTGAGAGGCAGAAGGAATGTTAGGATATATTGAAGAATTCAAAATTATTTGAGGGACAATGATAACAGTAGTTGCATCTCCAGCAACAGTTAATATTATAACTCTAGTGATTTATGTGAACTTCAATATCCAAGTGTATTTTTACATATATAGAATATACGTTTATTTTTTCTGCTAAAAAAATTGATGCCAAAATTTTGGTGAAATGATTAACAAATAGCCATTTTGACAGATTGTACTGTGAAAAGATGTCTTACCTGGCTGATAGTGATCTCAGCCAGAAAAAAATGTATTTAGGGGAAGCATCATACAAAAGCAATTTTTCTGACTGGTCCATATTAGCTAGATTAATTCAAGTTAACATTCAAATGCATAAAATTTAGAATTAATTTTATGAAAACTGTGATAGCTAGAACCCAACAACATGATCAAGGTTAACATTATTTATAGCTGAAGGAAGCTATATAGCTGAGGGTTGGAACAAGTAAAGTTTGCCTTATCTAGTGAAAACTCACCATATTCTATGTGATTATGAAACTTCTAGTTTTTCTTGAGCTTCATTCCAAGGCTAGCATAGAATTCTTCCTACACTCAGAAGACCAACTCAGTTCTAGAGACTTCAAATGGCACATCTAAACAAGAAAAGTAGAACTATATGTCTTAAAAAAATTATTAGAACCTAGTATTACTTTGTGTTTTGTGTAAGTCTAAATATGTATGCCTATGGTGACTAGATTTTCACCCAGATCAGAATACTTGGTCTTAAAATATGATCAGTTTGCTTTCATACACAATATGAGTATTTAATTGGGGTGCTAATAAAATTTCTAGGTAGAATACTATCTGTAATCATTTTGTTTTATTTTTCTCAGAGAATGGATATATTGCACATGTCAGGCCTAAAGATCATTAATTATTATAAGGCCTATTATAAGATCAATTTCATTTGCTATTAATGTTGAATTATTAGGAAAATAGTGAGTTAAAGATTATGAGATTTGACTCCAATTTTTCCCCCAAATTCACAATGTTTCCAGAAATTTTTCAAAACATTCTAGATTTTTCTCAGAGTGTGTTTTTCTTCTTACTGTTCCTTAGAATGTATTTGATTACTTAATTACAATGGGATCAGATCCATACTACATTTATTAAGTAGAATAAACATGGTTTGAAAAGTAGAATGAAAAATACAGTTCATGATTTGGTAATCAGTAAGTTGTCCAAAGTATTTCACTGAAACATGACTAAAAATGAGAAAAATGAGAAAGCTTAAAATAGAGATGATATGACTGTTTCCCACCAAGAATGTAAAAAGGTTCCCTTTTCTTTACACCCGCTCCAGCATTTGTTATTTATAGACTTATTAATGATGGCCATATGGCCATTCTGACTGGTGTGAGGTAATACATCATTGTAGTTTTGATTTGCCTTTCTTTTGTTCTTTTTTCTTTTTTGCTTTTTACAGTCACATTCGCAGCACATAGAGGTTCCCGGGCTAGGTTCCCAGCAATGCAGGATCCAAGCCGGGTCTGCAACCTACACCACAGCTCATGACAAAACCATAGCTCATGGCAATGCCTGACCCTTAACCCACTGAGCAAGGCCAGGGATCAAACCCACATCCTCATGGATCCTAGTCAGGTTTGTTAACCACTGAGCCATGAAGGGAGCCCCCTGCATTTCTCTAATAATCAGAGATGTTGAGCATCTTTTCATGTGCCTGTTAGCCATCTGTATGTCTTCTTTGAATAAATGTCTATTTAGGCCTTTTGCCCATTTTTTGATTGGGTTTGTTGTTGTTGTTAGATGTATGAGCTGTTTGTATATTTTGGAAATTAAGTCCTTGTGGGTGTATCATTTGTGAATATTTTCTTTCATTCCATAGATTGTCTTTTTGTTTTGTTCATGGTTTCCTTTGCTGTGCAAAAGTTTTTCAATTTTATTAGGTCCCTTTTATTTTTGCTTTTATTTCTGTTGCCTTGGGAGACTGACATAAGAGAATATTGCTACAGTTTATGTCAGAGAATATACTGCTTATGCTCACTTCTAAGAGTTTTATAGTATCATGTCTTGCATTTAAGTCTTTAAGCCATTTTGAGTTTGTTTTTGTATATGGTATGAGGGAGTCTTCTAACTTCATTG
This sequence comes from Catagonus wagneri, assembly GCA_004024745.2. Classification (NCBI taxonomy): domain Eukaryota; kingdom Metazoa; phylum Chordata; class Mammalia; order Artiodactyla; family Tayassuidae; genus Catagonus; species Catagonus wagneri. The sequence continues at coordinate 3,083,741 of PVHT020000105.1, read as the reverse complement.
ATTTATATGCAGCTGTCCAGCTTTCCCAAGAGAAGGAAAAGACTGTCTTCTGAGGAGACTGTCTTTTCTGCATTGTATATTCAAACCTTGTTGAAGATAAATTGGCTATAAGTGCGTGGATTTATTTCTGGGCTCTCTGTTCTGTTCTGCTGATTCATGTGTCTGTTTTTGCCAATTCCATGCTGTTTTGATTATTATAGCTTTGTAATATTGTCTTAAGTCAGGGATGGTTATGCCTCTAGCTTTGTTCTTTTCCCTCAGGACTGGAAGCAGGAGAGAGTTTTGTAGTTTATGGTGAAAGGATTCTAAGATTTTTCTTTTCTCCTTGTTAACTCTTCTGTTGCTATTGTATATAAAGTACATCCCTTCCTCCCAGCAAGTTTATCATACTTTTCAGTATGATTTTCTTCAGCGCACTACTGACATTTGAAATCCTCACATTTATACATGTATCAACTTGATTTTTTGTTTGTGTTGCCAATGAATATATACATACCATGAAATCAATAAACATGTCAGTCTTCTTCAGGCATAGATAAATCAACAATAGATGGATATAAAACAGAAACAATAATAATGACAACAATAACAAAAGCATTATATATCCTAGAAATAAAATACTCCAGTAGTACTTTCTGATTCACTCATTCTCTCTTTAACAAGTCCATGTCTAAAATTGATACTGACTGTTAAGGAATTTAAAAACTTTTATATTAAGGTTTTGTAGTTGTTATTGCTCTTACTCTGTATTTGCCTATAAAAGAGAGATAAGTATCCTGCTTTCATAGCTTTTGTATTTTATCTGGAGAAGCAAGTAAAAAATAAATAAACATATAAATGTGAACATTTCAAATGATAATTAGTGCTCTATAGAAAATCAAAGCAATCATGTGGGAGTTCCCACTGTGGTGCAATGGGATCAGCAGCACCGCTTCAGCACTAGGATGCAGGTTTGACCCCTGGTCCAGCCCAGTGGGTTAAAGGATTCAGCCTTGCTGCAGCTGCCATGTAGGCTGCAACTGTGGCTTGGATCTGATCCCTGGTGCAGGAACTCCATATGCTGTGGGGCAGCCAGAAAGAAAGAAAGAAAGAGAGAAAGAAAAACACAGAACGAACAAAAGAAAGCAGTAGTGTGATGGTTAGTGTGATGATTTGCCTGGAGAAGGAAATGGACTTTATATAGAAAAACAACAGAAAAGTTTTACAGAGCAGAAGATGAAAACAAAATCCTTGTAGAGTCCCTCAGTCAGGTTCTCCCACTAAAGCTCTCTCTGGCTGTCTTTATCCTCAGGCCTGATTTTCTGCTGTTAAAGGATCAGTTTACTTATCTCCAGTGCTTCAGCAAGTCTTGCTTATCTGTACTCCAAGTTCCCATTCTTCTCAGAGCTACAAAAAGGGAAATAAACCAACCATTTTCAAAGGAGAGAACAATTTTCAGAAAATCTGTGCACAAGACCTACCACCATGTATGCACAGAAATTGAAGGAGAGGATGGTCTCTATGGCAGAATAGGAAACACTTGCATAGTCAACAGATACACTAACAAACTTTTACTCTCTTTCCCCTAAATAAGAGGTGGAGCCTAAAACACAAGTATTTTTCAGAGTATTTTCCTCCATACCTAGGGACCAAGATACAGTATTAGTTAAAAATACAGACTCCTAGTCCCAGTCTAGACCTAATGGCCCTGGGATTGCAACCTAGGAATCTATATTTTTGACAGTTACCCAAAATGAAAATTATTCAAATAAAAGTTTAATAACCACTATCAAAAGGTGACTCTTCTTATTTAAAGGTATCTATTTTTCAAGTTTATTTTCTATGATTTAGAGTTTACATGGGCTAGGTTGTTTAATCAAGCAGTAAAGTGATTAAGGTAAACTAACAAAAACTTTCAGAAGTTTAAATTGAGATGAATTATAAAATAGTAAGCCATTCAGATTTCTTACTAGAACTTTAAAAACTTTTAATTAGACAGGAAGGACACTAGTTATAAAAATAAAGATATTATTTAATCTTACTGCCTTCAGATGAATGCAAGATACTTCCTAATTCTCTTCTGGAATATTTTTTATCACATTCAAGTTTCATTTTGAGATGAAAGCTTAAGTGCTAGAATTACATACTGGTAGATTTAATTCTCAAATAAGCCATTGATACTGTAAAACAGGAGATTCAGATGTCTTCTCTTTATGGTGGGATTTTGTCTGTGTGTGCTAAATTCACTTTTCTTAGGAATTACTATATACGAGTTCTCTTTGAGGCTCAGCAGTTAATGAAACTGACTAGGATCCATGAGGATATGGGTTTGATCCCTGGCCTTGCTCAGTGGGTTAAGGATACAGTGTTGCCATGAGCTATGGTGTATGTTGCATACATGACTTGGATCCCACATTGCTGCGACTGTGGTGTAGGCTGACAGCTGCAGCTCTGATTTGACCCCCAGCCTGGGAAGGTGCGGCCCTTAAAAAAAAAAAGACTAAACAACTTTACTATGTGCATGTATTAGATAAATTGGGATGATTAAACCAGGCTCATGATTGCTCTCTAAGAGTTTACAGTTTACATTCTAGTGAAGGAACATACAAAAATCAGTAAAATCACAAATAAATATACACTTATACATTGACTTTGACTACAGTGAAATTTCTAAATTTTTTATGAACTCCATCTGACAAAAGTGAATCCAAAATAATCAAAGCCCTTCCATGACAACAAAAATTACTACAGGGATTGTCAGCTCCATATTTTGTTTTGACTTAGTTTAATATTTACCTCCTAAAAGTGTCATGCTTCTCTCTCTCTCACATAATTTATCTGTAAGAACATCTGTTGTGTGTGTGTATGAGACATCTATGAAATGATTAATTTGACAAAAGGCTTTGGAAATAGCTAATAATAACAGTGATCCTGTAGAGCATCATCACTCAGTGATGTGGTTAGAAATGGCCATCAGTATTCCTCAAGGGTCTTCTGGGTTGAGAATGTTATCCCGTTGGAGAGTGAAGCAGTAGTTTTATTTTTTTTAATTAAAAACTTTTTTTTTGGCCATGACCAAGGCATGTGGAAGTCCCAGGCCAGGGACCGAACCTGTGCCACAGCAGTGACCCAAGCCACAGCCCTGACAACACTGGATCATTAACCCACTAGGGCACCAGGGAACTCTAGTAGTTTTATTTTTGTTCCAGTTATTTCCAAGATTCTGTTAACTTTTCCAAATGTGGAATTTCCCTCAATCAAGTTAAACCAAGTCTTCTGAAAACAAGGTGGCAGGATCCTCTTTTGAGGTGAAAAGGCCATTGTTTGTGCCTGAACAGCTGAAAAACATAGATAAGAGAAAGCTTGCAGCCATCTCTGAACTTGGCCATGAGTCTGTGGAATTTCAGCTTTAGCAGAGGTGTTAGCTCATTTTAATTTCGTAGAAGCAATGATTTATATTTTTTAAAATTGCATCCACTTATTTATCAAACGTGAAAATGAGGAGGCTTGGGCTTGCCTATTTCATAATATCTTTCACTAATCAGACACATACTAACTAGAGGAAGCAGCTGCGCCAGGAGTGATTAAGAATTCATGAGCATGCAATGGTGATCATCCATCTCTGAACCAATCACCTTGTGACCATCCTGACCCCGTTTCCCATCCACCCATAGGCGCGCTCCTCTACTCACCCTGCTCAGCGTGCACATCCTCACTGTTAAGTCATGGATATCCAGGAAAAGCCCTGGGAGGTTATGTGGTATTTCTGTGTCAGCTCAGATTTGACACATGCCATCAGTTGGCACTGACTCAGGTGTTCTAGGGTGCCTTTCAATATTGTGATGCGATAGCAACAGTAAAAGCTAGGTGGGGAGAGAGGTCGAGTCTTACAGATCCACAATTAAAAAAGAATTTGAACCTGTCAAAACACCTTTCCAACTTTCTCATATCCTGTTCCTCAGTTATGATCCCAGAGGAAAGTCAGCAGGAGAAAACTCTTCTGCTGTCTGATGTTTGTACTGGGTCGCGAGTAAAAAGGGCCTGGCCATTTGTGTCTCTCCCTATTGTGTACAGTTCAACATTTGTATAATTTATTTCTTCATACATATTTCATTATTATTAATCACCATATATAAGTAAGTTGCATCTTTTAATGACATAGGGGTTGAAGAAATAGACTGTGTCAGTGTATGACAGTGCTGCACAGTTGTCATTAAGGGGATTTATTATTTTGGAGAAGAGCAAGTTAAAAGACTCAGCTCAGTAGTCAAAAGTGCAATTTAGGGTTTATTGTGCAAAAACCTAAAGTGGAAACAGTTCTTCTGAAACTGTTTAACATACATGTAATTCAAAGAGCCTTTTTTACAAGGCCTTCAGTGCATTCATGCTAGTACAGCAAAGTTCTCTGCCCAAGTTATTCCTTTCAAGCTCCCTAGTTTAAGTACAGCATGAATACCTTGGCCATAGGAACTCACTGAAGCAGCAAACGCTGAGCTTGGTATCTGTCCTTCCAATAGCAGGATTTTGGAAGCCTCCTTTTGCTCCCTTCAGAGGCAATTAATGGTTCTGAATACACCTGGAGATTATTAATTCTGGGAGCGACCTCCAAGCTGCAGGTCACATTTCACTTTGGTCTGGTAAGAAACCAAATAAAAGAGATTTTAAAATGCAGGCCATTTTTATTTTAATATTTTTGCCTGCAAACTCTTCTACCTTCCTTTGGCAAAGAAATAAAAATTTCCAGTCCAGGAAGCTTCAATGTATCCAATGAATATTACATTTTTTTTTAACCTCAGTGTAACTGTTTCAAATGAGGAGAAAAAGGAGCTTAAAGCGGAGCCCAGGCCAGGTAGGGTGGTTAAGTTCTGCGGAGTTTACCTGGAGAGATGGTCACTGCAGAAAGAGCGCCAGCACACATCAAGGAGGCCCTCTTTTTAAGGCTGCTGTGTGATTAGTGACTCATAATCCCACCAGCTCAGCATGGTCTTTTGATTTCTAGTTTGGGTCATAATTGAGGCATGGACAGAATATATCAACAGTTTGGTAAGGTGACTTCAAACTCTTAAAAAGATTGGCTCTCACTTAAAATTTAAATACATATTTCTTACTGCACTGTATAATGGGGTTGACTCTAAATCAATGTTCTCAGCCCTGGCCGCACATTAGAATCCCTAAGAGAGCCTTTAAAACACTAGGAATGTCCAGTCCCGCCCAGTATTGAATTTTAATTGATCTGACGTGAGGCTTAGAAATTTTCTAAAAGCTTTCTGGATGATTCTAATGTGCAGCTCTAATACTTTGAGTAAGTATGGAAATTATTTTGATTATTTTTGTCTGAGTATATTTCACATTTTAGTTTGTGAGACCTCAGAAGGGCATTCACTGAGGTATTATATTGCAGCATCTTGAATCTTAGCTTAGAAAGTGTTGAGAGAATGACTTGTCTGTATTTTTTCTTATTCTGTCCCTTTTTCGGTTCTTTTTTTCTCCTTTCTTTCCAACACACACACATACCCCAATACGCCTCACACAAACTTCTGGTGTTATAATTTTTTTTAAAGTGGGAGTATATAATTTGTGGAAGTGCTTTATACTTCATTCACGATAACCAAAATTTTATTCTTGCGCTTATCAGTTCTGTCCTTCCTTCATCAAGCAAACATTAGTTGATTGTCATGTAATTAATCAAGAAGTGGGGAAAAAAATGTTCCAACCCTTGACAAAAGTAGGTAGTAATTGATATTTTACAAAAATAGTGCCATATATAATATCGATACATCTACCTAGAGTGAAGCAATGGATTGAGATAAATATCAAAACAAATTTGTTCACCTAAAATAACTGATTATAATGAACACAGGTACTTTTAATGCTTGAACTAGTGGGGTATTTTAATATATTTTGGAGAAAATTAAGTGGCCAGAAGTAATATTCATAGTCAAATCAAAGTGAAGGGTGAGATAATGTGTGGTTCATATTGGAGGAGAAAAATGAACCTTCTAGATCTGTAGAGAAGGAAAGTCCCTTGAAGGTCAAGTCCATTTGCCTTCATTTTAGAAATAAGGAAATTGAGGCTAAGAGAATTACCAGCTTTTCTCTTTGTCATTTCTTTGCTTATAGTAGAAGTCAAAGCAACTGGCTTCTATAACAGACAAAAGTGGAGTTTAAAAGTTAGAGAAGTTTGCAATTAACTGATTATGGGTCCAAATTAATGATATCCAAATGGTTCTGTCACCTAATTTTGTACCCATGATGGATTTTATACTGAATAAGGAAAAGTGAATATGGATATTTGAAGTTGTTAATATCAACAAAATTAGAAGTATTTGAAAATCTCTTAACAAGCCATGACGTATGAATGTGTTACCATGTAATTATCCAGAGTTCTACACCTTGAAACAGAGAGAAGGAAAGTGTCTGTGATTAGGCCCCATTATACATACTGAACCTATTAAAACACATCTGATCTCAAAATGGATTTATAGTAATAATACTTTTATCAAAAAATGTATACTCAAAGTAAATATTTGATTTAGATACTATAACAGTAAAACATTTAATCACAAACATTTAAATATATATTTTCTATCTTTTAACAAATACTAAAATAAAAACAGGATATGTTTGATATATGATCACATGCTGATATTTTTCTCTTTCGTCGATACCAAAAGCTCAAGGATTTGGTAACTGTATTTCAACCCTCTAATTGAATATTTTAATGTCCAAATGACAGAAACGTATTGTTACCATAGTGAACATTATTTAAAGTATTTTATACACCATGCATAGCCAGGCAGAGACTTTTATTCAACACCATGAATAAAAGATATACTTGTATTTGCCAGGGAGATTTGAACAAAGAAGATTAAAACTGCTGAAAAACATTGTTTCTTGGTGCTCCAAAACATAGCTAGAAATATTTAAAAGGCTCTAATGAAATGGTCTTCATTCTTGGAGAGCTAAATAATACGTTGAAATAAGGTTGAAAGTTTCCCCAGTCTCTGAGACACAAATACTGTAAAATTCTGGAGAAGTGGATTGAATTTGTGTCTGGTACCTACTCAGCTGTGAATTATTTACATGGACCCATGTGATAATCTGGGTGTAGACACAGAACTAAAGACTTCTGAAAGTCCTTAGGATTAAGGTAGAAATGAGGTCAGCATTCTTATTTCGTTTCGGTTTGGAATAGAACTTTGTACCTATTCTAGAATTCTCTAGCAGCCCAAGGGAAGATTGGAATGAGACTGGCTGCTGGGATAAATTCCAGCGGAGTCATCAAGGATGGGCTTTGAGACGCTGTAGATCTGAATCTTAATTTGAACCCTAGTTTCTTTACTAATAACCTTTAAGATGTTAGCTAAATTACTTAACCTTTGCAAGCCTTTATTTTATCATCTATTTTAAAATGTTACCATGAGGATAAAATAAGATCATCTATGTAGAGGGCTTCACATAGCATCAGTCACACAGTAAATGCACAATCATGCTACACATTGACCAAGTACTTTTTTGGATCAGTAGAATGGGCTACATAATTTGTGGCACCCAGAAGAAAATGAAAGTGTGGCCTTCCTTGTTCAAAAAGCAGGGAAAATTACCATTGAGTATATGATAAATATAAAACCTTTTCTCTCTTTTGATGTGCTATAGACTTTTTTCTTTTTGCAATTTATTGTTCTAATTTTAAAAAATTAAAATGTTAGATCTTCTGCCCATTTATTTTTCATTGTTTTTTTTTAATATATTGAGCTGTAGGAGATTGTATATTTTGGAGATTAATCCCTTGTCAGTTACTTCATTTGCAAATATTTTCTCCCATTCTGTGGGTTGTCTTTTCATTTTGCTCATGGTTTCCCTTGCTGTGCAAAAACTTTTATTTTAATTAGGTCTAATTTGTTTATTTTTGTTTTTATTTTCATTACTCTAGGAAGTGAATTTGAGAAGATACTGTTGTGGTTTATGTCATAGGGTGCTTGGCCTACATTTTCTTCTAAGAGTTTTATGGTATCTGGTCTTACATTTAGGTCTTTAATCGATTTTGAGTTTATTTTTGTGTATGGTGTTAGAGAGTGTTCCAATTTCATTCTTTTGCATGTAGCTATCTGGTTTTCCCAGAATCACTTATTGAAGAGAGTCTTTTCTCCATCATGTATCCTTGCCTCCTTTGTCATGGATTAGTTGTCCATAGGTGCACAGGATTACTTCTAGCCTTTCTATCCTGTTCCATTTTTCTATATTTCTGTCTTTGTGCCATTACCATACTGTTTTGATGACTGTAGCTTTGCAGTATAGTTGGAAGACAGGGAGCCTGATTCTTGCAGCTCCAGTTTTCTTTCTCAGGATTGCTTTGGCTATTCAGAGTTTTGTTTTTTCAAATTAAAGAAATTTTTTTGATTTAGTTCTATGAAAAATGCCATTGATAATTTGACCAGGATTGCATTGAATCTGCAGTTTGTCTTGGGTAGTTCAGTCATTTTTGACAATATCAAGTCTTCCACTTCAAGTGCATGGTATATCTTTTCATTTGTTTGTGTCATCTTTGATTTCTTTCATCAGTGTCTTACAGTATTCAGAGCACAGGACTTTTGTGTCTTTGGGTAGATTTATTCCTAGGTATTTTATTCTTTTTGATGTGATGGTAAATGCAATTGTTTCCCTAATTTCTCTTTCTGATCTTACATTGCTGGTATCTAGAAATGCAGCAGACTCCTGTGTATTAATTTTATATCCTGCAGCTTTACTGAATTTATTGATGAGCTCCATCAGTTAAATTAACACCATGAATTTTATTGTTCATTTTTATGCTGTACAATGCCTATTTTAAATGAAAGTATAAGAACATTTATCAAAATTGGTGTTTCATACTAATTCATATTTCATAGCTTATACATGCTTATATGTATTTGATTTTTATAGAACTTGTAGAAATACTACACAGTCTAACTCAGGTGTTTTATTTCACTTTTTCATATGTGCACAACCTGCCAGCACTCTTTTCTTTTGTCCTGAGCAAGGAAGGACCAGATACAGAAGGAACTGTGTGTTTTCCTATCTTCCCTTTCCTCTTATGCCATTTTCTGTGTAATTGATGGGCTAGGGAAGCAACATGATAATAAGTGTCTTTTACCATTTCTGTTTCTTAGAACACCAATGTTCTTTGTGTTTTTAAAGAAAGTTCTGGCTTAAATAGAAACATAGCCTCCTGGGGCTGTTCACACCCCCATTTACCTTGTTAGTGAGGAAGAAACACACTTACCTTGTAATCACTTTGAGTTTTGTCAAATGCCCATGTGTGGGTCCATCAGAATTTTGTGCTAATGAGCTATCACAAACATAATATGAGAATTGGCAGCAAAAAAAGAAGACATGTATATTGAGTGCATTTCCTCTGTTCAGAAGCATGCTTCAATTGTCCCATTACCCTTTCCTTAAAAAAACACAAGTTCAAGAGTTTCCTTGTGGTGCAGCAGTTTAAGGGTCTGGCATTGTCATTGCAATGGCTCGGATTGCTGCTGTGATACAGCTTCGATCCCTGGGCAGGGAACTTCTTTCCGCCATGGGCATGGCCAAAATACTCCCACAAGTTCAAAGATTAAATTCTAATTTTCTAGATGGTAACAGCAGAGCATTAAACTAAGCAGAAGTCCAAGTGGACTTGCCCAGGTTGTGTAACCATAAAGCCAGTCCTGTGCATTAGACATTGTTTCACGTGCTGAGACAATGTGCTGAACAGTACAGGTCATGCCATTGTTTCATGGGACTTACAAGGAAATGAAGAGATAAGTAAAGAGTGATTGAGAAAATAAAACATATACAAGTAAAACAGATGAAAGTATTGACTGAATTTTACAGATCACTAATTGGATGGGCCATTTTAGGTAACTTTATATAAAAGTTAAGACTCTTTTCAGGAGATGACATTTGAGCACGTATCTACATAACAACAGGTGTAGACATACCTAGATGTGGGGAAAGCAAATTCTAGGCAGATGGAACAAAAAGATGTTTCCAAGGGGGGAATGAGTTTGGTAAATTGCATTGCTACTCATAGTGGTTAGAGGGAAGCCTGCCAGTATTTGGAATGAGCACTAACATTCTTGCACCTTGCTGCTCAAAGTGTGGTTCCAGGACCAGCACCCTCTGCATCACCTTGGAGCTTTCTACAAATGGAAGAATTTTGTCTTCTTCTCTAGATGGACTGAATAAAAATAAAAATAAAAAAATAAAAATCCATGTGAACGAAACTGTATTTTTAGCAAGACCCCAGGTGTTTAAAGTTTGAGAGGCATTGAACTAGAGGACCAGAGTGTCTGAAATCTAGTGAATCAGTGAGGTGATATTGGAGAGGAAGTTGGGACTAGATCTTGTAGACATCATCAACCACAGAAAGGAATTTAAGTTTTCTTCTAAGTGTGAAGGAAACTATGGGAGAACTTTAAAAGGAGCGTGCAGTTGGGGGCCATAAGGATCTTTCAGTCTTGGGGACCTAGAAAGGGTAGAGAAATGCTAAAAAGAAATGTGAGAACAAATTTACCACTTTCCAAATTGCTCGAAGATTTCTCAAGGGTGATAATGGCACAGGGCAAGCCATATACCTCAACCAAGGGTCCTGGTCCTACACATAGACCTCAGCAAAGCACACTGCATGTTTTGCCACAGTATTGTTTTACATTTATATTCCTTCCTTTTCTACTTCAAAAATTATTCCATAGCATCAATCATATTTTGACCTTCTTTGTACCCTAAGGCCCTTGGGAGTGTAACACATGTTAATTTATTTGTGTTGATTGAGAAAGTGTGAGTTAAAGATACAGGAGATTTGGCCATTTTTATAGGATGCTAGCCTGTCCTCAACTCTCCTTCATGTTCTCGTGTTGTGAGCATATCGACTTAAATAATGCAGTAGTAGGAGAAAAGTTTTGAAATATTTGAATGTCTGTTTAGTTGAATAACCAATATATATTTAATTTGTGAAAGCCTTTTAAAGAGACTTGTTATAATTCTTTGGTACTGTTTTGGAATCAAGCATTTGTTCCCTGAAATGTGTTAGAAGAGCCCAGGAGGGCGGTATTGAAGAGTGGCCCATTAGCAAACTATGCCAGGGATGGACACCATCTTCCCTGTCATCCTACTGTGTTTGGACCTGTTGTCAGAACTCCTTGCCATCTTCTTGGACTCTTGGCTCCTTAAGTCAGATTCCATTCTTGTCTAGAATTTTCAAGAAGCTCTAATGCTGCCATTCCCACCTCTTCTCATGGAACGCTTGACCTCCCTCTAAAGTGGAGGGAAAAGTTCTCATGTGTTATTTTCACTTGTTTCTGCCAATGATTAAAAGCTGTCTCACAGGCAAAGTTTATACAGCTATGAGAGAATATTTATGAAGTATTAATTACTATATTTTCCTTAAGAATTATGACAATCTTTTTATTTCTTATTGCTTGAGAGAAATATCAAACCTTTCTGACACCCCTGTTTACCTTATCTGAAATAGGATTATGGCATTTTTTTTAGTGAACCATGGCTTGATAGTCTGAATCACATTGTGCTGTAAGCTTCTACTAAATATAATTTGATATCACTGCTGCCAGTATAGAAAACAGCACAAAATATTGTCTAGTAGTTTATTTATTGTGTCTCAGTGCTAGAAGTTTCCTTGCTTCTTTTTTTTTTTTTAACACAAACTATACTAAACTGAATCTATTTGAATCATCTTTTAAAATAACCGGCTTCCTTTTTATCAGTGAAAGTTTGGTTTGTTGGCATGGATTCACTTTTGAGCATGTAATCATTTTAGTAACCTGTGAGTAAGTGTCAGACATTAGGTGTTGGAACAGAGAGTCAACTATGACTAGTTTAACGGACACTTCTTCCTGATCCAGACATCCATCATCTCTGTGACTAATCTTAGCCAATGGATTGGGGTTTTGATTCCTTTCTATCCTAGTCAAGTCACTAAGTACAATATTTCTCTTGGAGATTTTATCAATGTCAGATTATCAACACAAAATTTCGCAGGCAGAAGGTAATTTTTCAGCTGGTTAGGAGTTTATTTAGTTTGCACATATATAAATAGAAAGAAGATTGAGACTTCTAGCTATTTGGGCCATCCAAAAGTGTTTCCTTGGCTTTTTGGTGCTCATCTGGCTCCTGAGGTTTTTTTTTTTTTTTTTTTTTTTTAATTAGAGAAATAGACATTGAACCTATGAGAATAAAAAACTATAACAAAATAACAGGCATCAGAAAGTAACCGATCTCTCTTGTGTTTACCACCTATGTAAAATCCTGAATGGATGCAAACTTTTGTGTCCCATTTACTTATACAACAGCAAATCTCAGTGCTTTCAAATTTGTCTCTATGTCTGTATGACTTGTTAATTTATAGTACCTTTATCTGTTTATTGCAAAGTTTTGCTGCTGAGGACATTGATCCTCATGCTAGATTCTAGAAGCTGTCTTTTTCTCTGGAGGGAAAAGATAACTCATTACAGGATGAGCCCTGAATTGGGGCTTGCTTATGTCCTCTGACTTGTAGCCTGGGATTCTGCTTTCATCCCCAAGTCCCTGCAGTGACTGGAATTGCTTTCCCTGGGCCTGTTTTTCTCTCCCGCGGTTTCCCAATGCCCATTGGGTCAAGCCAATCCCAGTCTATGCACCGGCCCCACTCCCTAGCAAAGGCTGCTGCTTCCCTGAATGCCTGTGTGCCCATGCAGATTTCAGATGATCTGATTCTTAGACTTAGTTCCATTGCTTTAAGTAACAATACTCATATCCTGCTTGTCTCTCTTATTTCTAGGGTTTTTTTTTTTGGTCTTTTTTTGTGTTTCTAGGTTTATCTTTAGTTTGATGTTCCCACTTCTTCACTCACCCTTAGCCTTTCTCCCATGATTAGCCCCTCAACCTCTGTCTACTATATGGATATGACTAGATTTTTTGAGGTTAGACTCTGTTCCCATCCATCCTATTGTTTGTGCTTGAATGATGAGGTGGAGGAATTCCAAGAAATTTGGTGGTTGGTATACCCTAATTCATGATAGAAACTATTAATCTAATCTTGGAAGGTGTCATTTTTGTCCACAGAACATGTGATAAAATTGATATAAAATCTGGAGAATAATTTATATTTTGGATACTTGCTAGGTACAAGGTATTTTGTTAAGCACTTTATAAACATTGTTTGAGGTATATAATATCCTCAGCCGCAGTGGAATCCCACAAGGTAGGTGTTATTTCTCACATTGTACAGATGAGACAAGAGAGATTGGAATACACACCAAGGCCATCTCAGTTAGTGCAGGAAACAGCATTTGGTCTTCATTGTGTCTAAATACAAAGTGCATGTTCTTAACCAGTAAGTTAAGGTGTGTTTGAAGATACACCATATTTTACTGTTAGTGGCTCACATTGCCTTCTGCTCCAATAAGATTACATTAATAAAGTTTTACTATAGATTGTATGCTGTGAAAAAGACCCCAGATGTCTGATGGTAAAGTAACAGAGTGGGTTAAAGTAATTCTGTCTAGTAACCTCTTTCCTCTGTCATATCCAAAATACTGGAATGAGGTATGCATATAAAAAGGCAATACTAGAAGTATTTTTCCACTTTAAATGGCAAGCATTGGGTGAACATGTTTGTTTGCTTGTTTAAAACATTTATTCCCTGTCTAAGTAAAAAAAAAAAAAATCAAGACAGCTTATGACATTAAAATGGTAAATAAAATTGGGAATAAAAACACAGAAGTTGATAGCAGAAATCAAGCCCTTTAGCCCGTAGAAGTTTAGAGGGAAATCTATGGTGTTCTATAATTTTTATTCCCTCAAAAAAGAAGGTATACACTTTTTAAACATCTCATTAGACTCAGTGTTTTCTGATTCTAAGAAGTCATCATGAAGGTTTGAGTCATTTTCTTTTACATTAATTAGAGGAGAAGGACATCATGTTAAATCTTAGAGAAAAGATAAGCAGTGATTTGGACTTAACTTCATCTGAGGTACTTTTACGTTGCTTAAACATCCTTCCAAGAAATTTCTACTGCATACTTCAATCCTAGCACTTACTGAAATTATACTCCCCCCCCCCATGAACTGCTAGAAAATAAGATCATTGAATACAAAGATTTCTTGATCATCTTTTCTTATCATTCATATCTCTGTCAACTGTCTACTTCCTAGATGGGATCTTTTCTGACTTTTGTTTCCAAAGCAGCCATATTCCCACAAAGTCACCTGCCCATTCTGCTCTGTTTTTTTCATAGTCCCTATCACTGACATGAATTTCTGTTGAGTCAGTTCTTGGTTTCCTTATTTATTTTCTGATTATTTTACTAAAATATAAGCTATGAGGACAGGAAATTTGTCGGCCTTGTTCAAAGATTTATCCTTAGCTCTTAAGACAGTGGGTAACACTGAGCATAGTATATGCTCAAGATAAATATTTCGTCAGTAATGAATTTATTTTTTATACCTAACTCCAGCACAAAATGTAGTCCATAATATATACTCTAAATATGTTTTGTTGAACCGAATTTCTAAAATTACTTTACTGTTGAGGAAACTGAACTTAAGGAAGGTAAACAATTTTCTGAAGGTCACATATTTAGTAAGTGGAGAAACTTGAATAGGCACCCAGGTGTGTGCATACCTTTTATATCACTCAGCACTGCTTTAAAGAGTTGTAAGAGTGGAGTCCATGCAAGTGGATTTCAGCTTATTAGAGCATGAAGCTTAAAGAATTTTGAAAGATGAATAGTTAACCTCAAATGAGTTTTATAGAAGGATAGAATGAAGTCAATTCATGGTATATATCTTTGTAAGATTAACTGAAAGGAGATCCAGAGTCTTTTACGAACTAGATATGGATGATGCAGAATTAATATTCTGTTGTAAAAGTTGAAGAACTCAAAATATATTTTCTTTCACTGGGCCAGCCCACTTGCCCATGGAAGTGAGCCAAGGGAGTACCTTCTGGAAGGACTAAATTTTTCCTTAAAAGGAGCCTTAAAATTGCTCCAGCACTTGAAAAATGTCCTTGATATAAAATGTTTCATTGCTTCATTATACAACATGGAAAAGGAATTGAGTTCTGAAAAAAAAAAAATCTAATGGCACATTTTAATAATGGAAGCAAGTTGACCAGAAATATTTCTGTGTGCCCTGTGAAATACTTAATTCTTTGGAAAAGTAGTTTATCATGATGGCCAATCAAGATGAATGGGCTGCAAAATGTAGCCAAAGTAGACAAATGAAATGACCTGTCTACTGAGGTTTTTAGTGTTGTTTACCTGAATAAAAATGTTTACAAAATTTACATGGTGATCATTTTTACTAAGCTGTTGCTTCTGATAATAATTAATAACTACTGTCGGCTGTTTCTGAAAGTCTGCTCCTAGTTAGACATAATAAAAAACATACATCAGCGGAGAATGATTCATGATTTCCTGGTGCAGTAAAAATTACACATGCTATAGAGTCAATCCAGTCTAGTTTCAAATTTTAATTATGCCACTTACTAGAGGAAGTTATTTCTCTCTGCTTCTTAGAGTTGTTCTGAAAAGGAAATGGAGTAATACATGTGAAGTATCTACCTAACCCAGTGCTTGCCCAAAGTAGATGGGACTCAGTAAGTCTTCTGTAACCTAGATATAAACTCCAAAATTATATGTCCTACATTTGGCCCAAGCCAAAGCACTAGCAAAGAATTCAATCTTCATTTGTATCTCTTTAAGAACATGAGATGCCCCCTAAATCAAAGCTCATTGCAATGCTTCCTAAACCTCTTGTTTCCTCCACAATTTTTGTGTCCCCATAGCTTCTGATGCCTATCCCTTAGCATTTTTCATCTCTCAAATAATAATAACTAAAACATATATACTTTTTCTACACCCAGTGCAAATCTACTGGATTTGTTTCATTTCTGGTTGGTATCTGCTAATGTCAGGGGCAAATAGCTACTTGCTTATAGGGAATTTCATTAGAATATGCTCTCATGTAATAAAAATAAACCAAGGCATTCAGCCTTCAATCAAAACTGGTCTAGAGCTAGAGTTGTACAGAATTTTATTTGAAGATTGTAGAATGAGCTTATCCCGAACTACTAGAGATGGAAAACTGTTCCCATCTGCCAAATTCTTCCCAACATCTTGACCCTGAGCTCCATCATTTAAACTTGTTTTTAGTGTGTGGCCAAGGTAGTTGCAGAACAAATCAGAGAGATCTTTTTGGGTTACAAAGAAGTCTAAGGTTGCTTAATAAATCTTGGCTCTAATTTGTTTCCGTCTTCAACTTTGAAGTAGAGCAAGACCTATCCTTCAAGTTGGGTTCTTCTGCCTGCTGATAAAAGGCTTATATTGAATACAGGCCTGGACACTTCCAACCCTCTTACTAATTTGCAGCTGTAAATCCCAGCTCCTCCCAACTCTGCTATATATTTATTCTAGGTCATGTCTTCCAAAGCAGTCAAGTCAAGATCACTTTATGACAGCAAATCTTCCCAGTAGATCCTCACTTAATCTCTGCCACTTCTTGGTATTTAGAAGCTAACAATTTTTCAGCATTTGGATTCCATTAGTACTCAAGACTTCAAGTCTCTGTTCCTATCCCAAGCCCAATGCTGCCTGAAGTTCTTTGTTTTCTGGTAGGAAGTAGCCACTGTGAATAGTACCAAAACCTACTTAATTGCAGACCACAAGATGGCAGCCATGTTCCGGACCTTTCATTTCTGCAGAGGCATGGGGAAGCATCCCCAAGCCAGTGTGAGTAGGTCTGATAGTGATATCTTCTTTCTGAACTCTATGTCTAGAGAGACTGAGTTTAAAATTAATTTTCATTTCACAACTTCATAAGCGAATTTTGAAAGTTATACATAATGTCATAAAGATCTAATTTTCTTCCTACAAGATCCATTCTTTCTTCCTAAAATATCAAGGCATGTCCCCCCAAAAATAGAAATTCCAACATTTGTATTATATCTACCATGTCTCTCTATATTGAAATTGTATTCTTAGACACAGAAAATCTGTTGTTCAAACAATGGGCACATTTTCCCCTAGAAAATTCCAACAGTAAGGTGGACAATTTCTGTGACTGCAGACTAGAAAGTAATGTTTTAATCTGAGATGTAGTTAAGCGTATTACTTAAAGTCAGACTCTTTAAGGAGCACCCAAAATATAAAAGCTGGGACCCAATAAGAACTGATCATTTTTTCTTGCTTTATTGAGATATACTTGATGTATAACATATATAAGTTAATATATTACATATATATATAACATATGTGTAAGTTTGAGGTATATGACATTATGACTTGATACACATATCTGTTGTAAAATTATTACCCCAACAAGATTAGTTAACACATTCATCACCTCACTTAACTACTTTTTTCTGTGTGTGTGTGTGGTGGGAACATTTAAGGTCTATTCTCTTAGCAACTTTCAAGTATATAATACAGTTTTGTTAGGTATAATCACCGTGCTGTGCATTACATCCCCAGATTTTGTTCATCTTATAACTGGAAGTTTGTGACATTTGACCAATATCTCCTCATTTCCTCTACCCTCCCAGCCCCTGGAAACGACCATTCTACTCTTTATTTCTCTAAATTTGGCGATTTTAAAAATAGATACCATATATAAGTGAGATCATGAGGCATTTAAGATCCTACCTTTAACAGAACTTATTCAAAGAATAAGGACTTTCTGAAAAGTCCTTTCCTTTTTATCTAATTTGCACCCTATCTCCTGCTTCCACCAGGAAATGGTAATAGCCAGTGTAGAAAAACAGTGTGTGTGTATATATTGAGCCTATGTCAATATTTCATATTTTTCCTTAAAGAGCAAAATGATTCCTAACTCCTCTGCCATCAGAACACGTTTGAAGTCCACTGTCCTTAACTATTGTTTCCAAGTTAACAATCACCTTACTCCTGCAGTTTCCCTTACTCCTCTCAGATCTTTAGTTAAGGCACAGGAGGTGTTTGTTATTAATCTGATAAAGAATAGAGATATGTTTTTCCTCAGCCCATGGTACCATGGTGGGTCCAGTGTGCACCACTTTTCCTGCTCCTTCTCCAGCCAATGTCATTGATCTTATCACAGGGGCACGTGTGCGTGCGCACACACACGTACACTCAAGCACAGGGACACATGTATGCAGCATGCATGGTCATTGCTTAGCTGTGCTGCATTTCCATGGTGTGGTTCTACTTCTTTTCTCATCTCTCCTTTGTCTCCTTTCTTTTTCTCTGGTCATTCAGTAGGTTTTCTTTTGGGCTTTTTTTTCTTTGATATTTGCAAAATAGAATGTAACTAGGTTGGTTTAACGTGAAAGGCTAGGTTATGGATCAGTGATTTCCAAACCCAGTTCATTACCGGAATCTTAGTAAAAGGTTAAAGAACACATTTTGTCAGCTCTTTTCTCATAAACTAGTCGGTCTGGTATGAAGTCCAGGTACTTGTACTTAACAAAAGACTCCATGGACAATACTCATGGCCAAACCCTGTGACCTTTAGTTTTAAATTCCCACTGTCTAGCCCAGGGCATGGTTAGCAGAAATTAATAAACATATATAATAATATAATTGCTAATTAACTGGCATTGTAGCAAACAGGAGTGATAGTTGTTCACATTTATCAGTATGTTGTAGAGCAGAAAGTTAAATATTCCTCAAGGACATGTTTCCTTATGAAAATCTTGGGGGAAGTCTGGGTTCATCAGCAATAAACATGTTTACTTAAAGCAGAACTTCTCAGATCTTTGAATATGGTAGGTGAAAAATGAATCTTCAAATGATAAGTACACCAAGATTGATTGACTCTGTATCTGTCCCTTTTAAGTTACTTTTTATTGTATTTTGTTTCAGGGAGCATCTTGGTGGACCAGTGTTACGTAGTACAGTTTGGGGAAAGCTACTCTCTGGCTGGATACTGACAGCTCTCTGATGCTACACATCTACATGGGTTATTGGGATCAGGTCTTTCCAGTTCTGGCTGCACGTTGGAAATACCTGGGGAACTTTTAAAACTCACAAATGTCTGGCCTTCTCCTAAAGCCAATTTAATCAAAATCTTTAGGGGTGAGGCCAGGTATTAGAATTAAAAAAAAATTCTCGGAGGATTCTAATGTGCTGATGAGGTTGAAAATCATTTCTTAGAAGCTGTAAGCAAAAGGTTTTATAAATATATATATATATTAATTGTATATATAATATATCATATGTGAAATAATATATTATTTCATTATAAATAATATATTAAATTATTGGCTACCAATAATAGCTAGCATTTATTGTTAAATTTGTGCTAAGCATTTTCCTCCTGTGTCTCTAAAACTTCATGGTTATTTCACAAGGCAGATATCATTATTATCCCCATTTATGGATGACAAAACTAATGCATTAGGGAAAAAGAACAGTCTACCCAAGAACATGCATGTAGCAAATTAGGGGTTCCCTGTTTAGGCACTGTGATTCCAGAGCTTGAGTATTTAACCACTATTTTTCTAAACTCTTCTTTAGGCAGACTCTCTGTATGCTTAAAACTAACACATTATTTTCATTTACTGTACTAAAATGCTAATACGAAATCCAAGTAACTTCAGTGCTAAATTCTTCTACTCACAAAATCAAACATTTTAGTATTTTGACAATTGTTACATGTTTTTTTATTTTTGAATCTACTCCATCAGAGACTTCTGTTGATAGCTGTATACAAGAAACATAACGAAAGCTGTTCCTCCTCTTTCCTCCCACACTTGACAACGGGATAGAGAATTGATTTAGGCCAAATCGTCATGCAAGGAAAAAGACATTAAGGCTGATACTGGTAGTCAAGATAACTGGGCCCTGCTTTTTCTTGGGTCATAAAACTGTATTTGCTGACCTCACATCAACTAAGTATAAAAATATTTCCCTAATCTAATTATCATTCCCTTATTATATCAAAACCTCCATTGAATGGACTAAATAATGAAACTTTTAAGTAATTGGGGGAATTTTTTAACATTTTATTTCTTCCTCATGGAGAAACCAAGGAGGAGCAAGCAATTTGAAATCAGGGGACTTCAAAGGGTGTATTGCTATTGTTCCTTCTGAAATTCTATTCCACTAATTATCTGTATATTTAAATAATGTTAGTTTTCCTCTTGGAATCCTTTAGAAATCAACATGGAGCTGGCTGGTATGACCTTAGGATCAGGAAGACAGCTCATCTTCCATTTGGAATTTAGGACATAAAAACTTGTATTGTTATTTATTCTTCTTTCTCTCTTAAACATCCACACTGTTGCTGCAATTAGATATTAAGTCCTTAGGGTCTGTGCATTCTTTCCCTTTTGATTCTTAGCTCCTAGCAATAAACACACAGGCATGGTTGGGCGATGCTGGGAGGAATACAGAACCAATCTCCTGTGCAGCTGACTTTTACAGCTGTACCATACTAGCAAATTAATATTCTTCAGGCATTTAAAGGTTATGAATCAATAGAAATTATTAAATTATTGACCTGTTTTCTATGCAGTAGTTACAATACTATTCTTAAGATTTATTTTAAAATATTTAGGCTGTAACATATGGTATCATTCTCTATGTTTACACTCTATTAATGTTACAGGATATATTGTATCTCCCTCCTCTCCAAATTCATATTTGAAGTCCTAACCTCCAGTAATTCAGGATGTGACGGTCTTTGAAAATAGGGTCTTTAAAAAGGCAATTAAGTTGAAATGAGGTCATTAGGATGGACCTTAATCCATTATGACTTGTGTCTTTATATGAAGAGGAGATTGGGATCCTGACAAGCTCAGAGAGAAGGTCATATAAAGATACAAGGCAAAGAGAGTTATCTGCAAACCAAAATAGAGGCCTCAAAAGAAACCAACCCTGCCAGCATCTTGATCCAGGACTCTGGCTTCCAGCATCGTGAGAAATTTAATTTTTATTGTTGAAGTCTGGAGTACTTTGTTATGACATTCCTAGCAAACTAATATGATTCATTTTATCCTATTATAACCTCATGGGGATACCTGCTGTTCCAGGTAAAATAATGATGCCTTACATTTCTTTAGTTCTTTTAATTATTCAACATTCTGTTTTGTTGTCACTTTGGGTTTACATAACCCCTGGACAGAATGCAAGGTAGATCCCTAGTTTTTTTTGTTTCCTTTCCTGGGATTCAATTTAACCCAAAATGACCAAAGCAAATGCTGTCCTTTTTAATAACTAGGAATGAATTTATGTAAAGATGAATTTTTATTTGACAGCTATTAAAAACTAGCTTTCTGTTTTGAAAGGAAAAAAGAAAGGGTTCTTCCTACACTATATACAACAAATTACAAGTATTTAGGAGCATGATGATTTTTAGTGTTACCCTAAACCTTGGATTAGCCATTGGAGGGCACTGGTGCAGAACCTGGCCAGAATGGATGTCAGAACTAGAGGTATGTGTGGGCTCCCTCAGTTTTGAACATTAACTATTAGAATGCTATACAAATTACCTGAAAAATTTTACTGTATATCAAACGTAATTTTTTAAAATTGGCCTTCATATATGTTCTTGTAAAAGAATTCTTCACCTGGTATCAGTAAGCACCAATAATTTTAAGGGGTCTAATTTTTTTTGTGTAACAGATGTTTCCTATTTTTAATTCTTTTTTCCCTTCCATCTTATAGTGTCTTTTAGTTTGGTCCACTTCTTTGACAAACTTCACATTTCTAACCCCAGCTCAGTAACTTTAACTCCACAACTTATAAAATTAGTAGGGTAAAAACAGTTTCTTCATAAATATTGTTTTAATATGGCAGAGGGTGACACACATGCAGCCTTTAACAGGTTGATGTTCATATTCTAGGAACTTAAATAATTATGGGTGTTATTATTAATAACAATTAAAGTATCTTTCTATAGGTCTATTTGTATAACTGTGAATTCACATAAAGATAAATTATTATGTGGGATAGTTGTGGGACAATTTTCAATATACTTGAAATAATACAGTTAAAAGATTCTTCAGGTAATGAGTTTTTCAGATAATGTAATGAGGAACTGTTTATGTGCAGTTATTTAATTCTTTTTACAGGTATGAAATCTGGGTCTCAGTAGGAACATCCACGACCTGCCCCAGAAAAATCAGACTTAGAAAGTTAGCAAAGTTCAACTTTGTCCAGTGGCAGTATTGTAGCCAGTAAGGTTTATCCAAGACCTTGTGGTTATTGTTAATTGAAAACTTTTCCCAATGTACCCCACCATAACAACTTGTGATATAGTCAGCATTGGCAATTTTGATAGTGGAGACAGAATTTAAAAAAGAAGTAGAAGAAATTAGCAAAAAGTTTGAGCTCAGACTCAGGCTTTCACTTCAATCCAGTGCTCTTTCCATTCTGCCATAGTTGAATTTCAGGGATTTTTTAACTGGCCATTCCTGCTTATTAAGCTCTAAAGCAAATTATAGCATTAAAATCTTGCACACTGTACTGTTTATTACCTTCTATTTTTCAATAAGTAACAAACTAACGATATACTTGGGGCTCTTAACCTTTCCTGCCTGGGAGTCTTATAGGTAATTCAACACCTAATTCTCTCCCAGTCCTGAGATTCCTCTTACAACCCAGGTGTTATGTCAGCTGCCTCTGTGAGGGACATCATTAGACACAGTAAGAGAAAGTCTTTGCTATGTTTCTTGTAATGATGGGAACTTATTGTTCATTCCTTTATAAAGGATCCCCGCCTGCCTCGAAGATTGCAAATCAAAACTTGATGGACTTTTTCACTAAGGTTTCATTTTTTCCTCGTAGATACTGTCAACCTTGTAATTAAATGCAATTTCCTCCTTGATGTTCAAGCTTAGAGAACATTTTAGTTTCATCTTTTACAAGTAGATACCACCCCCTGTATCTTGTATGCTGCCCTCATTCCTTGTCCCTTTTTTCTTTCCTCCTCCATGTTCTTTTCCCCCCATTCTTCCCATGAGTTGGAAATTATTTTTATTTTGCTACACTATATGCATCTGTGTATATACCTAAAAGCCTTCTGGAACAAATCAGTCAAGCAACCCAGGCTTTTGTTTGTAATTAACCATCTAATTTCAGGGTACCTGACTGTTGCAGAGAAAAACAGAGATTTCATGTATTTTTGTTTTGTTTTGGTTCACCCTGCCAACTTACCAGCTAACAGCCTTGGGATCTATAAGAAGTTCAGCTCTGCTTCTGAGCAGCAAATATGCTCATAAAATGATTAAGTAACCCTGCAGAGGTTGTAAGCCAGTTTTTCTATGTGAGAATTATTAGGCCACAGAATATTTTGTTGAGGACAAAGTATAAAAAGCCTTTCTTTCTTTTTTTTATTATATTCGTTATTAAGATATAACATTCTTTTAAAAACTTT
Source organism: Catagonus wagneri (assembly GCA_004024745.2). Lineage (NCBI taxonomy): Eukaryota > Metazoa > Chordata > Mammalia > Artiodactyla > Tayassuidae > Catagonus > Catagonus wagneri. The sequence continues at coordinate 3,060,383 of PVHT020000105.1, read as the reverse complement.
TTCTTGGATTATAGTTGACTTTCAAAATTGTTTTGGTTTCAGGTATACAGCAAAGTAAATCTATTATACATAGACTTATATCCATTCCTTTTCAGATTCTTTTCCCATATAGGTTATTACACAGTATTGAGTAGATTTCCCTGTGCTATACAGTAGGTCCTTGTTACCTATTTTATATATAGTAGTGTATATATTTCAATCCTTTATTATTAGTCATTTATAAAGAAGACTAGGCAAGGCATTATAAATTATACCATGGGAAAAATTCCCTGCTAAAATCTGGATTGAACCAGAAGGTCCAGTAGTCTAAGTGAAATCTCTAATTTATAAATTAAATGACTGGAAGAAGTTTCTGCTCAGAAAAAAAAAAATCACTCCTTTATATAATATGTTAGTCTCTTACAAAACATTTATTTAAAATATTTCAAATAGTGCCATCAAACTGCTTTCCTTTTCCACTGACCTCCTACCCAGCACCTTTAAATTGGGCAGCGGGAGATGTTGTAGTGAACATATTATCTTTATAATTTCACAAGCCCCTCAGCTGGAGTTCAGGATCAATTCTCACACTTTAATCCTATCTGCCAAAGAATTTTTAAACTACATAACTGACAAATAACCTGAGCTGTAATTTATGGATCTTTCCTCCATGGGAAACAGATAGTTACACCTGGTTTTTAATACAGATGGCTTTACAGTGCTGTAAAACCTGAGTGATTTTACTAAGATCAAAACAATGAAACAAACAAAAACAAAAAAGTAAAACACAAGAGCAACATCAAAACATTTGTTAGGGCTTGTGCCTTTAATAAAGGACAAATTCTGGACAAAGTCTCATTACATTTTTCATCCTCAGTCTAATCTTAATGTATTCTTTTTTTTTTTCCTTTTTAAAATCTCGTTGATAATCTGGAAGGCTAGTCACATCATTGTTTACTTTCCTGATTAGAATATTGTTGCTTTAGTAAAAACCTTACGTGTAATATATTTAGATGGTGCTATCCTTTGACTTGCATATTCATACAGTTGACCCTGGAACAACAGGAGTTGACGGTGCTTGTCTACTTACACTGGGTTTTTTTCAATAGTAAAAACCGATAATTATCACATGATCCATGGTTGGTTGAATCTGGGGATACAGAACCGTGGATATGGAGAATGGGCTGAAAGTTATATTTGCATTTTTGACTGCAGGAAGGGTTCCCACTCCTAAACCCTGCGTTGTTAAGGGTCAACTGTATTTGGAAAAGATTCAATTTTTTGTCTCATTTATATCTCAGAACTCCATAATACCTCTCCAGCCCCATGTATCCAAATGCTTATTTTACATCCATATACAGGCTTTTCAAAGGATGGCAGCTGGTCTCAAACTGCATGTATCATCATCTTTCCCTATACCTAGTCTTCTTTCTGTGTTCCTGTTTCAGGGAATGCCATGGCTATTTTGCTCTCCCTCACTGAGTACATTTAATCCATTACCTCATAAATGGCTCTGAAATCCATTTTTCTCCTTCCCCAGTGCTATTAGAAACTCTCACCTGGGTTAATATCATAGGCTCCTGTGATGGTTCATTTTATATGTCAGCCTGACAGGGCAAAAGGGATGCCAAATAGCTGGTAGGACATGATTTCTGGGTGTGTCTATGAGGGTGTCTCTGGAGGAGATTAGCATTTGATGCAGTAGACTGGGTAAAGAGTTTCACCTTCATCAATGTGAGTAGACATCACCTAATCCGTTGAGAGCCTGAATAGAAGAACAGAAGTGAAATAAGGTCAGATTCTCTCTTTTCTTGAGCCGAGACATCCATCTTCTCCGGCCCTCAGACATGGATGCTCCAGGTTCTTGGGCTTTCAGACTCCAGATTTACACCAGTGACCATCCACCCCTTCACTCTCTTAGGTTCTCAGGCCTTTGGACTTGGACTGAATTATTATATCACCAGCTTTCCCAGTTCTTCACCTTGCAGGCAGCAGATTGTGGGACTTCTCGGCCCCCATAACCTCATGAACTGGTTCCTGTAATTAACCTCTCTTTATGTAAACTTTTACATCCTGTTGGTTCTGTTTCTCTGAAGAAACTTGAGTAGTACTGCTCCCAAATGTGACTCTTCTCTTGATTTTGGTCTTCTATTCATTCTCCAAAGGCAACCAGAAAGATCACTCCGAAGAGCTGACACCCTTTGGTGTGGTTGCTGGTTTATTTCTTTTTACTCTTTTAGAAGAATTTTAAGCTCCTTACATAGTTTAAGGCTCTTCTAGATGTGCTTCCTTCCTTGGCTTCATCCTTCACCTTCTGAAGTCCATTACTCCAGTCTCAATCAAGTGACCTTTATTTTAATATTGCCTTATACTCCTTTTGGCTCATTGTAGCTCCTTCTTAGATAGGAATTTTCTTCCAATGACCCTTCTTCTGCCAAGACTCATCTAGGTGCCCCTACAAGGTACTAGGATATGATTTTTCCTGTAATATCATTTGCCCCAATATATCTTAATTGTTTATTTCTTGTTTGTATCTCATCTACTGGACTGTAAGCAACCTGTGTCCTGTTCATCTGCAATTGTACAGCATCCAACATGTTATTCGAGTCAAACATTTTCAATGTGGTTTTCTCTCTTACTCGCCAACATTCTTCTCATAGTTCTTCAATAACAGTTCATATTATAGATTCATTTTCAAGTGTTTTTAAAAAGTATTAACAGATATATTAAAGATTCAACTAGATAACTTCAATTTTGGCAAAATTTAAACATACTCTGATTATGGGGACATTAAAAAGGAGCTATAATTTGCTAAAAATAGTTATATACTATTAAAACAAGATCTTTCAAAATCTTAGTGTATTTCTGTGTTATGCTATTTCTTTTGTTTCTTTTTTCTTCTTGGCAAGAATTTCTTTTTTCCCTGTTTAACATAAAGTGTAGTCACTATTAACTTGATTATATGCTATAAATGATAAAGCTATAAAAAGACTTTAAGAAGTTATTCTTCTTCCCACAGATAAGATTATGCTTAAAACTTTCCAAAGATAAATCTGTTTAATTTAAGAACGACCTTAGAATATATGTTTTAGGGACAATATAACATGAGCATTAATTATAACCAATATTTATGTAAAGATAGAATACAGTTCATTCAAAAATTTTATCCTGGCTATGCATAATACTGCTTAACAGTACAAAATTCTGCAATGCATTTTATAGTAGACTCCTAAATAACTTCTTTTAAATACTGAAATATTTATGTATACATTCAGATAGCAAAGATAAAATAACAGTCACATTTTTCCATTTGGGAAACTTTAGTGTTTCTTTGAGCAGCATGATAAAAATCTCAGTTTAACAAATAGTGTAAGTTTGTAGTTCATTCCCGGCTCTGTGACTTTTCCTGTTTAGTTTTTAGCTTACTTGGTTACATAACCATTGCTTTTGCTTAAAGGTCAGCCAAGAGTAAAGTTATATCTTGCTGGAGGTGAGATGTAAACAATGTCTGATCTTGCCCTGCCATTTTTCTTAAATCTTCCACAGAGCTGGGTGAAATTGTGCCAGTATTCATAAAAGAAGATTATGTTTTAGAATCTGTATTGTATTATTCAATAAATATTTCAAGGTGTCTGCAAACAGGGATTAATGGGTATTATATTTCAGGAAACCAGAAAGGTATCAACCTGAAGAATTAAATAAAACACTCATGTTTGATGCTCATATAAACTGTAACTTAAAATGTATGTAAACTTCCTTTTCCTTTTGTTTCATTTTCCTGTCATAAGATAATGCAAAATAAAATGAAATGAGACCAAAATGGAAGATTAAAAAAATATATAAATTTGACCTTCACACTGAAAAGTAATACCTCTCTTCAGTCATCATTGTTAATAGTCAGTGATGGCGCCTGCATGCAATTAAAACATCTGGATGAAAAATGCATGTTATAAAGTCTCAGGGGCACACTGCACATCAGTGCAATTGGAGGCATCTAGACATGAAGGGGCAGTACCATAAAGTTTTCCAACTGAAATTTTGGGTGAGGTATGCTTTAAAACATTCAATCATATTAAAAATAATTGGATTCTATGGAAAAGTTCTTGGTTTTTAAAACATTCTATTTGTGTTATCACTGTACATATTAAGTTGAATCTCAATTCAGTGCTTAAGGGAATCATTAGTGATCTTAAATGGTTTTTTTTTTTTTAAATCTGCTTTAAAACTGCAACAGAGAGCTAGCTGAATGCCCTATCCCTGTGTTTCTGTCTCTGTTCTGCTCTAAAAAATTCTGCAAATGGGACAGCTACTACTGCCTAGAACATCCTTTAGTAATTTGACATCCTTTCTCCTATTAATTTTTATTTTTTAAATAAAAAATTAAGGATTAGTGCCCCTCCTTCAAATGTAACCTAGACCTTGAGCAGAGAAAAAAAGAGTATGACCTAGGATCCCTTTTAAATGTTATTTTCATTGTTTTTTTTTCCAAGAAAAGTCATGTTTTTGAATAATCCAAGTCACATTCTGGGCTAGAATGAAGAACTCCAGGGAGGACTAGATCAAATTCTCCTTTTTGTAGTTTTCTTCTCATTTTTTTTAATCTCTGGGTGATTTTTTACTGAGATTTAAATGACATATAATATCATATTAGTTTCAGGTGTACAACATAATGATTCCATTTTTGTATATATTATGAAATGATCACCACATCAAATCTTGTGACTTTTATGCATGTTAAATCTTGAGAAGGAAGGCTTAGATAAGTGAAGCTCAGCCAGGGCTTCCAATTAGGATCACTGTGGGGTTTTAAGAACTGTTGTCACCTGTGCCCTCCCCTACAGATTCTGTCAGTTTGTCTGGGTGGGAACATCAATACTGGATTTCATTAAGTGCTCCAGGTGATTCTAAGGTGAGGCCAGGATTGCGGGCGGGGCCTATCGAGTATATAAGGAGAGTTGATTGAGTCTAGCTGCCAGTTGGAGGGGAGTAACAGAGCTTGTTCGTGGGTGCGGTAGGGCACGTCAGTGCAGCCCACATGATCCACACTGTAGCAGAATGTGGGGGCACACATGGGAAGGGAGGGCTCCTGAAAACACTCAAAAGTTTAATCTTCATATAGGAACTCATTGTTCCTGAATCTGTCCTGAGAGAAAGAAAGAAAGAAAGATGAAGGAAGGAAAGACAGGTGTATTCTTTCTTCCTGTGGGTGTCATGGCAGCAGGCAAAGGGTCTGTGTTGCAGCTTTTAAAGTCATAGGCTCAAGATGCATATGCGACTTCTCCACTTTATCTCACCTAAAGAAGCAACCCAGTGAAGGAAAAGGAAGAAGTGGAAAGTTCTCAGGTAAATGTTGTGTCCTGGATCAGGGCAGTTCCCGTTTTTCCTCTTGCAATGCCATGGGTTTCAGAGCATGGAGACACTTACCTCTGTGTCTCTATCGTTCCTGCCTAACAATTTTGATTTCAACTACATTTTCCCTTCACTTTCTATGATAGTCAAGTGCTCTTTAGAACATTTCTCCCCTCTATCTCAAAGCCTTCTCTCCAATTTCCTCATTTGGTTATGCTTTGAGCAGGTGTACCTACAACTATCAAATTAATGACCTACAACTGCCAAAAAATGTTTTCTTTGTAACATATTAATTTGGGGATGTGTTAAAAGCCAAGATTCTTATGTGGTATGAGGTGGAGTCCTGGAATTTTAGTGAAGAAAGAGATTATCTAAATTTTAGACCCTATCTGAATGCTCCATTAGCTCAGTTTAGTCAGGGATTAAAAAATGTCCATCATGGAGTTCCTGCTGTGGTAAAGTGGTTTAAGGATCCAGAGTTGCCACAGCTGTGGTGTAGATTCAGTCCCTGGCCTGACAACTTCCATATGCCTTGAGTGTGGCCAAAAAAAGAAAAAAAGAAAATGCACATCAAACAGGATTGCATTAGTGGCCCAGAATAACTCAGAACTCTCTGAAAAAGAAGAGATGAGATCTCTAGAATACTCAAGAAAGATAAACTACTTAAAGGCACTATTAGAAATGATAGAATTGGGGCACTATATATGGCTAAACACTTGAATATAACTAATGTTTTTTTCATGATTAGACTTAGATTGTGATTTACTTGTTTTGCTAGCTTATAATACCCTAGCAGTGATTGTGTTCTCTGGCGAATATTGGAATCAGCTTGTGCCTTACAGTTGATGTTAACTCCATTCGTTTGCTTCAAGTGCTCCCTGCCTGTTTGCTCCACTACTTCTCCTTTTATTGTAAAAATTTCATTTAAAAGTAATCTGAAATTGTTGTTCAAGGAAATGGGTTTATGTTGAATTTTAAGATGCCACTTCTTCTATGAGAAATAGAGTTCTTTTTGTGGTAGGAACCATATATTGTGAGCTTATAATTAACTGATAAGAGCGTCAGTGTACCTATCCCTATATGCTTCTCCACCTAAATCTTATTCACATGTTGTGACTTACATGCTCAAAATCAGGTTTTGGAGGCAGCCAATCACTCCCATTCTTGGCTGCCATTATCTTTAGGAGATGAATTGCCTTAATTACTTTCACCTTGGTCTTTGGCGTCTGTTAACCCCATATGAGACTTGCTGAAAGGAGTTCTCTAGGCCAGGATCTTCCAAACGCGCCTCCAGATAGTCAGTGATGCCTTTGACAAAATCAATCAAGTTAGCTTTAAACTTGACACTGAAAAGAGAGTTAAGGAAAAGTACCTCACATATTTATCATTTTGGCTTGTGGATAAGAAGCAAAAATATGAAGCAAGGAACTTTGAATTTGACAAAAAATTATTTTTACCTAAATTCGGATGCTTTCCTTTCCATTTCCTAATTCTTTGAAAGTGAAGTTGCTATCTTTGAGGCTAACAGCCTCCATCTATAGTTAACACAAGAATATTTGAAAATACCATCCTGAGCTAGTAGCACTGTGAAAATCAGCAAGAAAGATTAACTTTCTCCACACATATCCAGAAACTTCACTGGCAATCTTATTTGCAAATGTCCTTAACCAATTAAAGCCTAACCTATTGCAATAGAACTTTAACTACCTGATGAATAAACCACGTAATATTTCTTTATATCCTTTCTTTCTCTTTTCTGTAGTGATACAATTTGTGATTTTTAACTGAGCAGATGCTATCCAAAAAATAAAAACTACGTTTTCCTGATTCTCTTATCTAGGAGTGATCTGGTACATTTAGGTTCTGACAAATGGAATGAAAGGGAAAGCGGTATTTTCAATTTTTTTTCATTTTCTAATAATTTTTAATGTTGGGGTTATTACAATTTTATATACAATTTTAAGAAATAATACACAGAGGTGCCGTGTACTCCTTACCTAGTTTTCCCAAATTGTGACATTTTGTATACTACGGTACAATATCAGAACCAGAATATTGACATTAATATAGTCAAAACCAGGATACTGACGTTAGTACAATCAAGAACAGAACATTTGTATTGCTACAGGTATCCCTTATATTGTTCCTTTGTAGACACATCTGTTTATTTTTCAGCCCCACACTCTACTTAACCCCTAACAACCACTGACTTGTTTTCCAGTTCCATAATTTTATCATTTCAAGAATCTTATATTAAATGAAATCCTACAGTATTCATCCTTTTGGGGTTAGCTTTTTTAAAATCAGCATAGTTATCTAGAGATTTATCCAAGTTGCTACTTATACCAATAGTTCATCCTTTTTTGACTGGTGAATAGTATTCCTTGGTGTGCTGGTACTATATATTTATTTAAGCATTATCTGTTGAAGAGCACTTGAGTTGTCTCTGTTTTGGGGGTGTTACAAAATAAATCTGCTTTTACCATTCATGTACTGATTTTAGTTGGACATAAATCTTCATTTCTTTAGGAAAAATACCATAAATACAGCAACCGCATGTTTAGGGTTTTGTTTTGTTTTGTTTTTAAGAGCACGTTTCATTTTCTAAAGAGGCAGTAGTATTTGGGGCATTCTCACCAGTAACATATACAAATAGTCTATTTTCTTAATACTACCTAGGATGTGGTATTTCCAATTTCTAAGATATTTTCTTATTAGGAGAGGGCATGCCCTTCTTCCTTTTACACCTTCTGGCTGGAAAGTGGCCATGATGACTAGAACTGAACAGTCACCCTGTACATGAAATGACCTGGGCAATGTAGGTTATGGTAGAGCCACAAGCTAGAAGGAACCTGGATCTTTTGACATCTTGAAATGACATACATATGGGTTACTGACATCTGAACTCACTTGTATCTGAATCTTAACTCACTTGTATATTAATCTTTGAGGTGTATCATGCATTGAGAATAAAAAAGCACAAATGATTGCTTTATGGTACCTGGTATAATCAGTACAATTGCTTCTCAGTAGCCTAACCTATACACTAATGAATGGTTACGAAATTTTTATGGCATACAGTATTACAGTCCTATGCATCATACGGTATTAGAAACATTGTAGCATTTTAAAAACCCACTTACCTGTGAGAGAGGCTGATAGGCAATTTTTCCAATTATGAGAGACCTGCTGTACTATGATGTAATTATTTGCAAGCAAAGTAAATGAACAATAATGGACACATTTATATTAAGTATCACTCACCTTATATAAAGACAGGTATATGAGTCTTGCATACAATATTCTATCTACATGGTGAATACTTAGGTGACGATGATGATGATGTAAAAACATTACATACAGTTCTTGCCGTACATTTACTAGATTTCCACACAAAGGCACTCACATAACACAGCAGGTAAGTTTATTAACTGTACAGCATGATGACTCTATTTAAGTGGCACTGGATCGTCAAAGTTCTTCATCATCTGTGCATTAAGTACACTTGGAGAGGGAACGGTTTTGCTGTTTTAGAGGTGACACAGGTGGAAGGGGAGGCAGGTCCACTTAGTATTACTTTATGGAAAAACATTGTAATTTCTTTTAGATTTTTTTGTTTTTTCATTTCTCTGACAGTGTTTTTCTACAGTACCAATTCTCCTTCCACCACTAGCCTTCATGTCATGGCCAATATTATAGAAGGATTCATGTCCTAAAAGATGTCAAAAGCATTCTTGAATAATAGGAATTTTCTGCCAGATTGCCTATGTCAGTTTGTTTTCTGGCACTGCTTTTTCTCCATTCTTTTCCTCATCATGTGACATTGGTTCAGAAGCATTCGTCTCCATCAAGAGGTCTTCTGTTAATTCCACAGGTATGGTGTCTATCAGCTTTTGCATTTCTCTAAGATCCATATTAAAACCCTTCACAGCCTGCTTCCCCACCCCAAACTTTTTGGTCATGTCCACAATCTCTTTCATGATTTCTTTGACTGGCTGTGAAGTCATGCACAACGTCTGGACATAGGTTTTTCTGTGACTGCGATGGTATCTGCAGTGGTGTAATCCTTTCATAACTTCATGTTCTCTCTATCTGGGTTATCTTCCATAGCACTGACAAGTCTTTCCATAGATTACCATGTATAATGAGCATTAAAAGTCCTCATGACCACTGATGTATCGGCTGAATTAGAGACAAGGTGTTTGGGGACAGGTAAACCACTTCAGCACTAAAGGGAATCCCAGAATTATGGGATTCTGGGTGGCTAGGGGCATTGCCTAATTTAAAAAAAAATAAAGAGTCAGCCCCTTACTGGCAAGGTACTCCTGACTTAAGGGACAAAGCATCAATGGGATCAACCCAGAAAAAGGGTTCTCATTGTCGAGGATTTCTTACTGTGCAGGAAAAAGACTGGCAGCTGGTGTTGATCTTTTTCTTTCAGGGCTTGGGGTTAGCAGCTTTATAGATAAGGGCAGTCCTGATCACAAACCCAAATGCATTTGCACAAAAATGGAGATTTAGCCTTTCCTTTCCTGCCTTAAATCCTGGTGCTCACTTCTCTTCCTTACTAATAAATGTGTTTTGCAGTATTTTTTCCCAGAACAGGACACTGTCATCTACATTAAGAACCTGTTCCACCAAAGTCCTTTTTCCTCATTGATTGTCTTAATGGCATCTAGCAACTTGTGAGCTGTCTCTTGTTTAGTAGAAGATGCTTCTCCTGTTTAATTTTTTTAAAGCCAAATCTCTTTCTAGAATAATCAAACTATTCTTTTCTAGCATTAAATTCTTCAGCTTGAGATCCTTCCCTTTCCTTTTGCTTTAAATTGTCATATAATAAATTGGCTTTTGCTCAAATCATATTAGAATCTTATAGGTATGCCTTTCTTATAGCAATCCTGCACCCACATGAAAGCCGCATTTTCAACATGGGATAAAAATGTATTTCACAAAAAGTGCAAGGATTCTGCAGAGATGGCTTCACCAATTTCCTTTTATTTTTTTTAGAATGGTCCTTAGGCTGGATGTCCTTGTACTGAAATGGTGGGCAACTGCTGCCACAGACCTCAATCTGTGGTACAAATCTAGTAATCCAACTTTTTCTTATGTCATGACTTCACTCTGCTCCTTGGGAGTACTTCCAGCATTACTAGTGGCAGTTTGTATGGGTCCTGTGGTGCTATTTAGTGTTTACTGTATTGCAGTAAACACTATGAAAAATAATAAGGACTGTGAGAGATCACTTTTACTGTGATATGCAATTTACCAAAGAGACAACAGCTCATATGGAGATGATTAGCGTCACATGGCTTTCTAAACAGATATTTGCAACACGAGCTCAAAGCAATAGCAGCAGAAGGTGGCTGTGAAATTATTACAGTAGTCCAGTAGGCACTCCAGTTAATTTTATGTAGTTATAATTTAATACTGCATCTTGTTTGTTTACATTTCTCTCAACTGTGAATGGTGTTGTTTGTGGTCTGTAAATGTGGGCATAAGTTCTGATAAATCTAAATTTTTTAGATCTGTTTATTTTATGGTTGTAAATGATAAAATAGTGTCTAGATATATTTTGTGTATTCATGATATGCTGAAGTTTTTCTTAATTTTTTTCCAATATTTCTAGGGTATGCAATTCATCTATGGTGTTTTTTTTTTTGTCTCAAATCTCCAAAACATGTTCCAGTATATCTATTGGAAAAAATCCTCATATAAGTGGACCAATGCAGTTCAAACATGTATTTCAAAGGTTAACTATATATTTATGATATACTTATCTTACATATATCTGTTATATATATATATATATATAACATCACCTTTTTTGATCCACTCATCCATTTATGGACTCATGTTGTTTCCATATTTTGTCTGTTGCAAATAATCCTGAAACAACAGGGGGTGTATATATATTTTTGAGTTAGTGTTTTTGTTTCCTTCAAATGAATACCCAAAAATGGAATTGCTGGATCATATGGTGGTTCTACTTTTTATTTTTTGAGGACTCTCCACACTGTTTTCCAGAGTCACTGAACCAATTTACTTTCCAACCAACGGTGCACAAGGATTCCCTTTTCTCTGAAAACTCACCAACACTTGTTATTTCTTGTCTTTTTGATAATAGCTATTCTAGCAGGTCTGAAGTGATATCTCATGATTTTGATTTCCATTTCCTGATGATAAGTGATACTAAGGACCTTTCTTTTCTTTACCTATTGACCCTCTTTATATCGTCTTTGAAAAAATTGTTTCAGATGCTCTGACCATTTTTAAATAACAATTTTTTGGTTTTTTTTTTGCTATTAAGTTTGTGTGAGTTTTTTATATATGTTGGATATGAACCCATTATCTGATATGATCTGCAAATATTTCCTCCCATTTGGTAGGTTGCCTTTTAGTTTTGTTTACAAATTCACTTTTAGGGAGTTCCCATCGTGGCTCAGCGGAAACAAATCTGACTAGTATACATGAGGATGCAGGTTCCATCCCTGGCCTTGCTCAGTGGGTTAAGGATTCGGTGTTGCCATGAACTGTGGTGTAGGTCACAGGTAAGGCTCACATCTGTGTTGCTGTGGCTGTGGTGTAGGCCAGCAGCTACAGCTCCGATTTAACCCCTAGCCTGGGAACCTCCATATGCCTTGGGTGTGGCCCTAAAAAAGACACACACACACACAAATTCACTTTTAGACATTACTCATTCTAGTGCTGGAACTAACTACAGTACAAAAAATGGATCAAATAGTGTATTTTTTCCTAGTTGTTTGGGAATGAAATTCAGTTTAACCAGTTTTATTTATATAGATGGTAATAAAATGAAAAAATTATTTTATTAAAGATATGGAATGATAATTCTTATATAATATTAAGGAAGGCAAAAAAAGACACAAGCATTTCTTCCATGGCCTCTTTCCATGGTCAGTATTTAAAATTATTCTCAGAGTTCCTGTTGTGGTGCAGTAGAAATGAATCTGACTGGGAACAATGAGGTTGTGGGTTCTATCCCTGGCCTTGCTCAGTGGGTTAATCTGGCATTGTCATGAGTTGTGACGTAGGTTGCAGATATGGCTAGGATCTGGCATTGCTGTGGCTCTGGTGTAGGCCGGCAGCAACAGTTCTGATTAGACGCCTAGCTTGGAACCTCCATCTGGGGTACAGCCCCCCCCCAAAAAAAAGCCAAAATAAAAGAACATAATTCTCAACATAGATTTCCTTAAACATCCTACTCCAAATTTCTATAAAAGATAATCAGCCACTTTCTCATATTTGTTAATTATATCTTAAAAATTTTATGGTCATTCTAAAACTTCTTTCACCTACAATATAGAGAAGCAGCTTGAATTCTTTGCTTTCCATTTAATTTGTTAAGCTTTTTAGAGATTTATATTTGACTAACAACATGACAGAATCCTCAAATGAGCTGAGTTTTCAGAGTTTTTACTAATCTAAAATATCCCAGCCACTATGTCTAGTTAATATTGTCTGTTGCAAATTGGTTACAGTGTTCTGTTTTTGAGTTATAAATGTTAAGTAGATTATTTACATATATTACCATTTTTTAAGGAATCAAATGACTGAATTTTTAAAATATTAAAAAAATGATGCATTTCACCTTTTAAAAAGAGAAAAATGAAAAGAAAATTAAGTGATAATGTTAGTATGACTGTGTAACAAAAGATCTATGCTTAGGGGTGGGTGGGGCAGACCAAAAGAATATACCAATATTAATAGGATAAAAGGTCAGTTTAAATAACTTATACTGAAGAGCTTTAATCAAAAGTAGTGGTTACCAAATCTGTTCTTTGATTAAAATTACTAAAGTATTTTTAAAACACAACTGCCTGGACTCTTACCTTACATAACTATCAAATTAGAATCCCTGTGGGTAGTGCCTGGTAATAAGTATTTTTAGAAAAGTTTCCAAGGATCTTCTAGTCCATGGTTTTGTGTTTGGGACCTTCCAGTACAATATCTGTTCATTCTTTTAGAATATTCTGATTTGTAGAATTTCCTTATTAGAGCAAAAACTTGACACACTCTTCCTTCACTTTTATTAAGAATGGCTATAGGGAATGGCAACTTTTAGAGCATTTCTGAATATTTTGCAAAATTAACTCTAAGGAGAGTATCAGTGGATATGCAGTAGGCCTGATAAGTGAAGATTCATGTGCACCAGACATTTGTTTTAAGCCTAAGTTAAAAGGTACAAGTCAATATGACGAAGGTCATCAAACTTAAAGACTCTGACATTTTGATTTCAAAATGTGCATGCCATTTAAGCATTTGCTAAAATGATTAACTTCTTACATGTAAATATTTTTAATATAGCAATATTTTTAATTCTGCTTTTCCCTTCATTTTTTAATATATTAGGTACTAAGAAACCCGATGTGGCCTGGACCTCTCTCAACGTTGAATGACCATAGCTAATACATATATTCTATTTAATATCTTATGAGAAGAATTTCAGTTGAAAATTAGGTAATGAAAGAGTTACCTGTCTTGAATTGTGAGACTTTGCATGAACAGAAATGCTGATCCAAATTCAAAGATTGATAAGTGTAAGAATACTCAGCTTTAGCTTGCTCCTTGATTTATACCACTGACCCAGCAATCAGCAGAACAGATATTCCACGAGATCAGAGAACCACGGTGGTGTTTAATACATCTCCAGTTGCCTCCATTGTTCTCATAGAGGCATTCATATCAGTGGTAACTTTGCAGGGTTAGGGATCAGTTCAGTGAGAAGAGCCCAGGGCCATGTATCTTTCCCGAGGGCCACACCAGCAGCATATGGAGGATCCTAGGCTAGGGGTCAAACTGGAACTGTGGCCACTGGCCCACAGCCACAGCAACATGGGATCTGAGCTGCATCTGTGACTTACACACAGCTCACAGCAATGCCAGATCCTTAAACCACTGAGCGAGGTCAGGGATCGAACCTGCATCATCATGGTTACTAGTCAGATTCGTTTACTGCTGAGCCATGACAGGAACTCCAGGTATCAACTTTTTATATACCAGGGTCAAAGGAAAGGCCACTGGCATTCAGGGTCCGCCTTGAGTTGTCACTATGCCACAGTCATGTACTTCTGAGTGCCGCCTTACTCCATGGTCAAGCACAGAATGGGCCTGATCAAGCCTGCTGCAAGACGATAAGTCATCACGCCATCACATTACCCTTTTCCTTGGCTGTTTGGACCTTCAGTACTGTTTTTGTGTTCAGTCTCTGTGTGTTCTCTCCATGATGGCAATAACTTGGTCTTCCTTATCACTGAATCTGAGTATCGTTGATCATGCTCGGCCCCAGAGTAAGTGCTCAGTGATTATTTGTTCAATGAATGAATGAATGCAGCCGCTTCTCTTAACCTTAAAAATTAACTTTAACATTTTATAACAGGTCTTTTTTGTTGTTCCTTTTAAAAGGCCTTCTCAAAAATTTTGTGGAATGCCTCAAACTACTTATTTTCTCAAAATTAGGTTGTACCATGATACATATCTTAGTTTTGTTACTTTTTACTTGAAATTTTTGCTCATTAACTAGCCATCCTCACTATGTATAGACACTACACTGGGCACTTGAGGAAATACAAAATATGTATAAGACGTAGTCTATAACTGAGACAAAAAAACCGATTATTCATTGCGTATATTTGGATGAACTAAACTTAATAAAGTGTTAGGAACTTAGTAAATGGAATTTCCATACAAATATATATTTATAGGTAAATGAATAAGGAAATAATTACCTAGCTCAAGTTTGATATTAGAAATTATAATAAACCAAATCATAAGATAATAAACTTTCTATGCAAAGTATTTAATACAATTAAAACCCTGGGTAAACCAGGAAAGTTCTTAGATTTTCCCTAACCCCCCTATTTCTAATTATTTCTAGTGAAATAACCAAGGAAGCAGTTAAAAGTTTGGGAGTATTTCATTCTTTATACATTCTGTGCATTTATGTTAATACAGAATAGATTTATCCAATTCTGATAAGGCTAAATTATTTGGCACTAGCTATTTGTTTTATTTAAGCTAGTTTCACATTTTGAACATTCATTATGTACAATGATTTGTTATTTTCTAAGCTGATTAATTTTCCATTGTTTAGTCATATTTCACCTTATTGTCTAGGTGCTAAGATGACCTAATTTTGAGAATATTTAGCTCTTGAGATACTGGTTGATACAAAATTCGCTTTATATGTATTTGCTATTTTATTTAAGATATTTACATATATCTTAAATAGCAAATAACCCTATTTAATTTGCTGTTATCATTTTAAAAATTTTAAAGTGAATAATGCATGCGGTTTTTCTAATTACATAATGTCAGCCTTTTCATACAGAGACATTTCTCTTTTTTCTTCTGGTATAGCTCTACCACTGAGTCTTATGCTGTTTGAAAATTGACTATTTCTAGGCAGGTATTAAAAAAGGAAGTAGCCCTCTAATGGCCAGTGACATATTTGCTGAAAGCAGAAAATATTCCTAAGAATAACTGTTAGAAAAGAGAATTTTGAGAGTTTCCTTCGTGGCTCAACAGTTAATGAACCCAACTAGGATCCGTGAGTATGTGGGTTCAATCCCTGGCCTCACTCAGTAGGTTAAGGATCCGGCATTGCCATGAGCTGTGGTGTAGGTCGCAGACGCGGCTTGCATCTGGCATTGTTGTGGCTGTGGTGTAGGCCGGCAGCTATAGCTCTGATTTAACTCCTAGCCTGGGAACTTCCATATACCACAAGTGCAGCCCTAAAAAAGCAAAAAAAAAAAAAAAAAAAAAAGGAATTATTTTGAGAGTTACTTGTCTCCAGTTCTTCCCTCTTATTCAAATGAGCCATGTCTAGTCCAACTAGATGCTGTTTTAATAGAAAATTAAGCATTTATGTTTCGGATAATGTGTCTTTAAATATACGCACTTAGTTCCCAGGAAACTTTTCCTTTCGCAGTAGTGACGTAATGTGTGTTGAGATCAGAAAACGCTATCGAAATTTATAATTTCTTAAAGCATGTAATGAATCTAACAATGAGAATCATGTTCTCTGCCTCTGAAATAGAGTTTTTAATGCTACAAGTTCATAATCTGGGTGCTAATTGTCAGAATAAAAATATGTCAAGCTCGAATATTCCAAGGGGCTGGCTCAAGGAGTTCACCAGCATTGAAACAAAAGGGAAAGGCATGATTAACTCTCATTTACAAAACGCAAGCATAGCATGTCCACTAATCTAGATTTAGATCCAGGCTAGAAAGTATTTCATGTAAAGAAATTGTTAAATTTGCACATTAGCCTACTTTTGAGTCATAATAAATTGCTTGAGCAAAATACATCCTAAGAGTGGAAAAGGGATTCCTGCTTTGCCCCAGAGAGCAATGCGGTGATTAATTCCACTACCTGGAGCAAAAGAACTCAGAACAAAAGATTTACTTTCAATATGACAGTCCCAACCAAGAAAAATAACTTCTTCAAATGTTCTCTAATATATTTTTGTTTTTCGTAATATATAAAATTTCTAGTCTCTATATTGTTGAAGCTTACTATAGGTATTACCTTTTACAATTAGGGTACTTTTCAAATCTTCATATAACTGGAGTCATTCAACTCTCTATGTACCTAATTCACTATTGTGTGTTCTATTGGAAAGGATAATTTTTAGTCATGTTTTGGGTTCTGATAATGTACATTTCATGTATATAAGCTTTATGTTATTACATTACTTGGGAAAGAATGTGTTTTTAGGTCAAAAATATTTTCCTCATCACTGAAATGAACACTTAGATTGAACAAAAGTTGAATTTCTTATGTTGCTCAGAGTTTCATTACTTATCTCTAAAGTAGGTGGATTGCAATACTGGGACTTTAGTACAAGCAAACAAAAAGTGAACAAAAACTAGAGATTCTGTTGAGTGTGTATTGGAGTGGACATGGTGGTATTAAGGATCAAGAAAAGTTTCAAAAAAATTATCTTAGTTGTAGGTGATATTTAATTATTTGAAAACTCCTTTCATCCCAAGTAATATAATAAAATTACACTTTCAGAGATTACTGGTAAAGATTGAAAGTCAAAGATTACTGGTAAAGATTGAAAGTCAAAAGCAGAGATCATTTTCTGTCTTCTTTGATTTGACAGCAATGTATGTAACACCTCAGGCAACTGTTTCCTGTATTAACCACAGTGTTTGGTCACAAGTTTTTTTTTAAAAAAAACAAAGAAGCCCAACTCAAATGTGCTTTCCCAAAAAGCTAATGTATTGGTTCATGGAACTAGGAAGAAGAAGGGTGTGTCTATGCTCAGGTCAAACTGAATCTATAAACCAATAGAATTTTTATCATCCCTCCATCTTTTCTCTCAGCTTCTGTGTGTCAGACTCTTTCCTAATTTGAAGGGATGCTGTCCGTTTGACAGAGAATATGACTACTCAAAGTTTGAGTCATATTCCTCCAGTTTGTCAATCATGGGGAAAGAGAATTTCACTTTTCTAGTAATCCTGTAAACCTCTGGGAAGGGCACCCCTTGGGCTCAACTCTAGTTCATCAAAGCTCAAGTCCATCCATCCCTGTGACCGTGAGGCCGTGTACATTGACTGTGGCCCCAACAAAACCAGGTAGTATTGAGAAGAGGGATGTCAGTCCCCAAAAGATCCAGGGAAAGAACGTGAAGAGTCTAAAGAAACGTTTCTTTATTCCTAATTCCCCTTTGATATCTCTTGATTTCTTTTCCCCAGCTGTTGCATTTTTTTTTCATGTTCTTCCTATGCCCTGCCTCTTCATTTAGACATTCCTTCACATTCTACTCTTTTAAAAAATCTCCATGATGGAGGGTAATGTGAGGGAAAGAATGTATGTATATGTATATGTAATGTATGACTGAATCACTTTGCTGTACAGTGGAAATACATAGAACACTATAAATCAAATACAATGAAAAAATAAAAATCAAAAAAATAAATTTTAAAATCTGTTCTCTTCTACAAATAGCTCTTTTCCATTTTTAAAGTTTTATTGAAGTATGGTTGATTTACAATGTTGTGATAATTTCTGCTGGACAAAAAGTGATTCAGTTATACATGTACACACATCCATTCTCATTCAGTTTCTTTTCCCACATAGATTATCATAGAATATTGGGTAGTGTTCCTTGTACTATACAGCAGGTCCCCATTGGCCAGTCATTCCATATATCTCAGTGTGCATATGCCAATCCCCAACCCCTGGTCCATCTTTCCCCTCCCCCAACATCTTAACACACATTTAAAATGCTTCTGTATAGATACTAACTGAAAGTTTGTCTTCACACCTGAGCACAGGTGTGGTTTACAAGTTTACACATGCTCCAGAAGCTTATATGCTATAGAAAAAATACATACAACATCTATGATAAGGCTAATTTTTGACTGATGTCTTACATTATCATAGAAAATTTTATGAACCATGTTTTATACTTCCCCAGCACTGCTGACACTTAAATATGGAGTTGGCATTCTTACTAACAAAATTAGCTAAAAAGTGTAAATAATAGAACTTCTTTTTCATATATCAGAAACGTAAATGTATATGCCGTCCCCCCAAAATCTGAGAAAACATCCTATGAAAGAGAAACCTTTGCAATATATTCTACATCGTGATACTCTTCATAGAATTTCTTCATTCCAGCACTACTGCATCTAGTGATTTGAGTCTTTATCACTGTCTACCTTGGTCACATCCTCAGATCATTCCTTTATGCGATAGAAGCAGTTAGAAAGTTCTCTTTTAATACATCACAACAAAGCATAACTTGAGAAACCAGCCTATGTTCTGCTACTGTTATTACTCACCCCAGTGTGTGTATAACAATGAACCACCATGGGGAAAGGAACACCTCATTCATTGGACTCAAGGTGGTCAGCTTTACATCACTCTGTATAACCTATTATAGGGCAGTTAGAGGCATAATGTGACAAAGTCACAAGATAGGGAGCAAGTGTTAGGGGAATAGAAATGAAGGAGAGATTATTATTTGAAGGGATAGAGTAGACAGAAAATAAAACTGGGGAAGAATATGATAAGTTTGATGTTGAACATTTTTTTAAGTTTGAGAAACATTAGTCCAGAAATGGAAAATTGGAATTTAGAGTTCAGGACAGATTTCTGCTAGAGTTTGAAATATGGGAATCATTTAATTAATCAAATGCTATAAATGTTTACCTGTGTGAATGAGCAAATTATCTCAGCATCCCTATTTTCCTATCTTCAAAATTGGGAAATAATATAACTTAGGATTTTTTGTGAGGAGTATGAATTTATGTAGGAAAATGTCTTTTCCCTTTTCTTATTAACTGGTAAGCCATTGTTATCAGTATCCCACTCACCATCACAGTGTACTTGACTCTGTCATGCTGATGGGAGTGAATAAGTTGCCAGGAAAGTGAGTCGAATAGAAAAGACCACAATATCCAACTCTCTTGAAGAATGCATTCACTGGCTATTTGTCACTTTGTCCTGACCCTCTTTCTTCATCTCCCAGGACTGTTATTATTTTTTATTTATTCCTTCACTTTTATACCTTTAATCTCTGTATTGGCCAGTACGGTTAAACTAACATTCGCTGATATGATTTTGCTGTATTACTAATAATATTGTGCGTGGTTTACATTTATTAAGTGCTGGCTAAGTAATCATTCTAACCACTCTATGAGGAGAAAATGGAGCCAGAGTCATATCAAGTAACTGACCCATGATGCAGAGAGTAAGTGGTGGAGACAGAATTTGAACCAAGACAGTCTGAATTAGGGTATCTCAGGCTTTACCACTTCCCCAAAATGCCTCTCTTTATAAGAGAAGTAGTTGCACTCAGTCCTCTTTGCTCAAATTTTGCCTATTATCTGATACTTACTTCCCATCTCAAATTTTCAGGAAAACATTGTTTGAACACAGTGACCAGTTATGGTCGTCTCTGAACTTCAGTGTTTACACACAACATCTTCCCCAGGAATATGATTCTGAAAGTTGGAATTTCTATATGAGATACAGTGCTTGGTGAAAATAGTAGAATAGTCAGAGTTTGGAAAGCTGGAGAGAAGGAACAGAATCTCTTATACAGAGGTTTGGCACAAGCTTGCGTACCACTCAGGAGCGAGCATGAAATGCCAGAGGTATGTTGAGGCCCCTCCTGGAGTGGAGAAAAGCAAGATAGAGGTAATCGAGTAGAGAATAATCAGATAGTTGAATGACAGGTGGAGGATTTTTGAATTTTATCTTAAATGAAGTCGTTAAACATAAAATTTGAGAAAAGAGACTACTAATGATTCAAGTTTTCAGGAAAACTTAACCGACATTTGGTGTCTATAATGGATTGAAAAAGAAAAATAGACCCAGAAAAACTTTAGAGAAGATGTTGCAACAATCCAAGTATGGAGTGTGAGTGCTTAGAATGTGGTGTGCTGGGGAGCATGAAGAGAAAGGTGTGTTGATTCACAAAGCATTTGGAAGTAGAAATTAAGAAGCTTTATGAGTCAAGATCTGAAGTCCAGGTGATTGGGAAATAGACTGAGTCATATCTGCTTATGCTGGTCAAATCTATGTGCTTCTTTGAATTATTTTCCTTCGGTAGGGAATCAACAACTGAGGCGTTCTGTGTAATTATGCCTCTCTTGACTTCACTTCTTACTCTGAGAAGTGGATTTATCCTAGTGATACGAATTGTGACTTTGTCAGTTTTTGAAATCTTGGCCATCCTTTCCAGCATACTTGTTGACAGCTGTCTTTCTTAATAGAGGTTCATAGAGTTACTTATTTAGAATTCTAGGCCTAACTACTCTTCCCTGGCTGCTCAGTGAGGGAAAAGAAAACAGGGGAAAGAGAATCACGGGGTTTCATGAATTATGTGATGTCATTTATTTTCAGGTGTCTAGGCTCTGTGTTCAGGATGCCTTGCTAACTTGAGAAAGCATTGGTCAACATTGACCTAGGCCACTTCCTATGCCTCCCCAGGCAAAAGTAATCAATTCTCCTTAATTACTTCTATTATTTCTTTATTATGGTTTTTACCACATTTCCTCTTAATGAGGTATATAGTTGCAGTTACTACCATTAAATTGTGAATCCTCAGGGATAGTATTATACTTGGAAGCAACAGTAGCTTCTCAACAATATGGAAAAAAGGAAAAAGGAGAAAGAGGGAAAAAAGACTTGGAAATAGCATACATGAGTGTTTATGTAAGTGTACATGTAAACAAAAAACCTTCGTAGTGATGAGTAGGAATTGCACATTTTCAATAATTATGCACTATACATAACACACACACACAGCACCTATTAAAAGCTTGATAAATTATCTCTCATGAATGTTTTGTTTTAAACATGTCAATATATCTGTGATATTGACAAAGGTAGAGCAATAAGACTCTTTATTTTTTGCTAGTTTTAGACATAAGCAGATTCTTCCTTGAGCAATATGTTATCTTTTTATCCAGAATGAAGCTGATCATGAAGTGGTAAATGACTGAGCCAAGAGACAGTGAATTACTGGGTGAGTAAAATATAGCCCTTTTTAAAGTACAACCACCCAGTTCTATTTGTGGGTATTTCTGAGACACCTCAATATTTTCTGTGTATATAGATGCCATCTTACATTGCACAGCTTTTCTCTTATGACCCCTTATGAACTCTTGTGCTTACTGTTAAATCATTTAAGGTAGAATCATATTGTTTGGAGATTCCTCAGTGTTTATTAACTCAACTGCTAGGATACAGAAAGCATTTTATATATTTGATAAATATGCTCAGCTTATGTCCTATCAAAAATCTGTTTTTCTTTTTCTTTCCTTCTGTTTTTGATCAACATGTACTAACTGAGCACATTTGTCCACTACTGAGATAAATTCTAGGAAATGTTTTAAATGACTGAAAGAAATACAAGCAAATATTGTTCCTACTCCCAAGGAAGTAACTCTTAGGTCACATAATAATGCTATCTCAATTTATATTTGCCTAGTGTGTTTCCACTTTCAAAGACCCTCTGTCTACATCTAGTTTTTCAGAATTTTATTATTCTCTATCCAGAGTAGAAAACTATTTGTGTAGGAATTGAAGTATTTGCCTCCATCTATCATTTCTACTCTCATCCTTTAGTTTATCTTTTCTATTTAAAAGAAAGATAAAGTTGAATTATATCTTTAAATATTAAATGAGTGAATGATGAAAATTTAGAAGGAGCAATGGAGTATGTGACAGTCCATAGCACCTAGCTAAGGTCTGACTATTTATTTTATGGGTCCACCTTGCCTCTATACCTCAAAATTGTATAATGTCTTAGAAGAATAATTTAGGGAATCTATTTTGTCATCATTTAAGAAATAATCTGAGGAGTTCCCATCATGGCTCAGTGGTTAACAAACACAACTAGTATTCATGAGGATGTGGATTCGATCCCTGGGATTGCTCAGAGGGTTAAGGATCCGGCGTTGCCTTGAATTGTGGTGTAGGTCGCAGATGCAGCTCAGATCCCAAGTAGCTGTGGTGTAGGCTGGCAGCTACAGATCCATTAGACCCTTAGCCTGGGAACGTCCATATGCCACAGGTGTGGCCCTAAAAAGCAAAAGACAAACAAACAAACAAAAAGAAATAATCCAATAATCCATAACATTTAAGGTTGTACTACTATATGAATTTTATTGCTGTAAAGAATTAAGGAGTTTACCAACTTTGGTCAGGTGGCTTTATAGATGAGGTAATACCTGCACAAGTCTCAAGGACAGACTTGCATGGTCAAGGCAGAACTTTGCACAGAACCCCAAATCCATGAAGCTCATTTGATGGAGGACTTTTGTCTCAAACTGTGTTTCTAAAAAATACGTCAGTTTCTGAACTCCCTCTCTAAGCACCTTTAAATATGCAATACAGTGTTATTAACTGCAGTCATCATGCTTCATATTACATCCCCTTGGTTATTTTATAATTGGAAGTTTGTACCTTTTCACCTTCTTCACCCATTTTGCCCACTCCCCACTGCCTGGCTCTAGAAACCATCAATCTGTTCTCTGTATCTGTGAGTTCAGTTTTTTTTTTTTTTTTAAGTTCTACATCAATTGAGATAATATGGTACTTGTTTTTCACTGTCTGGCTTATTTCACTGAGCATAATGCCCTCAAGTTCTATTCATGTTGTCTAGAATATAAAGATTTCCTTTTTATTACTGGCCAAATAATATCCCTCTGTGTATTTGTATAAACACTTAAATTGTTTCCATATCTTCACTATTGTAACCAATGCTGCAGTGAATGTGGGGGTGCACATAAATTTTTGAATTAGTATTTTCATCTTCTTCAGATAAATACCCACAAATGGAAGAACTGCTAGATGACACGGTATTTGTATTTTTAATTTTTTGAGGAACCTCCAAACAGTTTTCCATCAGTGGACAAGTGTTCCCTTTTCTCCACATCCTTATCACTATTTGCTATTTTTTGTCCTTTTGATAATAGCCATTACATTCTGATGGATATGAGGTGGTATCTTATTGAAGCTTTGACTTGCATTTCCCTGATGACTAGTGACATTGAGCACATTTTCTTGGATGTGGTGGCCTTCTGTTTGTCATCTTTGGGAAAATATCTTTTCAGATCCTCTGTCCATTTTTAAAACTTTTTTTGCATTCTTTTTGCTATTGAGTTTCATGGTTTCTATATATATATATTACTTTTTAATTACTTAATGAATTTTATTACATTTATAGGTGTACAACAATCATCACAACCAAATTTTTATAGCATTTCCATTCCAAACGCTCAGTGCATCCCCCCATCCCCCAACCTGTCTCATTTGGAAACCGTAAGTTTTTCAAAGTCTGTGAGTCAGTATCTGTTCTGCAAAGAAGTTCATTGTATCCTTTTTTTAGATTCCACATGTAAGTGATACCATTTGATGTTGGTGTCTCATTATCTGATTAACTTCACTTAGTATGATAATTTCTAGGTCCACCCATGTTGCTGCAAATACCGTTATTTATTTCCTTTTAATGGCTGACTAATATTCTGTGTGTATAAGTACCACATCCTCTTTATCCACTCCTCTGTTGATGGACATTTAGGTTGTTTCCATGTCTTGACTATTGTATAGAGTGCTGCAATGAACATTGGAGTACATGTGTCTTTTCGAGTCATGGTTTTCTTTGGATAGGTGTCCAGGAGTGGGATTGCTGAATCAAATGGGAATTCTATTTTTGTTTTTCTGAGGAATCTCCATACTGTTTTCCACAGTGGTTGCACCAATTTACATTCCCACCAACAGTGTAATAAGGTTCCCTTTTCTCCACACCCTCTCCAGCGCTTACTGTTTGTAGACTTTTTAATGATGGCCATTCTGGCTGGTTTAAGGTGGTACCTCATAGTGATTTTGATTGCATTTCTCTAATAATGGGTGATGTTGAACATCTTTTCATGTGTTTTTGGCCATATGTATGTCTTTTTTGGAGAACTGTCTCTTTAGATCTTTTGCCCTTTTTTTGATGGGGTTGTTTTTTTGGTATTGAGCTATAGGAGGTGTTTATAAATTTTGGAGATTAATCCCTTGTCCGTCGCTTCATTTGCAAATATTTTCTCCCATTCTGTGTGTTGTCTTTTCGTTTTGTTTAGGGTTTCCTTTGCTGTGCAGAAACTTTTAAGTTTAATTAAGTCCCATTTGTTTATTTTTGTTTTTATTGTTATTACTCTAAGAGATGGATCTGAGAAGATGTTGCTGTAGTTTATATTGGGAAGTGTTTGGCCTATGTTTTCCTCTAAGCATCTTATAGTATATCATCTTATATCTAGATCTTTAATCCATTTTGAGCTTATTTTTGTGTATGGTGTTAGGAAGTGTTATTTCATTCTTTTACATGTGGCTGTCCAGTTTTCCCAGCACTACTAATTGAACAGGCCTTCTTTTCTCCATTTTATATTCTTGCCTCCTTTGTCATAGATAAGTTAACTATAGGTATGTGGGTTTAATACTGGGCTTTCTAGCCTGTTCCACTCATCTGTATTTCTGTCTATGTGACAGTACCATATGGTTTTGATGACTGAGCTTTGTAGTATAGTCTGAAGTCAGGGAGCTTGATTCCTCCAGGTCCATTTTTTTTTTTTTCAGGATGTCTTTGGATATTCTGGGTGTTTTGTGCTTCCAAACACTTTAACATATTTTGTTCTAGTTCTGTGAACACAGTGACTACTGGCTGAAGCAACATTATCTATATTATGAAGTGACTTTAGTACCCTGTACACAATTGGAATCTCCTGCCAAGATGTCTTAGATTTCATGTTCTTTTTAATGTACTTACTGAGTGAAGAGATCTTTCATTTTGTCCTATTGTGAAATTTGATTCCATTTTTTTTTCTAATGGAATATAACATACTCTTTTCTCAAAAGGTCTTGTATTTCTCAGCTACATAAAGTCATTCAGCTTTGGCCCTATAAAACTATCCAAGGTACTTAAAAATCATACGAAAACTCACCAAACTTATTTTATTTACACAGTGACTAGCTGACCTTTAAAGATTCACCAGGAAAGTAAATAACATGTTGAGTTTATTTTGTGAGGCTAGGTAATTTCTGGACTATCTTAGTTGATTAAAAAAAAAACTAGTTTTTTAAAAGGTGATGTTTAATTTTATTTAAATCTTGTAAACTTTGACTTTTAGTAGTTTATCCAACTTTTGCTTCTATTGCAGGGCCTTTAAGAAAAGAACTGTGCAGTGTGCACAATGAAAATATGTTCATTACAACTGTAATTGCTATTTATTTTACCTATATAGACTTTATTCTGTTGAGGATACCAGCAGAAAGAATCTTGGCTTAAAAGAAAATTTTTAATTTGATTATGTAGTCCTCTGAAAACCTGGATTTTCTATTAATTTTCACTAAAAAATTTAGATATAACAGTTAAGGAATGGTAGAATAGCAAATAATGTGTTTAAGTAAATAGCTTTGAAAATTATAACCATTTAAAATTTTTGCTCTACATTCAATATGATAAACTCATATTATGCAAATATATTCTACTGTTAATATGCATTCACAGCATACATGGATAATAGTTTCAGAGGAACAGTTATAATATATGCTCTGAATACATATGAAGAAAAATAGACACTTATATGGGTTCAATATATAGGAAAGGTTAAAAGGCAGAATTGCTCTGTTAATACTCATTCACTGATAATATTGAAGAAACAAAAAAAGACGCATTACAGTATGTCTGAATACATATTAAATACCAGAAACTTAGCAAGCCTTTGAGTTCATTGTTTCTGTACATTAATGTGATGAGTGGTATTTTGTTACAGAACATTAGATAGTCTATAAACATAGAGAATGATTTAGATTGGATAATACAATTCACATTTTAATAAAAATAAGTTGTTAGTATATATTAACACCTCTGTTCTATTGATTGAAGTATAGGTTTGGTGGTTTCGCTAAGGTGGAAAAACTCCTAAGACACTGATCCTTCCAGAGTACAGTTGTTAGTTTTGGAGAAAATTTAAAAAAAAGGAAAAAAAACAAAAACAGCCTGAACCCTTGGATAAAGATAGAGGGTGAAAGCTGAGAGATTTTAGAGGAGAGTCAAAACTTGAATGAAGGAAATAGCATTGTTTGAGCTTCCGGTTTTTTCAAGCTTTGGACTGAGGGTAGAAAGTCGAAGGTTCAGTAGAAAACCTGTGGTATTTTTGCTCTCAGAAATCAGGAGACAGCTCAGGGTGGCCACTGCTATACAAAAATGATAAGTAACTCTGAAAATTAGTGAGAGAAAGTAACCCATGTTTCTTTTATAAATTCTGCCCAAGCTTCTGAAGGACCAAGGATCAAAAAACTAAACTGAAATTTGAGATGCCATAGATAAAGCAGAATTTTCAGATTGACAATCAAATAACTTTAATTACCTGCCAAGACAAAAATACAACACTCTTCAAAGGAACATTAGGGAATCTAGTGTCCATGACATAACAATCACAAAATCTAGGATACAAGAGAAAATTAGTTGACATACAATAAGACAGGAAAATATGGTACATTCTCAAGAAGAACATAATCAATAGAGGCTATAATAATTTTCCTTGATTCATAATAAATTACCACAAATTTAGCAGTTTAAACTACATCCATTTATTATCTCACAGTTCCCATAAGTCAGGAGTCCAGGCACAGCCTAGCTGACTCCTGTGCTCAGAGTTAGAAAGTTACAATCAAGGTGACTGCTAGGCTGAGTTTTCATCTGGAGGCTCTGTTGGGGAAGGATCTGATTACAAGGACTTTCGGATTGTTGGCAGAATTCATTTCTTTGTATGGCTGAGGACCCCATCTTTCTGCTAGTTGTCAACAGAAGGCTTCCAGTACTTCCTAGAGACAAGCTGCAGTTCCTTAACATGCAGGGTTATTCAACATGGCTTTTTACTTTATCAAAAATTGATCAAATTATAAGGAGAAATAAGGTAATTCCATAATTGTCTATTGTGGATATTAGGTCTATCTAATCATGGGTAGAATATTAGGTCTGGGACTGGAATTTCATTCTACTGACAAGATATTAAATTAGCCAGTTACTGTTTCATGGATGCTGACTGAAAATATGACACTCCTGAGTCAGAGAAAAGGGCGTTTGTTTTTCACAGCAACAAACTAAACTGAAATTTGAGATGCCATAGATAAAGCAGAATTTTCAGATTGACAATCAAATGTCAATCTGCATAAATGTCAGCATACTTGTATCAGTTCCCCTTGCTCCTAAGTTCCAAGAGGGAAACAAGATGGACATGGATGGGCATGCACTACAGCTAAGGAATGTTGAGATTGGAGAATCCACTGCTTTTATATCAAGCAGTAAGCAGGTGTTCTATTTAAATGGGGGGTTGGGGGTGGTACCTTACCTTTCAAGGTTATCAGAAGCATTAACAGGCCCAAGAAATGGCCGAGATAAAGGGGGGTCAGAGTTTTTCAGTCCTGGCATATCCAGCAAAAAAAATGTAGAAATGTAAGAGGTCCAAGGAGAACCATACAACTCTCTCAGCAATTGCTAGAAAAACCAGGTCATTTGTCAGTAAATACAGAAGATCCTAAATATACTGTAAAAATAATTTGACCCAATTGGTATTTACAGAACACTATACTCAAGTATAGTGCTCATGGTATAATTACCAAAATCGATTATATGTGGGGCAGTTAAACAAGTCTCAATATATTAAAAAATCTTACCAGAACAAAATTAAATTAGAAATTTTCCCAGGGAAAATATAAATATTTGGAAAATAACAACACGGTGATAAATAATTCATGGATTGTAGAAGAAATTGCAAGGGAAATTAGAAATATTTTAACTGAATAATATCGAAAATGCAAAATATCAAACTTGGTTATGTAGAGCTTAAACAGTGCTTACAGGGAAATTTACAGCTTTAAATCTCTATGTACAGAGGAAGAAATCTGCACATCAGTGGTTCACTTTAAGAACCCAGAAGAAATAGAGCAAATTAAACCCAATGTGCATAGAAAAAGGAAAAGTAAGAGTAGAATTCAATGAAACAAGCAATAGGTAAAATCTAAAAAACAAAAGCTTGTTCTTTGAAACAATTAACAAAATTGGTCATTGGCTACATCGCCTATCAAGAAAATGGGGTGGGGGTTGAGCCAAGAGGGAGATACAGATCAAGACCAAGGGGTGTTCCCGTCCTGGCTCAGTGGTTAACGAATCTTGACTAGGAACCATGAGGTTGCTGGTTTGATCCCTGGCCTCGCTCTGTGGGTTAAGGATCCGGTGTTGCCATGAGCTGTGGAGTAGGTTGCAGACGTGGCTTGGATCCTGCATTGCTGTGACTGTGGTATAGACCAGCGGCTATAGCTCCAATTAGACCCCTAGCCTGGGAACCTTGGGAACCTCCATATGCTGCGGGTACGGCCCTAGAAAAGGCAAAAAGCAAACAAAAAAAAGACTAAGTAAGGGATTATCATGGCATCCCCTGCAGATATTAAAAAAATAACAATTTTTTTGACTTTTTTGCCAAAAAAATAGCTACTATAAATACAATTTACCAAGACCGACACAAGGTGAAACAGAAAATCTGCAACCTTAGTCTAGGCAAAGATTTCTTAGAAGGAAACACACACACTCATGTGTACACATACAATTATACATGCACACAAAGACACACTTATAATTCAATTAAATTTTTAAATAAAATACAGTTTTGCGGATAGATTCTTGGCATTATATTTGTTTTCTAACCATAGTGCTTTAAAGTCTTTAATATGTGCATCAGGAAACACTAGAAAATATCACGTTATGATACTTAAACATACTTTGGCAGGAAGATTTGACATGGTTCACTATGAGCTGCATCTCATGGTATTTACTCCCTCATGTAGTCCATTTCCCTTGAGTGTTCCTGGAACTAGTAACTTGCTTTTAAAATTGTGTTAATTTTTATTTTATTTTATATTGGAGTATAGCTGATTTACAGTGTTGTGTTAGTTTCAGGTATACAACAAAATGACTTAGTTATACATAAATCTATTCTTTGTCAGATTATTTCCCATATCTTTTACAGAATATTGAGTATAGTTTCCTGTGCTACAGAATAGGTCTTTGTTGATTATCTATTTTATGCATAGTAGTGTGTGTATGTTAATCTCAAACCCCTAATTTATTCCCCACCACCACTTTTCCCCTTTGGTAACCCTAAATTTATTTCCAAAGTCTACAAGTCTGTTTCTGTTTAGTAAATAAGTTCATTTGTATCCGTTTTTAGATTTCACATATAAGTGATGTTATATGATATTTGTTGTTCCCTGTCTGACTTACTTCACTTAGTATGGTAATCTCTGGGTCCATCCATATTGCTGCAAATGGCATTATTTCCTTCTTTTTTATGGCTAGGTAACATTTCTTTGTGTGTATATATGTGTATATACATACACCACATCCTCTTCATCTTCTTGATTCCTTTGTTAGTGGACATTTAGGTTGCTGGCATGTCTTGGCTATTATGAATAGTGCTGAAATTAACACTGGGGTGTATGTATCTTTTTGTTTTTTGTTTGTTTTTTTGCTTTTTAGGGCCGCACCCAAGGCATATGGAAGTTCCCATGCTAGGGGTCAAAACTGGAGCTACAGCTGCCACCTATGCCATAGCACAGCAACACAGGATCCAAGCCATGTCTGTGACCTACACCACAGTACGCTGGATCCTTAACCCACTGAGCAGGGCCAGGGGTTGAACCCATGTCCTCATGGATCTTAGTTGGGTTCGTTAACCGCTGAGCCATGAAGAGGACTCCCTGGAAAATCTTTAGATTTTCTGCACAGTTTTTGTTTGCTTATTTTTGGCTATGGACTGAAGCAGCTTGATATGGGGTTGCAGCCCAGAACCTGGGCTGCAGTGGTGAAAGTACCAAGTTCTAACCAGTAGACCACCAGGGAATCAGGGAATTCCTGGGTTCTTCATTTGTTTTTTTTTTTTTGATATTGCGCTGCATGAACTATTTGTATATTTTGGAGATTAATCCCTTGTTAGTCACTTTTGTTTGCAAAGATTTCCTCCTATTATATATATTGTCTTTACATTTTGTTTATGGTTTCCTTTGTTTTTAAGTTTGATTAGGTCCCTTTTGTTTTTTGTTTGTTTTCATTTTCATTCTTTTCTTCTTTTTTTTTTAAGGGCCACACCTAAGACAGTTCCCAGTGTGGGCTCAAAGCTCAAAACAGCAACACAAGATTAGAGCCATTTCTGTGACCTACACCACAGTTCAGGGCAAGGGTGGATCCTTAACTGACTGAGCAAGGCCAGGGATTGAACCCACATCCTCATAGTGGGTTTGTTACTGCTGAGCCACAATGGAAACTCCCTATTTTTCTTTTCATTACTCTAGGAGGTGTATCCACAAAGATATTGCTGTAATTTATGTCATTAAAGTATTCTGCCTATGTTTTCCTCTAAAGGTTTTATTGTGCCTGTTCTTACATTTAAGTCTTTAATCCATTTTCTGTTTATTTTTTGTATTGTATTAGAGAATGTTACAAGTTCATTCTTTACATGTAGCTGTCCAATTTTCCCAGCACCACTTACTGAAGAGAATTTTTTTTCTCTCCATTGTATATTATCGCCTCCTTTGTCAAGGATTGAATATAGTTGCATGGACTGATTTCTGGATTTCCTATTCCACTGATTTATATTTCTGTTTTTGTGCCAGTACCATACTGTTTTAATGATTGTAGCTTTGTGGTGTAGTCTTAAGTCAGGGAACCAGATTTTTTTGGCTCGGTTTTTCTTTCTTGAGATTGCTTTGACAATTTGACGTCTTCTGTTTCCAGGCAAATTTTAATTTTTTTCCTAGTTGTGTGAAAAATGCCATTGATAATGTGCTGAATCTTAGATTATCTCAGGTAGTGTAGTCATTCTAATAATATTTAGCAATAGAGTATGGCAAAGGTGTTGGGATATCACCTCTGTAATCAGGTTACAAACAACAATGTCTTCTGTCTTGGAAGTACCCTCTGTCTTCCTGGTACCCTCTCTTGCCTTCTAGCTTGCTGGCTTTGGTGAAGCTAGGCGCAGTGTTGTGAGATATTCCGTGAAGAGGCCCAATTGCATGAGAGCTCTAGTAGATGACTCACAAGGAAATAACACACTTGTTCAAATGTTCACAAAAAATTGAAATCTGTCATCAACCTCATGAGTAAGCTAGGAAGTGGATGCTTCCCAATGCATCCTCGAGATGACTGAGACCTTTTGAGTAGACCCAAGGCCAGAGGATATAGTTAAACCATGCCTGGTTTCCTAACTTATGGAAACTGTTGATTAATAAATGTTATTTTTAACCTGCTAAATTTTGAAGTAACTTGCAGTGATAAGAATTAATACATGCAAACGTATATCTACTATACGTTAAAAATAGAAGGGTGAAACTAAAAAGAAATAGACCTCTAATTCTGAATATTTATATGTAGAAGTTACAGAGTTTAGAAATTTTAGAGAGGTCTTAAAAAAATCTCTTGTTGAAACTACTTCCTTTTATTCTCATTAATAATAAAGTCATGTGATTTGCCCAAAGATATAACCACATGATTTATTTAGGAATTCACTAACAAATTATTCTAGTTGCTTATTAATTTTCTTTTGGCCCTCCATGTTTATGTGTATGTATATATATTTTTTCTATCTGTTTCTCACTAGCAAGGACTCCTGACCCTAGCAGGAGTTGAATGAATGTTTATGAGGCACAGACTGTATATAAAAGTCAAAATTAGTATCAAGTGAGATTTAGTACATCCATGTTGTTGCAATGGCAGGATTTTTAATCTTTGTCATGGTCTTATAATATTTTAGTTTATGTGTGAGTCTTGTGTGTATCACATCTTTTTTGTGCACTTTTTTAAAATGTTAGGTTAGTTTCAGGTGTACAGAAATGTGGATGAAAATCTATAGAAGGCTTCGCAAATTTTCCCGTCATCCTTAAACAGGGGTCATGGTAATCTTCTCTGTGTCACTTAAATTTTAGTATATGTGCAGTTGAAGCAATCACTGTATCATATATTCTTTACCCTGTCATTTGTTGATGGAAACTTAGGTTGTTTCCTTATCTTGGATATTGTTAATAATGTTGCAGTGAGGAGTTCCTGTCATGGCTCAGTGGTTAACGAATCCGACTAAGAACCACGAGGTTGTGGGTTCAATCCCTGGCCTCACTCAGTGGGTTAAGGATCTGGCATTGCCGTGAGCTGTGGTGTAGGTTGCAGACACGGCTCAGATCCCACGTTGCTGTGGTTGTGGTGTAGGCCAGAGGCTACAGCTCCAATTCAACCCCTGGCCTGGGAACCTCCATATGCTGCGGGTGCGGCCCTAGAAAAGGCAAAAAGACAAAAAAAAATAATAATGTTGCAGTGAATGTGAAAGTGCTGATATATCTTTGATATCCTCTTTTCATTTCCTTGGGGGGTATACCCAGAAGTGGGATTGCTGGATCATATGGTAGTTCTAGTCCTATAATTATTTATTTATTTTTTTAATGGG
Source organism: Catagonus wagneri (assembly GCA_004024745.2). NCBI lineage: Eukaryota > Metazoa > Chordata > Mammalia > Artiodactyla > Tayassuidae > Catagonus > Catagonus wagneri. The sequence continues at coordinate 3,027,038 of PVHT020000105.1, read as the reverse complement.
TAAACCTGTGGCATATGGAAGTTCCTGGGCTAAGGGTCAAATTGGAGCTGCAGCTGAGGCCTGTGCCATAGCCATGGAACATCAGATCCGAGCTGCATCTGCAACATATGCCACAGCTTGCAGCCTCACCAGATCCTAAACCCACTGAGTAAGGCCAGGTATTGAACCCTCGTTCTCACAGAGACAATGCTGTGTACTTAACTTTCTGAGCCACTATGGGAGCTCCACTGTAATTCTTTTAATAATTTCCCCTGTAGGTCTTTCTAATATTTTTTCTACAGGTCCTTTCTAATTCATAATCTTGAATATATATATATATATTATATATATATATATATATAATATATAACATAGAAATAATTAATTCTTAATTATTCTTAAGACTATATTGAGCTTATTTTATAGATTTCTTTTTAAAAATTGTTGGAGTGTAATTGACTTACAATAGTGTGTTACTTTCAGGTGTACAGCAAAGTGAATCAGTTATACGTATACATATACCCATTCTTTTTCAGATTCTTTTCCCATATAGGTTATTATAGTAATTGAGTAGATTTCCCTGTGCTATATAGTAGGTCCTTGTTACTTACCTAATTTATATATAGTATTGTGTATATATTGAGTCAAACCTCCTAATTTATCCCTCCGCTCAACATTTCCCATTTGGTAACCATAAGTTTGCCTTTGAAATCTTTGAGTCTATTTCTGTTTTGTGAATAAGTTCTTTTGTTTTTATTAGATTCCAGATATTAATGATCTCATGTGATATTTACTTTTCTTCCATATGACAGGTTTCACTTGGTATGATAACCTCTGTGTCCATCTATGTTGCTGCAGATGGCATCTTTTCACTCTTTTTATGGCTGAATAATATTCCATTGTGTATGTGTATATATATATATATATATATATATATATACACACATACACACACCATATCTTCTTTATCCATCTCTCTGTTGATAGACATTTAGTTTACTTCCATGTCTTGGCTATTGTGAATAGTACTGCAATGAACATAGGTTGCATGTATCTTCTCAAATTATGATTTTCTTTGGATAGATGCCCAGGAGTGGGATTGCTGGATCATACGGTAGTTCTATTTTAGTTTTTTAAGGAACATCCATATTGTTCTCCACAGTGGCTGCACCAATTTATATTCCTACAATGTAGAAGGGTTCCCTTTTTTCCCATACCCTCTCCAGCATTTATTTTTTTAATGATGGCCCTTCTGACTGGTGTGAAGTGATATAACTCATTGTAGTTTTGACTTGCTTTTCTCTAATAATTAGCAGTGTTGAGCATCTTTTCATGTGCTTTTTGGCCATTTGTTTGTCTTTTGGAGAAATGTCTATTTAGTCTGCTAACTTATTTTATATATTGTTTTCAAAGATTTATCATTGGATTTATTTATGTCTTCTAAAAGATCCTTAGTCCATCTTTATTTAAGTTTGTTTATCAGTATAAAATATAATTTATCTTTTTAAAAATTTCTTAAGATGAATACTACTTTCTTATTTTTTAATCTTTTAGTTTTATTAATAAAGGCAATTTAAGGCTAAACATTGCCCTCTGAGTACAGCTTTTCCTCTTTTTTCTAGGTTTAGATTCACATGTTCATTTGTGTTCTAGTAAGGTCATAATGTGACTTCTGACTTCTTATTTTATTTAATGATTTTCCAGGAGTATGTTTCTTAGACTTTGATCACTATCTTAATACTTTTTAAAATATATATAAATCTTTACTTATATGTATACTAGCAATGAACAATGGGAAATAGAAAATTTAAGATTCCATTTAAAATATCATCATAAATGTAAGATTATTGGGAGATAGCTCCTATTCATCTCTCTCCCTTTTGCATATTTCACGAGTGCAGACACTGCTTTTGTTCTGAATCATCTTTTCCAGTGTACTTGTATCCCCCCAAAAAATTGGAAGACAGAGTTAATGCCTTCCTATAGAGCAAAGGGTAGGCTTGATTATTGCTCACTATATTATGTTTAGGTATTTATTTATTTATTTTTTAGTCTTTTAGGGCCAAACCCATGGCCTATAGAAATTCCCAGGCTCCAGTGGAATTAGAGCTGTAGCTGCTGGCCTATGCCATAACCATAGGAACGCGGGATCCAAGCCACATCTGCAGCTTACACCACAGCTCATGGCAATGTTGGATCCTTAACCCCCTGAGCGAGGCCAGGGATTGAACTTCCGTGCTCATAGCTACTAGTCAGATTCGTTTTCCCTGAGCCACCAATGTTTAGGTCTTTAAACTTGTGCCGTTATCACATGATGTTTTTTTTCATCGACCCATAGGAATTGGGGTTTGGAGAAGTGGTGAAAATGCTAATACCCTGGCTAGTGCTATTTGTGTGAATAAAAAAGCTGTCTTTTGTCTCTGACCTAGAATTCAACTGTCTGCTGCCAGCACCCCACGTAACTATGGCAGGCTAACTTGTTAGCTTACAAATAGGGTAACATATCAGAAATTTAATAATTCTTAACAAAAGTACTTAGGAATGGATCAAATAATGTATGAGAGCTTTATATTCAAATTATAAACCATCACTGATATTATGGAAAACAACTAGAGATAATGTTATTGACTGAGAGACAATAATTTTGTCCATTCTTCCTATATTTGTATATAGAATCAGTGAAATCTTTTTCATAACTTTAGCAGGCTATTTTCAAGAGATTTAACAGGTTATTCTAAAGTTTACATGGTAATTCAGAGGATTTAAAATCAAAACAGTTTTTAAAACAAACACTGTTGAAGCATATGATTTCTAGACTTCAGATAAACTACAGTTGCAGTGTGTAGTATCTAGGTAACGCCAGGAAAATAAGTGGATGGAACAGAATAGAAAGCCCAGAAATAGATCAACAGATTTATGGTCCTTTGATTTTTAATGAAACTGGCAAATTATTTGAATGTGGAAAGGAAAATCTTTTCAACACATAGTGCTGGAATAACTGGATGTCAGTATGAAAAAAGTCAATCAAGATCTCTTTCTCACACCATACACAGAAAGAACAATTTTAGATAGATTATAGACCTAAATTTAAAACTCAGAATTTCTCAAAGAAAACACAGAAGCCCAGTTTTGTAACTTCAAATTAGGCGAAGATCTCTTGGACAGGCTGCAATAAACACAGACCATATCACTTAAAAAATAAATGGCACAATATCAAAATTTAACATTTTGGCTCCATCGAAAGACAGAAACAGACTCACAGACTTTGAAAAACTTATGGTTACCAAAGAGGACAGGCAGCAGGGAGGGAGGTGTGGACTTGGGGTTTGGTATGATAATGTTCTAAAATTTGGTTGTGATGATGGTTATACAACTATAAATACAATAAAATTCATTGAACTGAAAAAAAAAAAAGAATATGCATAGAGGGAGTTCTCATTGTGGCTCAGTGGGTTCAGAACCCAGCTACTGTCCCTGAGGATGGGAGTTTGTTCCCTGGCCTTAATTGGTGGGCCAAGGATCTGTGAGCCACAGTATACGTTACAAATGTGGCTCAGATTCAGTGTTACTGTCGTGTAGGCTAGTAGTTGCAGCTCCACTTTGACCCCTAGCCTGAGAACTTCCATATGCTGCAGGTGTGACCCTAAAAATAAAAAAAAATTAAAAAAAGAATGTGAATAGACAAGGCACTGTCTGGGAAGAAGAATTACAGTGAATATATCTAACAAGAAACTTGTACCCAGAATACACACACACACACACACACACACACACACACACACACACACACACAGAAATAACAAAAATTCAAGCAACTCAGTATAAAAATGTACAAACTAATAAATGTTTGAAAAATTCACCATTGCGTTAGATATTAGATAAATTCAAGTTCATATCACAATGAGGTACCACTTTTACCTATGACAATAGCTACAATTAAAGAAAATGATAAGAGGAAATATTACTAAGGGTATTGAGCAACTGGAATTCTTCTGTATTACTTAAGGGATTGTACAATGTTATATATTCTTTGAAGAACTCTTTAGCAGTTTTTCCTAAAGTTAGCTATATGCTTATGCAGAAATCCCATGGCTAGACAAATAAAAATAATGTACACACAGACTTATATTCAAATGTTCATAGTAGGTTTATTCATAATAGCAAAACTTCAAATAACCCAAATGTACATCAGCAGGTGAATAGAAAACTAAATTGCAGTATATCCACGTAAGTAAAAAAAGTGTTCAGCAATAAAAGACAAAACTCGTAATGCATGCAACAATATAGATGGCTATGAAAACTATAATGTTAAGATAAACCCAGGCAGAACAAAATTCACTGGTACTTAATTCCATTATTGTGAAATTCTGATTAATGCAAAACTAATCCGTGTCAATAGAAATTAGGTAGTTGTGGGGGGATGGCAATCATTGAGGAAGAATAATAAGAGGAAAAAGGCAGGAAAAATGTTTGTGGGGTGATAGAAATACTCTTTAGCTTATTTTGCGTGACGGTTACATAGATATATACTACTCCTAAAACATATCAAATTAAGCATTCATAATATGTGTATTTTATTACATATTAATCATATATCTCATTTTTTTTTCTTTTTAGGGTCATACCTGCAGTTTATGGAAGTTCCCAGGCTAGAGGTCAAATTGGAGCTGTAGGTGGAGCCTACGCCACAGCCACAGCAACCTGGGATCTGAGCTACGTCTGTGACGTACACCACAGCAAATGGCAATGCAGGATCCTTAACCCACTGAGCGAGGCCAGGGATTGAACCTGCATGGATACTAGTCAGATTCATTACTGTTGAGCCACAATGGAAACTTCTCAGTTTTTTAAAATGTCAGAATATCTGATGCTTTAGGGAGGTAGGAGAATTCACTTATTACCTGTGGGTATGATAGAAAAAATCATGTGAGAAAAAGAATGCATATATGTATGTGCGACTGGGTCACTTTGCTGTACAGCAGAAGATTGACAGAACACTGTAAACCAACTGTAATGGAAAAAACAAAAATCATTTAAAAAAGAAAAAAAAATCATACACTAACAGAACAGGCACAGATTTACTCTTTGGCGGAAGGACAACTCCTGTGTTTATCTGGGATGAAAGCAAATAATGAAGCTCTCCTGAAACATCAGCCTAAGTGCTGGGTACTAAGACATTTGCCAAGGCTTGCTGTTTGCTTAAGTTCAAATAGTAGAACACCAGTTTGAATGGTGTTCTTCTGTTCTCTGTAGATTTGGAAAGAAAAAAAAATGCTTTAGTTGTATTAGTCATCTACTGCTTCATTACAAATTGCCCTAAATCTAATTGCCTGAAAACAACACCAATTTATTATTTCATGGCTTGTATGGGTAATTAAGCTAGGTTTAGTCAGGTTCTCTGCTTCAGGGTCTCTCAGAGGCTGAAATCAGAGTTTCAGCTTGGGCTATGGTTTCATTTGAAGGCTCACCTAGGGGCAGATCTGCTTCCAAGGTCCCTCCTACCTATGGTTTCTTGCTGGATTCATTGCTTTAGGCTGCTGGGTGAGGGCAACCCTTAGTTCCTTGTCATAGAGAGTAAAAGAGAGAGAGAGAAGGTACTAGCAAGATGGAATGTTCAGGCTTTGTAACCTAATCATGGAAGGTTAATAATATCACTTTTGCCTTATTCTGCTCATTGCAAGCAAATCACTAAGTCCAGCCCACACTCAAGGAAAAGGATTACATAGGAGGTGGGGGTCATTGAATTCTGCCTGCCTGAACTTACTAATGTGTCTAGCATAATGGAAACAAAGTATAAGGTAATATTTTTTTATGAAAGTTATATTTTCTGGCCTTTAGTATACATGTTGTTTTATTTAATAATGAGAAATTCACAAGATGCTAAACATAAAATATGATAATCTTTAAGTATACCTTCATAGTATATAGTTATAAGTGCATAATATAAACATTGATAGGAAAATGAAGTAATATTTCAGTTATAAGTTAAGTTTGAATTATAATTTGTAAAGTAGCAAAGGGAATATGGTTTAAATGATCTAATTCAGTTTTCTTAGATGATCATTTTAAGAAATATAAATTTGGGCCTGGTATAATACTTTTTGTAAATGGTTTCTTGATTGCATAAACTATTGATTACTAATTTGCTTGATATTTCAATGATAGAACTCATCCTGAACCATCAAAAACAATTACTTAACTTTAAAGATGGCTTTCTAGAATGCTGACTTTTAAAAATTTATTAAGTATACCACTATTATTATGTATTTAAAATAACTAGGGAAACAAAAGGACTTGAAATTTTCCCTTTTATTCAATATTTTGAAACTACCATTGAGCTTCTATATAATCCACTAAACTACATGCACATAGATACATAAAATTTTTTATTGCTCTATTTGGATCAAGCTTCTGCATCATCCATAATCCTGGAAATACGATTTTTTTTCTTTTTTTTTTTTAGGGCTGCACCCATAGCATATGGAGGTTTCCAGGCTAGGGATCTAATCGGAGCTGTAGCTGTCGGCCTACGCCACAGCCACAGCAATACCAGATCTGAGCCACGTCTATAACCTACACCACAGCTCACAGCAACGCTGGATCCTTAACCCACTGAGCGAGGCCAGGGATCAAACCCGCAACCTTATGATTCCTAGTCGGATTTGTTTCCACTGCACCACAGTGGGAACACACCCAATTTTTTAATTTTAATTTTTATTTATTTTTTATGGAAGCAAGATTCTTTTAAGTAGAGGTTAGCACTTTTGGAGAAATTTTAACAAACCAAAAGAACGATGTTAAGCTTGTCAAAGACCCCCCCCCCAAAAAAAAATAAAATGGATTCCTTTCATTTCATTTTGCTTAAAATACTCAGTTTTTAATGTATCTGTTGCCCTGGGTCAAAAGCCACTAGGGAGATATTTCAAACTGCTGATTGTTTTACTACAGTTTTTAACTTTCTCTTGGATTAAAGTTTCAAATTCTCTAATCAAAAGATCTTCTCTTTCCCACTTGTCCCCTTGTCTACTCTGATTAGGGGGAGGACCTGGGAGAACAGATGGAACTCCTTAAGAACCTTTGAATCTCGGAAAGCATGACTTTAGCAGAGCCAAAGAAAGGAGTGACTTATCTTCTTACTGCTGAACTAAAAATCAGAATTATAATTTGAGTATTTGAGAATCTTCCATAGCTTTGTTTTTAAGGTAGTTTTCCTTAATTTGGGAATTATACTCAATTTTTAAAACAGCTTTAAAAAGTGATGCTAAGACAATCCCAGACCCTCCTCAAGGACTGATTTATCAAAAAGACCAAAAAAAAAAAAAAAGCAAACAAACAAGCAAAAAAAAAAAACCAACAACAACTAAATGGTCCTAAGAAGTTGCTTCCTTTAGGTTGTGAAGGTACTTGCATCCTTGTTTGTAAGAGGTTTAATGTCTGTATCCAACAATTTTAAAGGTCACAATTTCATTTTGTTATGCTTTGTTTCAGCCTTATCTTTCTTATCATCTTTGGCCTTAATGATCATGTTTTATATGGTTTAGAGATTTCCTCTAGTTTGGGAATTTTTTTAGAATCATACCTTTATAAGCCTCAGTCCCTCACCTTAGCTTTCCAACCTACTACTCCAATGATTGTCATTTAACTTCTCAAACATTGTTTCCTTATTTTTATAGGATAGGATTATAACACCTTCAATACAGGTCACACAGAGTTATCCCTGGGATAAAACTGAGGATGGGTGGTAAAGAATGTATAAACTTTAAAAGACTTGGTATATGATAGTCACTGTAATTAATGCTAAGATATGGGCTATACCTGTGGACGTATTGGGGTGGATATATGTTTTCCTGGAAAAGGATTTTGATAAAAAGGTTGAGTCCCTTCAGGGATCAGAGTTGATCACTTTTCCTGTTCATAGAGAACAGCAAAAATCAAATAACAGTAGTACACTGGGCCTAAAAAGCTTTAATTTCACTTTTTCTAAAGATAGTTGTGTTAGTTTCCTGTACTTCTGTAAGAAATTATCCCAAAGTTGGTGGCTTAAAATGACAAAAATTGATTCTCACCATTTCAGAGTCCAGATGTCCAAAATCAAGGTGTTGACAAGGCTGTGCTTCTCCTGGAGCCTTAGGGCAAGGATAGAGCTGTGCCTCTATAGGTATCTGGTAACTGTCAGCTTCTTCGGTTTGTGGCCACATACCTCTAATCTCTGCTTCCATCTTCAAAGTGCTTCTTTTCTCTGTGTATCTGTTATAAGGACACTTGCTGTATTAGGGTTCTCCAGAAAAATGGAACCCAGAAGAGATATATATGGCTTATGGTAAAGTATTGGATGGAGGTGGAGAAGTCCCAGGATCTGCCATCTGCATATGGTGTAGTTTGAAGGCTTGAGCCAGAGAGATAATGGCACAGATTCTCATTCAAGAGAACTTGGAGTTCTGAGGGTGACAAAAGATTGATGTTCTAGCTCAGTCAGACAGAGAATGAATCCAACCTTCCTTTGCCTTTTTGTTCTATTCAGACCCTCAAAGGATTAGATGATGCCCATCCATACTGGGGAGGTGCATCTGCTTTACCCAGTCCACTGTTTCAATTGCTCATCTCTTCCAGAAACACCCTTACAGACATACTCAGAAAAAATGTGTAACCAGATATGTGGGCATCCCCTGACCTAGTCAAACTGACAGTAAAAATTAACCATTACACTTGTCATTGAGACGAGGGCTTATCTGGGTGATGCAAGATGATCTCTTCATTTAAAAATACTTCATGATGTCTGCAAAGAACCTTTAACCAAATAATGTAACATTCTCAGGTTTTGGAGATTAGGATGTGGACATATCTTAGCGGACACTCTTCAGCAGATTACAATAGTGGTATGAGAGTGAGTAAGGAAACGTGGCTTTGTATCGATAGGCTCTTGTAAGCAAAGTGCTTTTTTTTTTTTTTTTGGGATTGATGACCTTTAAGTCAGATTAACTAGGTAATCATCTCTGTAGTGATTTTAAAGATGTATGTAAGGTACCCCTCTTGCAAAAGATATCCTACATCTTCATTTCTTCTGGCCATTTTATTACACTGCCTGATAATCTGCCAAATAAAAATTCAAGCCAGTCTTATTACTGCTGTTATTGCAAGTTAATTTGTTACTGGCAGAAGTAGTTGTAATTGTTTTGGACCTCTAGAACAAAGAACTGAGTTCATCAGCACCTTGGTACTTGGCATGTTATTATTGGTCTATACAAGTCTCTATATTTATATGCCTATATGTATTCTCTCTGCTTCCTGTTCTTCACTCTTCCTTCCCTGCATTACCATTTTAAGATGTTGAAATGTAAGTCTTGCTTGTGTGTGTTCTTATAATTGTTGTATTGTTTTGTGTGTACATATTTTTAATTATGAATTGGTGCTGCACTAGAATTAAGTTGTTTCTTACTCTTTTCACTAAATACAATGTTTTAAAGATCCATTTGGTTGCAAAAAGGTGCATAGAAACTGTTCCTTCTAATAGCTACACAGTATCACATGCTCTGCATCCACCCTATCAACTTCCTGCTGTCCCAGGCATACCCACGTTGACTCCAACTTCCTGCCACCAAAATAGTGTGTCAACAACTAACCTGTGTCCCTTGGTGGGCCTGGATGCATTTTACGGGGACTATGAACATGGGAACAGGATTTTTGTATCTAAGATTAGGAAGACTATGAGTTATAAATCAGATCCATTCCTTATAAGCTTTGGAGTATACTTGCACAGAGTCTAAGGTTGGAAACCTGGGGTAGCAAGAGAATAGTAGAGGGATCCAAGTCCCTGGGGAGCAGGAACTGTGCAAAGTAGGAGAGAAGAGAATAATGGGAGGTGATTTGAGAAAACCTTACCTTTTCCCCAGAGTAAATTAAAGGTCCCAGACCTGAGTGAACAACGTAATTGATCTGTAAGCCTGCATTTTTTATTTAGTGTCTATTTCTTAACGCAAAACTTGGAGAAATATAGGCATTGGTTTAAATCCCAGAGTTGAAGTTCCTCTCTTTACCTCTGACTGTAAATGAGTTGAGGGGTCACAGTAACAAAGGAGTCATCATCTTCTACATTATTTTAAATATCTTTGTCATGATCATCATGCTAAAATTACTTCTAATGGTGATTCTAGCATTGTTTTCAAGGGTTTTCTAGCATTGTTTTCTTATATATTGACTATTTTTCCACAGTATCCAGGTTCACTGTCTATGGATCTTATTGTCTACTGCATGTGATAGGCTCATCTTCATTTGCCTTCAGTTATTCTTATCTGACAGGTGCCATTGTCTGTCTTAACCTCCCACTCCCTTCGTTCAAAACACAAGCAGGAAAGTACAGTGACAGCAAGGAAATACCCTGAAGGCCAGTGCCCCAGGCCAGAGAAGTCAGTCAACTGAAAGGGTCACTGACTGGGAACTTGGAAGAGAAGGAAAAGTCAAGCTAATTCTGCAACAGGAAATCCTGTGCCCTATTCTTTGGTCAAACATCAACAACAAAAAGCCTTTGGAATTCCTAAACACACAATTGGATTTGCCCTAGCTTCACTGTCACTTAGAGTGATGGATTCATTTACATGGCTTTATCCAGATAATCAGTTGGAACAAGGAGCCTGGATGCTGAGAAACTTCGCTCTGTAGTGAATCCCAGAAACAACCTTTGCCAAGTCATTTAACTTCTCTGGGGCTTTCACACTTCTGTGCCTTGTAGGCGTTATCACTTCAGTCTGGAATTCCCGAAGTTCTCTGACAGGCAAACTTTTACTCATCAGCAGTACTCAGCTTGGTATTCTCTTCTCTCTGAAACGTCCCCTGGCTCTCCCCACCCACGCCTGCAGTTACAAGCTGCTTCCTGCAGGTTCCTGCAGTACAGCCATTATTTATCTGCTGTGAGTCCCTCTCACTCTGCATCCCTCCCCTCCCCTATACGCTCTGAATGCCCAGTCTTTCCTCTATTTTTGAAACCTTAACACCAAGCATATGATTTGATATACAGTAAACTCTCAATATATATGTTGGTTGAAGCTCATTCATTAGGTTTGTCTTTGTATTTCTTTCCATGTTAAATGAAGGGTTTGGGCCTTTGGGTAGTTTACAAATATTCAAAAAGTGGAAGAATCAGTTTTCTTAGTTAAAATTTAAGGGAAGGACCCATGCATTATGGTGAAAAAGAAGAAAGAGCTCTATCTGAAGTAAGAATGGGATTCAGAAAGCTGTCTACTTGACCTTCTCCCAGGAGGTGGAGAAATAGAGTTACAACAAATTGGCCAAGAATCATGATTGCTCATTTCCCTGGCAGCTATAAAAACATAATTCTGTGAAAGTTATTCTTTCAAGTAGCATTTTCTAATGTGACCCTCTTTGGGGAGGAAGGGTGATTTTTTTCTAGAACATTAAAATACCGGCCTGCCTCCATAAGAAACAGAATGCTGCACTAACGTAACTGATTCTTTCCTTAATGACTCAGGTTCTTGTTAGGGACAGTCGCTGTTTCACAGAGCTGAATTCACAAAGGCGTTATGACGTGTTTATTTCCCTGTATCTTCCCTGTCTGTCAGCTGTCATTTCTTCTGCTGCCACTTTTACTGACTTAATAGCTCCCTGAGCTAATCTCTTTTTCTCAAAGCCCCCGTGCCCTAAATTTTCTGTGAGGTAAAACTATAGAAAAGAAAGTTTGTGTGGAAGTGTATGTGCACACACAAAAAAGAGAAGGATTTGACAAAGTTGGTGGCTGTTGTGTTGGCACTATGTGAAGGTCACGGAGGTTACTTGTGGTATTGAGAGGCTCAGGGTTATTTTATGGTTTCTCTGGCCTTGGGTGTGGGGATTGCTAAACTCATGCTTCTTTCTAAATGAGGTAGTTATATGTGTTTTCTGGAAAAAAACTAACCTGGCTTCTATCTGGAAATGACTGAATGAATAGACAAATGATTTTAAAGCATTTACACCATTTTTAAGTCAAGTAAAAAATAAAATGGTTTTTACATGTATTCTAGAAAAACTAACTTTGGTACAATTTGGGGTTAATCGAGTGAATGTACCTTGAATGATTTAAAGCATTTAATCCCTTTTTAACCAAGTAAACAATAAGACTTTTGAACATGAATCCCTACTGTATGTATGTTTATGAATTATTCATACTTTTGTACTACTATATTATATATATTTAAAACATACTTAAACATAGAAAGAATGTTTTCTTCTATCCAGATGACTGTAGTATGAGACATGATAAAATCTGGTTTAATCAAAATCGCATATGATATACCTTGAGGTATTTGGGATGGTGGGTGAGGCACAGACAGTAGAGCTGCTAAACAATGGTGATTCTCAAGGCTGGGCAGATAATAGCATTATGGCCTTGGAAACGGTGTGGAGAAAGGGAGAGGGGCCAGTATAGACATATTTGGATTGAGTTGTAGGGCATAGCTGTGTTTTAGGTCTTGTGTTCTTACACTGCATGCTTACCTTGGACACTCATAACCTCCCTGCCAGTAAACTACCATCTGTGTGCTTACATTCCAGACACCTATCCAGCAATCTACTGGATGATTCCAATTAGCTGTTTAGAGGTTCCTCAGACACTACATCATCACACATGACTACCTCAGCAGCTTTCAGCCCAAACTCCTTCTCCTGAATATTTCCATTTCTGTAGGTTGCATTACCACCATCCACCAGGAATCCTGGAAGTCACCCTTGGTTCCTCTTGCCCCCCCATCCTGTATCTCCACCTATTTGCCTCCATTCCCATGGCTAGCTTCATCCTTTGCCTCCTAACTCGACTTCCTAGCTCCAATCTCAGGGCTTCCAAATCATCTTATATATTATGCTAGAGTGGCTTTTATATGTATATGTATTGTTTTATATATATTATATATTTTGTTATAAAGTTTATTATAAATAGTTTCATTTCATTTTTATTATAGCTTATTTACAGTGTTCTGTCAATTTCTGATGTACAGCAAAGTGACCCAGTTATACATATATATACAGTCTTTTTCTCACATTATTGTCCATCATGTTCCATCACAAGTGACTCAATAGACTTCCCTGTGCTATACAGCAGGACCTCATTGCTTATCCACTCCAAAGTCTATAGTTTGCATCTACTTGCCTCAAACTCCTAGTCCTTCGCACTTCCTCCCCCTCCCCCTTAACAACCACAAGTCTGTTCTCCATGTCTGTGAGTTTGTTTCTTTTCTGTAGACAGGTTCATTTGTGCTGTATATTAGATTCCAAAGGTAAGTGATATCATACGGTATTTTTTTTCTTTCTGACTTCACTTAGTATGAGAATCTCTAGTTTCATCCATGTTGCTGCAAATGGCATTATTTTGTTCTTTTTTACGGCTGAGTAGTGTTAAATTGTGTATATGTACCACATCTTCTTAATCCATTCACCTGTCAATGGACATTTAGGTTGTTTCCATGTCTTGGCTATTGTGACTAGAGCTGCAGTGAACATAGTGGTGCATGTATATTTTTCAATGAAAGTTTCATCTGGATATATGCACAGAAGTGGGATTGCTGGGTCATATGGTAGTTCTGTATTTAGCTTTCTGAGGTACCTACATACTGTTTCCGTAGTGGATGTACAAATTTATATTCCCACCAGAAGTATAGGAGGGTTCCCTTTTCTCCATACACTCTCCAGCATTTGTTATTTGTAGACCTACTAATCATGGCCATTCTGACTGGTGTGAAGTGATACTTCATTGAAGTTTTGATTTGCATTTCTCTAATAATTAGTGATACTGAGCATTTTTTTTCATGTGCTTGTTAGCTATCCATATATTTTCTTTGGAGTGACGTCTATTCAGATCTTCTGCTCATTTTTCAGTTGTGTTTTTTTTTTGGATTTTGAGTTGTATAAGTTGTTCATATATTTTGGAGATTAAGCCCTTGTCTTTGCATTATTTGAAACTGTTTTCTCACATTTTGGAGGTTGTCCTTTTTTTTTTTTTTTTTTTTTTTTTACTTTGCTGTGCAAAAGCTTTTAAGTTTGATTAGGTCCCATTGCTTTTTTGTTTTGTTTTGTTTATGTTTCTATTGCTTGGGGAGACTGACGTAAGAAAACATGTAGGGTTGATGTCAGAGAATATTTTAACTTTGTTCTCTTCTAGGAGTTTTATGGTGTCTTATTTTATGTGTAAGTCTTTAAGCCATTTAGTGTTTATTTTTGCGCGTGGTGTTTCATTGATTTACATGCAGCTGTCCAGTGTGGCTTTTATAAATATAAATTTGGAAAATATATCCTTCTTGTTCAAAGTTAATAAGACCCCTACTCTTCTCTTTAGCTTCACCTGCCATCTCTCTCCTTTTGCACCAGGTTATCCTTTGATAGTGAACTTTTCTCTTCTTCAGTGATGCTAGACTGCCCTCAGACCTCTGGGCCTCCACACACTGTGGACATGTCTTTTCGCCTTTTGTCAATTTCTCCTGGTCCTAACGAGACGTAACTTTTTCCAGAATTTTTTCCCTGATCCCTAGACCAGATCGTATCTCTCTTTGAAGAAGTATTATCATGGCATTCTGGAACTTCCCTTGCCATCTCACTCAGCACTTGTGATTGTGTGTCTGTATTTCCTTCTAGACTATGAGTGCCATGAAGGCAGTGGCCACATCTACCATCTTTACTGCTGCTCCCCACCTCCATATGTATTTGTTGAATAAAAGAATGAGAGGATGAGGGCATTGGAGTACCCATCAGAAACTGAGCTAAATGATAAGGCAGAAAGACTAGACACATACAGCAAAGGATGGGATAAATGAACAGCTTGGGCAACAATGATGAGCCCACACTTAATTCCTGGTGTGTCAAATACCAGACTTATGGGCCTCCAGGAAGGAAGAATTGAGTTTACCTAAAGAAGCAAGATACCCTTTCAGTCAGATTAGAGCTATAAATCCTGGCATTGTAATCCTGGAGACGTACTGATAGGGCTGATGTAAGAAGTCATTGAGATAATTTATGTAAGATACAGAGGCATGGTTACCATCCTGGTAGTTTGATATGGCCCTTATGATATAACCATTATGTCAAGCAAGGCACAGAGAGGTTGAATAACTTGTTCCATGTCACACAGCTGAACAAGATACAGCATTTGGCTGTCTTGGTGATGCTATACTACACAGACTCTCATTTGTTCCTAATATTTTTACTTGAATCTCATTTCTTCCCTGTTAAAGAGTAAGATGTTTAAATTTAATGCAAGGAGTATTTATTGAATCACTGACCATTGTGCAACATTAAGTAGTGTTTGCAATTAACAAATATTTATCACTGACTATGACTTTCTTAGAAGAGTGCTGCAATTTCTTAAATATTCATGGAGTTTAACATCTTGGTGTAGGTATATTTTAAAAAAAGGCAAGGAAATATATGACAGGAATAAAATAGATTTTTCCAGAGCTGCTACGTTCTATCCCATCCCTTTGATTACAGATTATCCTCCCACAGTACACAATGATACTTCCTACATGTTTATTCTGTAATGATAACGCAGAAATGACCTGCTTCATTAAGGAGGTTTCAGAAGTCCAGGCCCCTAGACAAATCTTCAGAGAGTTAAGACACTTTTATAAACATCATTCCTGAAATCTCTAAATTAAGGGGGGAAAAAAGCACTTGTTAGTCATAGGTCACTGAGCAAAATGTCATTCTGCTTTTGGGGTGGAGTATGGTCTGAATAACTATCATCAGAAACTTCAAAGCCTGTTTTTTTTTGTTTGTTTGTTTTTAGGTTTAATTGAGAATAAGTTTAGTTTCACTTGACTCTTTGAGAAGACCTAATTCTTACCTTTAATCAGTTGGAATTAATTCCAGTTTTTTAAGAAATAAAATTCCTGAGATAGGATACATCTTCCTTCTGGATGTATTAATACTATGTACATTTTCTCCAACTTTGATCACATTACTGTGATTACTGTCTTGTCCAAGAGATTCAGGGAATGGGTTTGAGTTTTCTACAAATGTATTTTGCATTTCACTCACAATGAAACAGAGAGCAAAAGTTATCTGAAGGTATTATGAAAAACTTTGTATCTGCAAATTATTTTATATTTGTTATTCTTGGATCATCAGATTAAACTGCAATCAGAAAACGTCTCCTTTATAAATGGAGAGTTGATCAGCTTTTCTCTTCTGACAAGTATATCTTGCCACAGAAGGTGTCAGTGGAGAAGGCATTAGGCTTGCCATAGGCTGGGCTAGAGGCCTGGGGCCAGCACATCCTCAAGGGTGTCAGCCTTGCCTGCCCAGATGCCTCCAGTGTCCTCAAGCAACTGCAACAGGTTTTACCTGATCCAGGATCCTGTTTGACCGGTATAAACAGAGAACTGGAAAACAGAATAAAGTTTACTTTAGATTGAGACCAAGAGCCAGGCGTCAAAGTTTCAAAACCACCCTTTCTCTATTGCACCCCCAAAGTGTGATACTTTTTCGTTTTGCATTGTCCACCCATAAGTTTTTTTCTTTCCTTGGAGCATTCTCAAAGCGTCAGTGGGTCTGAGGCAGAGTTGGGCAATGGAATTGGGAGAGAGGGGATGGAGTGACTCTGGGGGAGGGGCACTCTTGGGCAGCCTGGGAATAGCCAATTTCCTCCTTTTTTCCCAGCGAGGGAGGAACCCCTCTGCCTGGAGCCCTGTGCCAGCCCCATAGCGCTTTGGCTTCCTGACCCAGACAGCGACGCGCGCGCGAGGGAGCCCGTGGCCGAGCTGGGTCGCGCCGCCCCCAGCCTCGGGGCGGAGAGCCAAGAGTTCGAGGCCTCCCCATCCGGATATGATGAAAAGGAGCAACAGAGGGAGAAGTGTTTCTGGCCTGTAGGAGTGGTGGAAGAGGGGAAAGAGAGGCAGAGGGGGGAAAAGTCCCCCTCGGAGGGGAACCAGCCTGCCTGAGCTGGCTGGAAAGAAGGGGCGGAGAGCACCAGTCACAGGAGCGGCCACTGCTGCGGTTGCCGCTGCTGCGGTGTCTGCTAAGCGGGAGGGAGGCGGGGGACACTTGGGGGCAGCCACCGCCGTCAGGCTGCCGAAAAGAGTGGCCCCTGCCTGAGCCTCGATAAAAGCGGAAGAGGAAGGGGCTTTGAGCGAGTTGGGGGGATGCCGAGGTAGGTGGCGGTCCTCTGGGCGGGAGGAGGAGGGGTTTGATCCCCTCTCCCCGGCTTCTCCCAAATCCGATCTCCCTTCACCCCTCTCCCTTTGGTGCCCCCTTTCGACCCACAGGACTTGCTGGTCAAAGTGGTGGGTAACAGTTTTCCTCCCGGGTTTCAAATCAAAACTTCCCCGGGGTGGGGTTTGGGGAGGGAAGCGGAGGGGGAGGGAATGTCCCGTTGGGGTGGTGTGCTCTTCTCTCCAAACACTCTTTTTCTTACCCTGGCCAGAAGCAGTTGGTTCCCTGCACCCAGCACCTCCCAGCCCTTCGTGCTTCTGCCCCACAGGGCGGCGAGCTAGGCGGAGGCGCGGTGAGGGCTCCGTGGAGCGGCCCATGTCCGGCGCGGGTGAAGCCCTCGCTCCCGGGCCCCAGAGCGGGGCCGAGGCGGGCGGCGGCTGGCTGGGTGCCCCGGCGCAGGGTGAGTGCGGCTTGCAAGTTGCAAGTATTGTTGCATTTTAAAACTTGTTCACATGTTTACTGATTGGGGTCTCTGTGTAGGCGACTGTTGCGGGGACCGAGCCTATCCTGTAGTTGTGAACTTTTGCATAGTTAGCATTACTTCCAGCTAGTTCTCCGGGATTGCAGCCCTAGATCAACAACCGGATAAGAGGGCGGGGATCCTCTGATCCCTCCACTCCCCCTTCCTTTGGCTGCCGAGAAACTAGAAGATACGATCCCTTCTTTCTTAAGCATATACATCTCAGGGCCTCAGACTCAACTGTGTGGGCTCTGAAGCATTTTCCCACTTCTTCTCTTCAGTACCATGTCTTCATCAGATCCAGAATTGCCGCCGCTTTCTGAGCAAACGTGCACTGCATGTTGGTCTTTCTGTTTTTTGTGGGCTCCTCTGCAAATCCTATAATTCAGGTTTTTGTGACTAATTGCTTTGGAATGGCTCATGCATACGTTTTCAATAACTGTTTTTGTTTTGAAATAAGCATGCTTTAAAAGAGATGCTTTCCAAGAATGAATTAGCTCTTTGTGTTCTTCCAAAGTGTAAACACATACAGCCTGTAAAGAAAATACTCTGTTTCTGGAAACTTCATAACAGACTTATAAACAAGTATCTTTCATCTCTTGAAGGTAACATACTTCAAATTTTCATTGGTGGCAGAGAGCAAGAATCTTATTCTTCTGATGCGTTTTTCCTGATTCTGATATAAAGAGTTTTGACACTGATATGAGCTCATTTTCTAGGCCTCAAAAACTTACTTTATATTCTTTATTTAAAGCCTATCTGTTAGCTATCCCCAAACCTCCTTTAACAATTATGTAATAAGTTTCTTGGGATTCTTTTTGTGAAGAAAAGGCAGTAAAAAGTGGAAAAGTAGAAAAGAAGAAGTTAATGTAGAACCCACAATAGGTAAAAGCAGAAAACATCCATGGCTAAATTAAAATGTTCTGGGATTCAAGGGCTGTTAAATTGAATTATGTTTATCATTGCTTTTTGCTTCTACAGTGAGTCATTTTTTTCTAAATAGAGAAAATCAGAAAGTCGGAACTAGAATGATAAACATGTTTTCCCAGAAGCAGCCCCTGTTCTGCACACTGTATTGCAGTCACAGTCATTTTCTTGTCATTAGGCATGCCCTCCAGATTCCTATGGACTCACTGATGGACTATTTATGTTCACACTTGAGCTGTTAATCACTATTGTTAACAAATGCTTATGTCCAAAATCAACCTTGAGCACACTGGAAAAACAGTTGATTTGGAGTGAGTGATATCTGCAATGCCTAACTTTATAATGTGCATTTTTAAAGTCAGCTGGAAGAACTTACAGTGATACTTAACGCACTTGTGCAAAGTGTCACATGATCTGACTTTAAGAACCAGGCATCTAGAATGCTCCAAAGGAGAATGTGGACTGCATACAACATGGACATTTTCAGGGTGCAAACTCTTCTTGGGTTATATTTATCCTGAAAATTAGCTTAGCCTCAGCAATAGTTTTTGTTTGTTTTTCCTTTAGTTTTGCTCTTTAAAATTAGTGTAAATTTGACTCGCCACATCCTTTAAATAGGAATCAATTTAATTGTGAATATAATATAAAGTTCTTTTTTTAAAAAGAAAATCCTTCTAATCTTGTTAAAAGATTGCATCACAAACAGGCAGACTTTATAAGCTGCACTGAAAGAAAAAAGTCTTGGAGAAAGTGGGTAGGGAGAGAGCTTTAAGATGTAGCTGCCCATGGTTAGGGTGGTTTCACTGGTAAAGATATTAATGAAGAAGCTTTATTGAAGACCACTCTACTCTTAAACTCTTCTTTCTCTTTCTTCCTCTTCTTTCTGTCCTTGGATTATGGATCATCTTTTTGGATGACTAGTTTAAGAATTCTCTGGTAAGATATGGCTGCTTAGTTAATAGAAACCTAGTTTTAAAATTTTATATATTAAAATCAGTGAGAAAATTGGAATGTTTTATGAAAAGTAACAGAAAATATATATGAACATGAAGTGGGAGGATAAGATCAAGTCTTCCTCTGCCAACAAAGTTAAATATGTGTATATATTTTTATGTATGTATATGCATATATACACACATAAATACATATGACATAACATATACACATATTTCTGTGTTGGGATCAGCTCTTTGTACTGCTGATAGAAATTTAAAGTTGAAAATTTTAGGGGGTCTCTAATCTGAACTCCCCATCAAATCTAGAATTTCTACATTCTTTTAGGTGGTTAGAAACCTATAGTGTAATGCATCTACTTATCAACATTCATAGTGTTGCAGGTTTTTCTTACTGAGAGCATAGCGCTGTCTCTTTATGACTTCTACACTTTTGCTGTGATTCTGCAAGCACAATTCTATTGCCCCGAAAGGCACATAACAAGTCTTGTGCGGTTTGAAAATTGTTATAGAGCAAGGACATAAGCTCATTTACTCCAGGTTTTCAGAGGGAACTAGGATGGATACTGGAAGGTAGGGGAGCATTGGGGATCGAGGGCCACTGGAGAGCTCGTGGGCCAGCAGGCAGCACTCACCTCCAGCTCATCATTACCACAGTGGGTTAATACCTTCCCATATTTCAAGAGATACTGGAAATACAGGCTTTTATGTATCATCACTCCCTTTTTAAAAGTTGGCAGTTAAATACAGTTTCTGTCCAGGCCAAACAAAACAACCACACCTGCAGGCTGGAAATGGCCTCTAAGCAGCTGATTTGTGATCTTTATTACAGAAAGTAGAAAGTACATGTGTGATTTAAAACTATTTTCCTATTTATGACTAACTTCTGAGAGACTGATGTGATTTGCCTTCTCATACAAAGTACCTGTATAGGTGTCTTGATAAGGGAAGGACAATTTGGGCCAAATTTAGTTTTGTTTTAAGAGAGAATGGATCTTATATATGTGTGGCTTGTGTCATTATTATTATTTTTTTCTTTTTTGGATTAAGTGTCTTAAAATCCATTGTGTTATCCATGAAAATGTAGGCACTTGCTTTTTTGTGCAAACATTACTAGAATCCATGTGGTTGAAAGAGCCTTGTAATTGCTTCCTTCATAAATTTGTGCCTTGTAACTAGAAGGATCTTGCAAAATAACTCAGTCCAGCTGACTCACTTTCTAGGAGGGATGTCCAAAGAATTTAAGTGACTCGCCCAAGGTCTCAACACAGTAAGTAGAAATTAGGGTAGAAGCACAAATTATACAATATGTGTCATTGCTATATATGTGGAAGTAGAGAATCAATACAACTTTTCCTATGGGTGGATGAATTGAAGATAATCAGCTTTGCATACTGTGATTCACTCAAGCCTCTTCCCATCTCTACATCCCCCCGCCCCCATTGCATTTGCCAAGATTTAGACTCTTGGACTGTGTGCTGGAATATTCTTTAATGTGATAATGTGTGATTTAATGCACTCTTCTCTCTTGGGAGCGTCCTCTGAGACTATTAGGCGGACTTTTCATAGCAGGATGCAAAATGCCAGTAAAGTTAATTAAAAATAATTTAAAATAGAAGCTAGGGAGAAAATCTTTGAGTTGAAATTACATAAGAAGAGCTTTGACTTAGAAGCTTAGCTGACTTGTCAGGAATTTATAGTAGCTAATCAGATTTCCTTTATGGGAAGCCTGTTTATTTCATTTGATACCGTGTATGCTTGTAAGATCCATATTGTTTGACTTTTAGCATATCATTTTGTCCTTTTGATTAAAGAAGGCGTTTCTCAGAGTGTGTCATCTTTGGGCAGCTCCCATCTCTGGTTCTCAGCTGGGGATGACTGTGCCTTCCAGAAGGCATTTGGCAGCATCTGGAGATGTGTTTGGTGGTCATAACAGGGAGTAGGATGGGTGCTTGGGGCACGAGTGGCTGGAGGCCAGTGATAATGCTAAATTTCTTTCAGTGTACAGGACATGGCAGCCCCTCCCAACAGAGAATTACTAACCCAGGATATTGATAGTGTTGAGGTGCTATCCTAGTCTCTCAAGGCTCCTGACATCTTTGGCTCTACTCTTGGGTTTACAGAATCAGACTTAAGAATCTGCTTTTTAGGGAGTTCCCACTGTGGCACAGCAGAAACAATTCCAACTAGAGTTCATGAGGATGCGGGTTCGATCCTTGGCCTTGGTCAGTAGGTTAAGGGTCCAGAGTTGCTGTGAGCTGTGGTGTAGATTGTAGACATGACTTCGATCCCGCTTTCCTGTGGCTGTGGTGTAAGCTGCAGCTCCAATTTGGCCCCTAGCCTGGGAACTTCCACATGCCACGGTGCAGCTCTAAAAAGAAAAAAAAAAAAAATCTGCATTTTTAGCATGTTCCATATGCTTTTTATCTCCAGTTGAGAATCATTATATTTGGAGGCTTTTATCTGTAGGAAGACATGCTATATTGATTTTCTTTTTTTTTCCTTGCTTTAGGGCCACAGCTGCTGCATACTGGAAGTTACTAGGCTAGGTGTCCAACTGGAGTGGCAGCTGCAGGCCTATACCACAGCCACAGCAATATCAGATCTGAGCCATGTCTGCAACCTACACTGCAGCTCACAGCAACGCCAGATCCTTTAACCCCCTGAGCGAGGCCAGGAATCACAGCTGCATCCTCATAGAACTAGTCCGGTTCTTAACGTGCTGAGCCACGATGGGAACTTCGAATATTGATAACTTTTTAAAAGGTCTTTCTTTTCTTGTGGTATAAAGCCTTAGGAAAATCTTTTTTTGTTCTTTTTGGCCATCTGGTGGCATATGGAGTTCCTGGGCCAGGGATCTTCGCTGCAGCTGTGAGGAGGCAAGATCCTTAACCTCCTGTGCCACGCGCGGATTGAACCTGCATCCCGTTGCTCCAGAGGAGCTGTCAATCCTGTTGTGCCATAGCAGGAACTCCAGGAAAATATTTTTAAAAATCCCGTTTTCAAGTTCAAAATTTTAAGTCATGTCACTCCATGTATACTCTCTCTTACAGCTCTTCAGGATTTTTATCCTATATTCCAATTAATAAAAATAGGCCTGATTATTCATCCTCAAAAAAGTTTCACGTCAAGACTGTATAGAATGGGTAGTTCCTATTGAGGCTCAGCTGATTAAGAACCTGACTGGTATTCACGAGGATGTGGGCTCAATCCCTGGCCTTGCTCAATGGGTAAGGATCCATCTGAGTAAGCTGCAGATGTGGCTCAGATCCCAAGTTGCTGTGGCTGTGATGTAGGCCTGCAGCTGTAGCTTCAGTTCGACACCTAGCCCAGGAACTACCATACACTCTACATGTGACCTTAAAAAAAATATATACATATATATATTGAAATACAGATATGCTCTGAATGTTAGAAAATAAATAAATAAAAATGTAAAAGGATGAGGTAAAGATAAGTAAATAAATAGATCGTCTGTCACCTCAGTAGATGTTTTTTTCCTACCAGCTTAGCTTACACTTCTCTCTGGGGATCCCAACATTATGGAATAGTAAGGAAAGATGTTTCTAATTTGCACATGGGCTGTGTTCATTTGTAGACTGGATTTTTGGAACCTGGATTATCCTTTATCATAGAAACAGAATGATAAATTCTGTAATCTCAAAAGATTGTTGAAATTAAATTGTATTTAATTTCATATATTTATAGGGATAAATTGTAAAGAACATACTATTGTAATACTGGCAGCCATATATAAATAACAAGAACAAAATTAAGTTGAGTAGAAGCTGGTTTGAAACAATTTGAACACGAGTGCTTGAGAAAGAACAGGCATAATTGGAAAACTATAGGAAGACTTGCCTGGATCTGGAAGAGGATTTGGGGGCGTTTTTTAAGCACCTTAGAGCTTTTATTCCCAATTCTTTTTATGCCAAAAGGAACTAATGTTCATTTTCTAAGTTTAGTTCTGGAAGTGCAAGGCTTATCAGCTAGGCATAGTAATTTTCCCTCTAACAAGAAAAAGAATCAAATGAGTAAGAGAAAGTTGTAACTGGGAACAAACTAAGAGTAAAGGGAAGAAGGAAATGGCTAAAAAAGATTATGTCTATAAATTCAGAAAATGTTTGGAGAGAATGAACTGTTTGAGTTGAGAACAGTGAATAAACTTCTGAGGGATAGATAGCATGTTATAAACTGAGCTGGGAGGGGTCTGTGCTAAGGCAGTATATGATGGCACAAAATCTTAAGATAAGCAAGGAGTACTTTGGCCTTGAGGTGTCCTCTCATATGTATTTGTGGGGTACATAATCAGTTAATGGAGGGATTGATTGCTGTCCGGAACAAGTGTGAGTCAAGGCAGCAAGTGGCAATGAACAGAAATAGTTTTGGGGTCAGGGTGGATGATAGGAATAGGGAAAGCATTTATATATTTGTGTTTGTCAAACATTTATATGTTTGTGTTTGTATAAGTTAAATTTTAAAGCTGATTTTCATCTATCTCATAGCCTTGTTTGTCTCCACATTGTTTCTGCCTTATTTGGGTGCTCTCTAAATGTTTGTGTGTGTGTGTGTGTGTGTGTGTGTGTAAGATGCTATGTGACGTACAGAGATAAATAGATTGATGGATGAAATCTGAGACATGCAGGATGATGGGGAAAATGCATTCACTCACACATATCTATAATATAAGGTAGATGGAAAGTTGCTATAATAGAGGCACAAAGAAAGTGATGGCAGAACATGGGGAAGAGAGAACATATCTAGCTGGGACATTTGGAAAAACCTCAAGGTAAAATTTCACTTTGATTTGGACCAAGAAGCATGGTCATGGAACTCAGTTTTGTGGAGGTGGATTACGGAAAGGAAGGCTTGGAGGGGATTGTTATAGAATTTGGGGTAGTTAATTAAGACCATTGTGTGTGCTGTATTAAAGAGCTGAGAATGAGCACAAGTTGTAAAGATAAGCTAAAGCAGTTTTGAGGAGGGCCCTGATTCTCCTGCTTAGGAATTTGCATATCCTTTTTGTAGTGAAACAAGGGGAAGGATAGGATCAGATTTGTGGTTTTAGGAAAATAAATCTGATGGCAATTCAAAGGATGATTTTGGAGGGAGGGGTAAGAATGAAGGCAGTGATTTTCCAGGAGTCTACTGTAATAGCCTGACAAACGATGAGCGAACCTAGGGGAGTGCCAGTGGGAGTGGAATTGAGAATATGGATTTAAGAACAATAACAAAAGTAGGATAGAATTCTACCTTGCTATGGGAGATTGAGGGCATTGACTTTTCTTATTGATTTTTGAATCTTCTCAAACGAGGCACTGTGTCCAAATTTTGTTCAATGACATTGATGTGGTTGGGCAAAATATTTAATATCAAGATGATGAAAAGGTAGAAATTTAAGGTAATCCATAGGTTTGCTTTTTAGCCTGAGTGGAAACTTGGGAGGAGCTGTCAAGTCTTCTTCTGATCATGTTGGTTCCATGGAACTGATTCCTAAGCCAGGATAGTCAGTAGGCCACTAAAAAGAGAACTGGTAGCTAGGAGAGTGGTGAAGGTGAGTCTCAGACGAAGAGGTCATCATCAAGTATCTGACAGATGGATGCAAGAGTAGGATAAAGTACTGAGGACCAGATCTAGGGGAATAGCCACCCTTTAGAGAAGAGAAGGAAAAGAATAGAGGGAGTCCATAAGGGTTGGTCACAGAAGAGTTAGATGTTTAGAGGTCATAGAAGATAAGAAGAGTTGTGGTTTGTTAAGGGAGAAACAAGGTGTATAGAGGACTACTTTTGGATGGGTGGGTTTTGAGCATATCTGCTATACACTAGTGGAAAGAAAGCCAGGGGATAGAAAAGATGAAAGATGCATCTAGTCACTTATTATGGAGCATTTTGGAGGATAATGTGAGAAAAAGATGTATATATGTATATGTGACTAAGTCACTTTGCAGTACAGTAGAAAGCTGATAGAACACTGTAAACCAGCTATAATGGAAAAATAAAAATTAAAAAAAAAAGAAAAAATGAAAGGACATGAGGCAGAGTCTTATGCAGTGGATGTTTGTAATTGAAAGAGTAAAATTCTAGGAAGGAAGGGGATGATGAGACCAGTCTTAGGAAAGTTTGGAACTTTCCCCTTTGAGATGGGCATGGGAGAAAAGGATGATAATTTAGAGAAAATTTCACACCAGAAACAGATTATTGAAGGCCTAGATCTTCTCAGCAAAATAGATGCAACATTTGCTGAGAGCAGGGGGTGGTTAGGATGAGTCAAGAAATTTGAGATGTGTGGAAAAGATTTGGAAGAATGAAGAATTGAAGAGGGAGTCAATCTGGGGCAAACAAAGGAGCTGCTCAGTAACACTGAGGGCTTAACTAAGAATGAATGGCATGAATTTTCAGTGGACATGGTCAGCATGGTTGATTGCCTTTCTCAGCAAAAAGCATTCTGGAGCTTGAGAATAGAAGCGGATAGAATGGATTTTTGGAATTGGCTTAGGGTTGGAGGTTGACAGAATGGAAGCACTGGGTTGTGGGGTGGGGAGGGAGGGGTCAGTCATGTTTGGAAAGAGTGTGTTTGTACTGCCTGATCTTGTGTTGCAGGCTGTTTGGGGAGCTGTAGAGACCAGCAATGCAATTAGCAAGCTGTGATTTCTGGCCAGCCAGATTCATGCCTGTTGGCCTTGTTTGGTCTGTTCACATACAAGGATTTAATATATATAATTGAGTGACCTTTTCAGGGCTACTGGGGAAGCTGTGGAATTTCTGGGTGTGTAAGAACCTTTCCTGTTGCTTTGAATCTCATTTCCTGGATCTTGTTGAGGTGATTTCATGGAAAGGTCTAATAACAGTGTGCAATTATTTTACTAGCATTATATTTTTGTAATAAAAGATTTGGGGGAAAAGGAAACATAAATTGTCACAATCTGAAGTTATGCCATTTGCAAATGGAAAATTAGTCAGAACAACAACAAACAAAAGAGGGAAACAATTCAACCAAATTGTTTTTCTGAGATAATGTAATCATTCTACTGTAAGAAGGCATGGGATGTGATTTTTTTTTTTATGTTTCTATTCCTAAAATTCATTATTTAGTTTTTACTGAGGGGAGGATATTGATTCTGCATTGACTGGAAGATTTTGGATATTTGGATAGTTTAACTTTGGTGATTCAGAGAGCAGATTA
This sequence comes from Catagonus wagneri, assembly GCA_004024745.2. Classification (NCBI taxonomy): domain Eukaryota; kingdom Metazoa; phylum Chordata; class Mammalia; order Artiodactyla; family Tayassuidae; genus Catagonus; species Catagonus wagneri. The sequence goes on along the minus strand of PVHT020000105.1, from coordinate 3,000,353 downwards.
AAGATGCTGCAGCCCTTCCTGCTGTCTTAATCTGTCCTGTGTTTATGCACGAGTGTTTTGGATACTTCTTTCTCTCTCTTTTCCTCTCTCTTTTCTCTCTTTCTTCCCCCGCTTCCCCCCTTTGCCATTAGTACTTTACCAGAGTTAAACTTTTCATATCTTCTTTTTACATTAGCATACACATTCTGAAGGAAGGAAGTGTTTAACCTTAAGTTTTTGAAGTGGGGTTGTATTTTGTAGATTCAGATTCTAGTCACTTAAAGTTCACTAAACAGAAACTGTGAAAAGAGTTATTTTAACATTAATTTCGTTTGTGGTTTCTACTTGCAGTCCACTTCTGTTTTCTTTTTTTTTAAATTCATACCCATGTGGTCTGAAGTAAGATGATTCATATGCATGTGCTTTTAAGCCTGATTTTTAAGCAGTTTCAAGAATAAATTCTGAAATACATTTTTCATGCTAGCCCATGTATTTTATTATTGTCATGTTTGAAACGGAAAACCTGTCAACAAAATCTTCTTGTGTGCCTACTATGTACCAAATTCTGAAGACTGAAAATGTATAATACATAGTTGTGCCCAGAAGGAAATTGTGAACTAGGTGAGAGAGGAGGAAGTGTATGTGTGTGCCAAATTAAATTGTAATCCCTTGTCTCAGTATCAATTCAAGACTACAGCAAGAACAGTGTGATGGTTTAGTTCATGGCCAGCTGCCAGTTGACTGGCAGAGTTCCGGAGCTTCCTAATTTAGAGGTTGAAAGAGAATCTCAGGATAGCAAGGAGTCAGTTTTGTCTGGGTTGGGCTGTGAGTGACCCCAGCTGAGGAATATACAATTTGTAGGTCTTTTGGTTTGGACTGTGTAGATCTGAACACTAAAAATAAGGCACCTTGTGGTTGAGCAGGTGACAGGCCTGTGGAGGCAGGTGGCAGAGGACAGGGGAACCAGTTTTCTCTCCGTACTTTGTCTATTCTAAGAAATAGTCCTCCTATTCTTTTTCATGGTGGATTAGCCTTTAATCTTCTGGATTTCCATGAACATAGATCTAGTCTACTCTTATTTCTTGGATCACATCACCTACGCAACTGCAGGATATTAGGAAGATTTTCTGAGGCATTTGACTCTATTTCTCACTAAGCTCACAAACTGAAATTATGGGGCATGGGAAAAAGTGGAAGAGTTTATGACATTATTGTACATCAAAATATGTACAATGTTCAAATAACTATCAATTTTTCATCAATATGCAAAATGAATTTAATTCTTACTGAGCCAAGGAGCAACATATTCAGTCTTTGTGCTGGAAAAGTATGTCAGGCTGGAGGAGAAAAAGGTGGGAGGCACTGATAGTGGACATGAGCAGGAAAGTGTAGATTTAAATGAAATTGGGAGGCTATATTTTAGCAGAGGCTGGTAGTTGATTACTGGGTTAGGTAGGGGAAAGAAGGAGAAAATAGAGAATTAAAAATGATTCTGTGCTGTTGCTTTTGGAGTAGATAAGCAATGAGATCCTGCTGTTTAGCACATGAAGCTATTATCTAGTCACTTGTGATGCAACATTAAGGAAGATAATGTGAGATAAAGAATGTGTGTGTGTGTGTGTGTGTGTGTATATATGTATGACTAGGTCACTTTGCTGTACAGCAGAAATTGAAAGTACATTATAAATAACTATAATGGAAAAAATAAAAATCTGAAAAAAAAATGATTGTGTAAATACCATTGGTCAAGACACAGACCACAGGTGAAGAAACGGGCATGGACAGAGAGAAGTGGTGATACATTTTAGGAAACGCTAAGTTTGAGTTGCTAAAGATATGTTCATGTAGAGTTGAAACTTCAAATCCATAGATCAGGACAGGAATCAAGACGAAGGTAGTGGATCTACAAGTTATCCTTCTGGAAGTGACTGGAGCTGGCAATTAATGAGATTGCAAAGATTGTAAAGTCAGAATGGATTGATAGTCTTAAAGGAGAATTCAGAGAAGGCAGTTCCTGAAAGAAATGATCCAGAAGGCAAGAGGCTGTGTTGGTGGATTAAATGAGAATCCACCTGGCTTGGGCCTTTAGCAGAATTACCAGAGAGGAAGCATCTCCTGACTTCTAATCTATATCCATCATTCTGAAGTCCAAGAAATCAATTTTAATATACTTTAAACTCTCTTTTCGTTATTTTATTTGTGGCCTCACCACTATTTGAAATACTATTCTTCATCCTCTCACACATTTATTTCAAGATCAGACTCACATCATAGCTTTGAAATGCCTTTACAGATTCAACCACCTCCTTTGGTTCATTGTTGATTTCCACTAACCTTTATTCTTGTATGAACCAAACACAGGTTTATGCCTTAACCAGAGAGCTTGGGATAGAAAGCGTTTGTGATAACCACCTGATAGAATGGAGAAGTAACAGAAACGTTTTTAAAAATTGTGGCACTTAGAATAGTGATCATGCTAAAAGACTAAAGATGGGTGTGTAGCCTTATTTTAAAAAAGGGGAAGAAAACAAAGTCTTCAGTTCATGTTTATAACGGGGTTAATTTACTGCTAAGTAAGGGGACTGCTATAGACAAGGTGTCTCTGGATTTCAACAGTAAGGCGGACTCTTTCATGATAGCTTTCTAGATAAGAGTAAGAAGACTATCGTGCCTATAAAAGTGGATAGACTGTGAAGGCTGTGTCACGTAGAGGGATGATTAAACTTTGTTTGATGGCAAAGAGCAAAATAAGATGAATCAGTGAAAACAAGGAAGTAGATTTTAGACGGTTGTGAGGAAGTCTTTGAATAACTAAGGAGGCCTAAACTGAAATAAGCGGTCTTCTGAGGCTGTTTCCTTACTCCTGGAAGTATCCATGCTTCCTCTCTTTGCCTTATTCCTGGGATGTTGAGTGTTCTCAACTGAGTTCATGTTATTAGGTTGGGCCAAGAGATCTATCTTTATGAGCCCATTTAACTCCAAATTCCATGAGCCTCTAAGGGTTTGGCTTTAACATTTGTTGGTAGAAAGAATACAATTAAACTTGTATTTTTGGAGGCAGGATTTACTATGCTTGACTCAGTCATCCTGAAAATACATTTTCTTAGGATAAGGAACTTTAGATTTGGACATAGAAGGTACAGGAGATTACAGTCACTGAGATAATATGTCTTGGTCTCCTGTATCAGCTTGCCTTTATCTAACGTCCACACGACGTTTTTGGAGGGGAAAGTTCCTAATTCTTCTTCACCTCATTTATCTAGAGCCCTGAGTATTGAGATATTATTGCACTATCGCTATATTTTATACTTGTTTATTTGTGTATTTGTATTCAGTTAAGACATATTCATGTAATTTTTGTAATTGTTTTCCAGTTTGCCCTGTGTAAAACCCATTGTTCTCTGCCCACTCCAACCTGTAAACTAGTTGAGTCAATGTCATTTTTCTCATTCTTTAGAGTTTAAACACACCATAAGCCCATAAATGCTTAAGAAGCCCTTTGAAGGAAGGAATTTAGATTTTGCTCAGAGGTCTTATTCTTTTTCAAAATAATTGTAATCATGATTTGTTGATTAAATCGATTTAAGCATTTAATTCATTCAACAAACATTAATAGTACATCTATGAATATGTTAATACTTATATTTATAAAATTTTGAGTTGTGCATATGCTCATTCATCTGTTAGAAGTATTCTGGCTATCTTAAAATGTTTTTTTTTGGTCAATGAGATTTTAATCAGTTTTAGAACATTAGTCAAAACAGGTAGATTTTGCAATGTTTCTTAAAGGTCATTAAGCTTGAAGGATTTTTTTTTTCTTTTTCCTTTTGTGGATCAGTGAAGAAGTAAAATTCCAGAGCCTCAGGTCTTCCTGAAAGCTGCCTTATCTTTGGTTTTTAAAGGTTACTTTTGGGAAACATTTGTAGATTTCCACATTGTTCCAAGCCTCTGGGAAATACAGACCCAGATTTCTTTCTTTCTTTTTGTTTTTTTTTAGTTTCAGATTACTTGAGATTTCACAAACTAGAAATCACGTAGATGCTCTGAAATAAGACTGGTATTTGAGTGAAAGAGTAAAAATGAAATTGTTTAAAGTGCTTTTGTTTACAGATAAAGGAAGTATGAATACGGATTGCATAGCAAAAAGAGTATACATATTACATAGTCTATAAATTCTTTGTCATGTTATCAAAATTTAATTGAAGTAGAATTGACATGTAAAAATCCCAAATTTTAAGCGTAAATCTAACAGTCTTTTCTGTAAGAAATACGTGAATTTTATACTGATTTTTATGAGGCTTTATAAGGATATCTGCCAAGCACCATCATTTATATCACTCTTTCACAGAGTAAGCAAAGTATGGATAACAAGTAGAATATGTATTTAATAACAGGTTTGTGCATTTACATATACCTGTACCTAGTTCAGGAGAATATTTGAGGTAGTTTAGAAGAGTACATTTAAAAAAAAAGATTAAAACAGAATAATAGAAAAGATGGATTCCCAGGAGCTCCAAACCTGAGGGAAAATCAAAACATACAGGTATAACTATAGGGTCAAATCCAGTTATTCAATTTTGTCTGTATATTTGAGGCAAAAAGAAAACATTTTCCCAAATGTGGTTTTCATTGTCCATAAAGGAAAAAATAACATATATCTTCTCAGAGGAAGCAATAGTGTTCCATATATTCAATCTGGAAACAAATTTCTAGCATGGTTTTCCACATAGGGGTTGCTGAATAGATAGATAACGTCCTTGACAGCTTCCCTAAGGTTTTTAAAAGGTGCTTATTGTAATGACACTTAATGTAATACTAATAGCAAGTGTGAATGAGCCCTTCTTATAAAGCAGACAGTCTGCTTTCCAGCCATCACTCCATTTATTTCCACATACACCTTCTGAAATGTAGGTACTGCTGCTATTCCCATTTTAAAGATTTAAGAACCTGCAGTTCCTGTTACGGTGCAGTGGAAACGAATCCAATCCATGAGGATGGGGGTTTGATCCCAGCCTCACTCAGTGAGTCAGGGATCTGCCATTGCTGTGAGCTGTGGTATAGACCATAGGCTACAGCTCCAATTTGACCCCTCGCTTGGGAACTCCATATGCTGTGGGTGTGGCCCTAAAAAGCAAAGCAAAAAAAAAAAAAAAAAGATTAAGAATCTAACAAAGATTATGTAATTTGTCCGGAATCCACGTAGTTAGTGATGGACCAAGGCACCCTGGTTTCAGATCCTGTGCTCCTAACCATTTCTCCAGTGCAAAGTACAATTTAGGATAATATTTCTGTCCCAGAGAACCTAATGAGAGTCTTTTTATTCATCAGGAAAGATTCAGATATCTCAACTTGTAGATGACAATATTGTCCCTTTTTCTTAGAAAACCATGGCACCAACAGTATTGTACGTGCTTTTTTTTTTTTTTTTTTAAAGCTTTTTAGAGCTGTACCTGTGGATTATGGAGGTTCCAGGCTAGAGGTCCAACCGGAGCTCTAGCTGCTGGCCTACACCACAGCCACAGCAACAGCAGATCCGAGCCTCTTCTGTGACCTACACCACAGCTCATGGCAGTGCTGGATCTTTAACCCACTGAGTGAGGCCAGGGATTGAATCCGCCACCTGATTCCTAGTCAGATATGCTTCCCCTGCGCCACAACGGGAACTCCAGTATTGTACATGTTTTAAAAGTTTGTTAGTAACTTTGACATGCTCATTTCATCCTCATGAAATATTACTAAATTCTTCTGTTACTATTATTTGTTAAAAGCATTTAGCTATTGAGATAATAAATTTCCTTGATTATAAGCTGATGAAAAAAAATCCCCTTTCAGTAATTTGAATAGTTGTATTATGAAAATTTATCACTTCTACTAAAAATGGGCAGAACTAGGATCAGTTAGAGATCACTTGATAGCATAGTCATGTTCATAACAAAGAACAATTTACTAATGGACCAAATTAAATTTACTAATGGACCAAAATTCCTTGGAATTTTGGAGAAGTGTCAAAATATTGCAGTGAACCTTTTACCCTGGGTAGGATATGAAGTTGGCTGAGCTGCAAGATTCTTTCCAACTCTGCATTTTATCATCCTATTTCCAATTGAGTATCTATCTCTGAGACTCATTCTGTATTTTCATCAGTAAAATTGAGCTAATTTTTTCTTCATTACGTTGTTGATGGCTCTGAAGATCAAGTAAATATTATATATTAAAGTCCTTTGAAAATTGAAAGTACTGTAATTGTAAGAACGAATTTTTTCAAAAAGAGATTTTTCTTTTTTTAAATGTTTAAATTTTTTATTTTTTAATTTATTTTTCTACTTAACTGCATATCAACTGAGTGGCTGTTATATGGCATATAGAATATCTTACCTATATTATTATCCAATTTACTTATTTTTAAAGCACTTAGATATTTCTTTCTTGTTAATCACCATTCAGTTATTTTATTCTCCAGCTGCCTGGGATAAGTAAAACTCTCAAAGTTTTAAATTTGGATAATGCCAACTAGGTAAAATATTATAGAGTTTTAAATTAAATGGAAATTCTGTTTATCTGAATTTTTCTCATTCTCCTTTAGTAGGAATAATTGAAATTAGAGCAAGATTGCTTCTCACCATTATGCCCATCTTAAGAAAAATAGCAGAAAATAAAGAGCATTGATCCTGTACGAGAGATAGCAATTTCTGAAGGACATACTGTATTTAAATTGATACTTTGGAACTCTTACTTTTTTCCTTTGACTCTATGGTGTTTTCATGCTCACTATTTTCTTTGAAAATTAACTCAAAGTTAATGCTTTACTGAGGTTTTCCTATGCTTTTCTCTATTCCATTCCAAATACCCTACTGTGTGTATGTGAAATTTTGGCTCTATTTAGCCTTTGGGTAGACTCAGATTTATAGAGTTTTAGAGCCAAAAAAAGTTTATGCAACTATCCAACTCAGTGCTCTGGTTTCTGGATAAAGAGAGTGAGGTCCAGCCCCATTCTGGTCAGTCCTTAAACCAGAAATGTGACCCAAGGCAGTTTTCATGACCTTCTGTTTTGTAGTTGTTTGATTGTTTTATGTGTGTGTTTGGTCTCCTCAGCTAGAGGGTTTGTTGTCAGGGACCAAGCTTTTTTCCCCTCATCCAGAATCTTTTGCATTTCCCTATTCAATATAGGCACAGTACAATGTTTGGGAGCTCATCTTTTGGAAGCAGATGCCAGTAGCATACAGATATCCTTTGGTCTAGTGCTATATTTAAAGTGTTTTCAATTTTTTTTTAACGTCTAAAACATTTTTATGTGTTCATCTATTGGCAGAACTATCTAGTATTTTATATGTAAGTTAGATTTTGTATTCTCGGTTGTCCTGACATAGAAATGGAACTAAATACCTCTATATTCATTAGTGATTAGGTAAAATTGTATTTTCTGATAACTTGGAATCCTATGACAAGGGCATGAGAAGCAAGGTCTGCATCTCAATATTTGATGGGCTCCTCTATGTTTTCTTTAAATTGTATTGTACAGAAGAGCTTACCTAGAACAGTGCCCCTCAAATCTGGCCATATGTAATGATGACACTCCCCTCCCTCTCCATACTACCTGAATTGGGACTCCTGAGGTTGGGCCTCATGCATCTTATGTTTAAAGTGCCCTAGAGTAGTGAACCATTGGCTTAGGAGAAGAGGATCTTTGAGATGACGAAGGTCCCTTTTAAGAGAAAGTTGCTAAGTGGGGGAGAAGTGCTTGTATGTATGTACGTGTGTGTGTGTGTGTGTGTGTGTGTATACATATATATAGATAGATAGTTGGGGAGGAATGGATGTGTATATAGAAACCTTATGAAAATGTACAGACTGATTTTAAACATCACCAGAATGACTTGATTACCTTTGGGATATGTCTTTCAGGCCCACGTATCAGTTGAATTGCAACTACAAACCTTCATAAATCTGGAAAGGTATTAAGTAAACCAGGACTGTGACTTCTGCTGCCGCAATTCAGGAGTGATAGAAAACCTATACTAATAACGGACATCAATTATTAGAATTATTATTTTGTCCTTTTAATGAGTAGTGACTGACCCGAAGCTATTGAAAGTTGCAGTAAGGTTGGTTCTGTGACAGATATCAAAGTATCCATTTTATAGTTTTATATCAATCAAATGTCACTCTTGTTTGGTGCATTTATTCAACATTAGATATAACTGCACAGCATTTATGAGGCTGCCATATTGGTATTCCATTAAATATTAAAGGGGTGTTAATAAAATAAAAATACATATATTAAAAAGTTCCAGAACAATCAAGTGGTCACAGAAGTTTAATTTGTAAAAACGGAGAATTGACAAGTCAATGTAAATTTTATACTTGGAATAATTTCTGAATCTTGCTTTTGGCTGCATGCTATGGACCATAGCATAGCAGAAGCCTAAGACTGGCTTTTGAGCCAAGACTTTTGAGTTTTCAAAGGAGGCAGAGTTGCATAGACTGAGAATCGTGATTTAATAGTAGTTACATATTTACTATTTCTTGGATATAATGAGATAGACTGATTATTTTTCTCTGCCTGCCTGCTTTCTCTCCTTTCCTTTCCTTTCCTTTCCTTTCCTTTCCTTTCCTTTCCTTTCCTTCCTTCCTTCCTTCCTTCCTTCCTTCCTTCCTTCCTCCCTCCCTCCCTCCCTCCTTCCTTTCTCTCTCTCTCTCTCTCTTTCTCTCTTATCTTTTTAGGGTCAGACCCATGGCATATGGAGGTTCCCAGGCTAGGGGTCGAATTGGAGCTATAGATGCCAGCCTATGCCACAGCAATTCAGGATCCGAGCCACATCTGCAGCTTACACCACAGCTCATGGCAACACAGGATGCTCAACCCACTGGTCAAAGCCAGGAATCGAACCTGTGTCCTCATCAATGCTAGTCAGATTCATTTCCACTGAGCTACAACAGGAACTCTGTTTTTCTTTTCTTTTTCAACTTGAGAAGGACTGTGGGCATTGTTTAATTCTAGAATTTCACAGATAAGGAAACTTTAAAAAAATATGATAACTGTCTCAATAAATATTTAGAGCAGAAGAAACTTTATTTCCCTCTTCATAATGGGTCACTAGTAAATTCGTTTGCCTATGGACCACATGACATTTTCATTTGTTCAATGCAGAGTTGAGAGGGTCTGTGTTTAGCACTTGAATATTGGACATGATTCAAATGTGAGTCAAGTGTGTCTAGAGGCTTTATTCATACCTATTTTCTTTTAGTCAGCAATGCTTCATAATGCCCTGGTTTCATGAATTAATTTTAATGGAATTAAACTTGAACAGCTCAAAATTATATAATTAATTTCATTCAGCTTCAATTAGAGTTACTAATTGAATCAAGCCTACTAGCATGACACCTGGCGGCAGCCAGCCACATAACAGTGGCAGAAAGTCTGTAAGACTGCTGGTAGAAGAGTTTCTGTGTTCTAGTGAATTTGTATATAAATCTTCTCTGTTGATCATCTGAGAAAGTTCTTGAGTTGACTGCAGCAGTGGAAATATTTCTGGTGTTGTTTAAAGTGAAAATTTTAATTGAAACTAACACTTCTCAGGAAGATTACATTTTTTTCTATGCTAATGCTGTGTGAATGTTACATAAATCTAGAACATAATAGTTTAGCATGCTTCTAATTTATATCTTAAGTGCTAGCTGAATATAGTTTTGCTTTCTAAAAAGTGCTTAGCATTGAAGACCCCATTTTTTCCAGAAATCTTAGCCTCTGGACTTATTCTTTAGTGAGTGTCCATCTATTTTCATGTGTTGAGGTGTGTTTCATGGCAGAACTCTTCAGTGGTGAAATCCCCATGGTACCTGAGAAATTTCTGCGTGTGCAGAAACTTTTTTCCTTCCGCTGGAAATGTTAATATAGTTGACCAACAACTACTGTTTAAATCTCTTTCCTTTCCTTGCTTCCATGGCTTGACATACTCTAGTTTTTCTTTTATGATTCTTCTACTTACATAGATTCCTTGATACTCCTTTTTTTTTTTTTTTTTTTTAATATACTCCTTTGGTGAGCCTGTTCACATGAATGGCTTGAGCAATCACGTTTAGGAAGATGACTGTTTTCAGCTGTAACTCTTGTGACTTGCAAATCCAGATGTGCAACACTAAATTCATCCCCTAGACTGTAGACTCCATGAAGGCCTGGTCTGTGTCTTGTGATTAATTGTATCCCCAGTGCATAATTTGATGCCCACACATCTACTAGGTACAAATATATACTTTTAGAATTATTTTCCTAGTCTTTAGGCTTTCCCCGTCGAATCCGGACTTAGCTCAATTATCACCAATCCCATCATCTCTGATAATCTGTGAATTCTCTAGTTATTTTCTCACATTTACCTCCTTTCCCATCTTTTTATCTAGTTGGTCAAACTCATCAACTTTACCTAGAGTATGCTAAGTCTCCCTTTTAGTTTCCTTTACTCTGTTCTTCTCTTAGATGCATCCATACTCCTGTGATTCTCAAGGGTTTATGTACAGTAGAATCATATATTCCTCCTCCCCCCAATTAAAATAGAATTTGAGGTGATGGGGCCCAAGAATCTGTTTTTTAAAAAATCCCCTGAGTGAGTTAAAGTACACTCAGGATTAAGAACCACTGGTGTGTACAAGTTTATTAACCTTCCTAGAGAATGTCTTTGATTAGGCAATTCATAAAGCTTCAGTGGCTCCTGTCACTTATTTATCTTGCTTTGAAATTAGGTCACTCTGGCATTCAAATATCCATAATATATCCCTCTTCAAATGTGTGCTGTCTTATCTTCTAACGTCCATCTTAAAGTACTTCATAGTCCAGAAAGTTGGAACTTTTGTCCAAGTGCCTGCTTGTGGAGTTTGCCCATGCTATTCTTCCACCTGGAAGGGTCTTTTCCCCATCTCTACTTTGAGAATTCCTACTGATCTTTTAAAGACCATCCCACATGCACCATTTTCTGTAGTGCCTTTCTTGAGCACTGAATCCTGATGAAATTTTTTTCTTTCTCTTAACCTCTTTAGTGCTCTACGCTTCTCTTATCTTTCATTTTTCCTTGTGGTATAGTCTGCTTTTTGCTTGAGTTATGTTTCCAATAAGACATTACTTTTTCTTATCTATTGGATTCCCCCCCGAGAACCCATAAACCCACATATAAATCTCTCTTCTTTGGTCCTTCCCCCTCCCTGACCCCCATCCTCTACATATATGGACTTATTTCCAACCTTGATGTAACTGTTAAACATTTCCCTATCATGACAGATCATTAGCTGTGTTATTATGACTTGTTTACAATAATCTTAACATAATTTTTATGGTAAAATCTGTTTCTTCAATGCTAGTCATATAGTAGGTGCTCAGGAAATCGCGGTCATTGAGTCAATAACATATGCAACGGTCAGAGATATTGCTCTCATTTCTTTAAATTATGACAGATTTAGAAGCATTTAGTAAATAATCTATAAAATGAAAAAATAGATAAAATCAGGTCCTATTTAATGATAATAAATATATATTACATTTTTTTAATTTAGAAAAATGTGATAAAGAAAATACTGACCGAGATATAACTCAAGCCACCAATAGCTGCTTCACACATGGAGAGAAGCAAGACCAGTCCGTCTGGGGAAATTGCTCAGATGACGAACTCATCAGAAGTAAGTATTTTTGGAGAAAATTTGAGTATTCAGACACGTAACTATGATATGCTCTCAGTTAGTTGTCTCCTGGAATTCTGGTAGCAATCTGTAAAACAGCAGAGTTTATCTGAAAGTGTTTTCATGAGTCTTTTGTCATGCAGAGCTAAAGGATATAAGTCAGTCAGTCTGTCAGTTTTTAACCTTTCTTTAGAAAGGAAGAATTGACCTGTAAATTTCAGTCTCCATTCTCAGAGAGATTTAGACAAAACCTAACTCCTTATTGAGCAGCAACTAAGTAGAAGTCAAACAATTCTAAGTAAAAACAGACTTAAACAAAAAAGACAATGTTGTGGTGCATCAGAAACGAATCAGACTACTACCCATGAAGATGCGGATTCGATCCCTGGCCTTACTCAGTGGGTTAAGGTTCTGGCGTTGCTGTGGCTGTGGTGTAAACTGGCAGCTGTAGCTCTCATTTGACCCCTAGCCTGGGAACTTTTAAAAAAAAAAAATACAGAAAAGATGGAGCTAAAGGAGAAGCACAGTACTTTGGTATCACCATGTGGTCCCTGTTCTCCTGGTCAAATGATTTAAACAGTTTTTTTTTTACAATTAACGTTTTTATTACTACTTGGCTTTTTAAAATTCTCTTGCTCTGCTTAAAGTTGCTCTGTAGAATATATGAAAAGCTTTGGCTTCATTTTGTTTTACTCTGGGAAGGCCCTGAAATGTCAGTATCTTTTGGGTGCTATTTGGAATGCTGATCAATGTCAGGTTCTGCTTGTTCTGGTTGCCAATTTTCCCCAGGTATGGATTCAAGATGAATTTCCAGATAATGAACAATTTTCTGTAGTGAACATGTAGGTAGAAAAATTGCTCCTGTTCCATACCTGGAAAGGCTTAGGGGTACCTCATCTTTTGAAATTCTCATTCATGGTAACTAAATTACCATGTCACTCCTCAGTTTTCCAGAGAGGACAGAGAAGAGGTTTTATTCTGCTAATCAGGTGTTGGTTTATTTTGTTCTTTTAATTTAATTATTCAGTTCAGACAACTTCATAATACACATCCTTTTTCTGTGTTACATATTACATTTACTTTGAATCTTGGAATATTGTCTTTCCTCCTCAGAATGCCCTGTGTCTGTCCCTAACTGAAACCAAAGATAAAAACACAAATGAAAAAAAAGGAAAAAGTGACCTTGTAGAAAACAAACAATAACAATAAAAACACTATCAAAGGAAATTTCAAGTTTTCAAACAAAGCTCTAAAAGTGAGTGTGTTTTAGTTTAACTTAAGAACCATTTTGGTTTTTTATACTTTGCTAAAAATTATAGAAGGAATTGGGGAAAGGAATAGAAAGGAAATGAGACTCAGGAATTAGTGAAGAACAAGATTTGTATAGCTCTCTCCAAAGAATCAAATAAACATTATTGCAAGTAAACATTTATTCCCAAAACATATGTTGGTTGTCTTCTAAATATTGACTCTGCTTGTTGTGAAACTAGCTTTTGTGAGATAGTGGAGTATCTTATTTGTGATTTCCCAGTAACCTGAAAATTAGAGCAAGGGAGTTCCCGTCATGGCTCAGTGGTAATGAACCTGATTAGTATCCATGAGGATATGGGTTTGATTCCTGGCCTCACTCAGTGGGTTAAGGATCCAGCATTGCCACGAGCTGTGGTGTTGGTCACAGACACAGGTTGGATCCCACGTGGCTGTGGCTCAGACCAACAGCTGCAGCTCCGATTTGACCCCTTATGCCATGGGTGTGGCCCTAAAAATCACTGAAAAAAAAAAAAGGGAAATTATAACCACAATAGCCCTTCTCTTCTGTAAACAATTTTGCCTTCACCTTTTTGCAGGCCTGATTGTTTTCTCCTTGTTTTTCACCCTCTAATCACAAAATTTAAATATAAGTTTCCTTTAATTGCTTGATTTCCCTAATCTCCCTTCCCAAGGCCCACACTAGAAAACCATGAATGTGAATTCTTAGGGTGGAAAAAGAAATATAAGCATGGTTGTACAAGGATATGGAGCGTCATGGCAACATGTTAAATTTTTTTGGTGCTATTTGATGAAGCTCATTTTAGTTATGGAATTCATACCATTAAAGGGAATGGACTTAAAATGAACTCTTCCCTCTATTGTCTATACTGGTTACATGGACAGTGATAAAAAATATTGTAAATTGCATGAAACAGTTTCTTTATTGAGATAATGATGCAGCCTGTACCATGGAGCCCTGAAGTATTTGGGAACAACTGTCTGGTTGTCCTAATCTGAGCTGAAGGAATGTAGAGAGGGAGATTTATGACCCCCTCTGAGGGCTGCTGGGAGAATTAACAGATGAATGGATCTGTGAAGGGTAATGGCCAAAGACAGTAATGCCACTCCTGCCTAAAACATAAGTGGCCAAGAATTTCCAGATATTTGTGGGTAACTTTAGATTGTGACTTCTGATTACAAATTTCAAAAACTACGTTTTTGTTATTTTCCTGGTCCTGCTTTTCTAGACAAAGGCGACTCTGTTGGGTCTACAGAAAAATTTGTTATCTGGATTTGCTGGAATGGAACATTTTATGTCATCTTTAAAATCCACTCAAGCCTGGAGAGCATTTGCAACTTTGATAATCTGATAGCTTCTGCTATTCCAACTCCCAGATACTAAACCCTCCAAAGCAGCCTGACTTTTCATCTTTGGCTTTCCAGCACTGAATCATTGGCCATCTCTGTGTCGTCTAACGTCTGTCTCTCTTAACTCGGCAGTTAGGGAGATGGGTGTTTTCATCTTGCTTCAGCATTGAGCTCATTTTGGGTCTTTTGTAATAACAATAGGCCCTGGAAAGAAGGTTCTGGCTCAGAGCTGCCTCTGGGAGGAGGGGAACATCTGTGGTGAGTCAGGACCTGGCTGGCTCCCATGCCAGGAGTCCTGTGTGGCTCCCTGAGCACTGTGGAAGAGGCGGACAGCTGGCTCTCATGGAACTGATTTTAAGTGTTCCCACTGTAGTGTGAGGTTGGCTGGATGGAGGGATCATCAGAAAAATGAGGCCGGCTGGGGTGTGGGAACAATTTCAAATGTACAGCCCACTCTTTTTCCAAGCTTTCATGGGATAGTTCAGCTGCATAAGCAAGAAGTGAAGGGAAGTGACTCTGTTTAATGTGACTTCTCTTTCTCTGTCTATTCTTGAGATTGGTCTGCGAGGGATGGCAGTTAACATCTCTGTTGTCCCAGACTCCTGCTGCCTTCTTTGTTGGACATTTAAGGCATAATTTATAGGGGACTGTTAGCTGTCAGTGTGATGCGGCTGTTTTTACTTTTCTTTTCTGAGAATAACCGAGCTCTGGAAAGTCAAGGGAGTGGCTGCTTTGGAAATAGTATTCTAATTAAAGGGTGTATTCTCGGGCCTCATAAATGAGATCCAAGCTGAGAATAATTTCCAAATTATCCTGTGAACTTTAACCCTGACCTCAGTGGACCACCCACTTGTGGCTCACACTTGGAGTGTGTTCCACACGGAAGTTTGAGCTTTGTGTGCCTTCCCTGGTCCTTCTAGCAAACATTGCAGGTGGCAGACCTGAGGTACTGTGCTATCAGGGCCTGGATTTCATGTTGGTTGCCCTTGAGTTGCTAACTTATTAGAGAGAATCCTTTCTGGAAGTTGTAAGTAAAATAGAAGAAATCCATATGGACGCAAACATTTTGAATAAATAGGCCACACACAATCTGGTCAGGGGATGTGTATTGTGATTCTCTTGTGAAATTTAAATTAAGAAGTTGATTCCAACTACTTAAAAATAATCTAAATCAAATCATTAAAGAATTAAAAACAATGGAAGTTTTGTGAGGAAATTTTATAATTGGAAAGTTTTTTTTGTTTTCTAATTTTTGTCCTTTTTACAGTTTAAAAGCCATTCGTATTCTGAGAAAATATTTTTATGTATAATTTAATTTCTGGAATGGGGTTTACATTTTAGAGTTTAGAGGGGTGTCTTTTTATAGGAATACTGGCTAAGACTTTGGCTTTTACCATTAGATTAGCATAAATGGGACAGTACATAATTTGGAGCCATGCCTTATTTTAATAATCACTAGTCCTCTGACTTAGTGAAATAAATGTTACAGTGAAGTGACACCCTCAATTAATATTAACTTTTCTATTTAACCCATAATATGCATAAACTGATAATGGGCAAATAGGCAACATTTCATGTTTTAATTAGACTAGAAAAGGATCAGAAGTAACATTTTGATCTCAGTCTTGGGGGATTTCTAAGGTACGAAGAATGTGTGTGTGTGTGTGTGTGTGTGTGTGTGTGTGTATATGTGTATGTGTATGTGTGTGTGTGTATGTGTTACTATGCCTATACTCATAGGCATGAGTAAATTTTCCTTTAATTTAGGTCAAATTCTACTATTCTATTATTTCCTGTAGAGACAGAGCTTACATTTTTCTTTGTTCTTCTTTCTAAAGTGCCTCGGGTCTCTATCTCAGATTTTTCTAGGTCTTTCTGAAAAATTCTTATTAGTTAACTTTATCCTTGAACATTGCTTTTTACATAGACAGCTCCTTGTTCTAAATATCATTACTTAACTCCAGAAAATTTCCTTAGCATCTCTTCTGAAATAAATTTCCCATTAAATTAAACCATTTTGTTCAGCTAATTCTCTCCTTTGTGATTTGGTAGAATTCCCATGATCTAAAGCAAAGTTAGAATGCTCTACTTAAATGGTAATCCCCATTCTGTTTAACCCATTTATTCATTTTGAAGAGTTTTTAGCTCTCGTAATAGTAAGCACTTAATTGGTGGTAGAACGCAAGCCCTCTTTCTTTAGTCCACACTTGCCTCCTCCTTATGGAGCTGCTGCATCATGCTTTTTCACCCATCCTCCTGCTTGAAACTTTCCTCTTGTCATCCTCTGAGTTTCCCTCTCAACATCAACAGGCTCTGTTGTTAGGGGCTGTATAATTATTTTTACTAGCCTTTGCCACCTTATTGCTGATATCCCTTAATGTGACATGGGGTTAGGGAATGCTTCTTCAATGCAAAATACTGAAAGAAAGACAGATAATACTCAAGTGCACTATTTATATACTTAGAGCATTCCTTATTTTGAATGTAAGGAAAGAGCACTGAGAGGTTTGGATTTAAATTTTTTCAACAGCTCTCATGTTTGAATGCACATTGCAGTAAGTAGTGTTTGGTTTTCTGTATAATTTATATAGAAGTGGCTATAAGCACCCCCCCACACCCTCCCACCCCCATTGAGAGGTACCACCCAGTATGACTGTGGTGTTTCTTAGGTAATTTGGAATTCTTTCCCTAATATATCGTGCTTATTCATGGTAACCCATAATGGGAGGAAGTCATGGTGACTTCTTTCTTGCGCAGTCCCTAATCTTCTATTTGTGTCTCAGAAAAACTCTCTTTTTCAAATGCTGACCAAGTCGTTGTGCAGCTGTAGTTCATATGCTTTGGTTATTGCTGTAGAGAGGAATCTTTCACCATCAATTATTCCAAACTCCAACTCATCATTTGGTTTTAGGGTTGAGTGGATAATCATAAGCCATTTTATGATGGCTCCCCATGTTTGACATGATGGTTGATGATAACTGTGTTCTAGAATGGAGTTCAAGTTCCCGACACACTTTTTCCTCAGGGTACATTATTCCATGCTCATTTGGGTTTTGCCCCCAAAGCCAGGGAGAACCATTATCTATCTT
Source organism: Catagonus wagneri (assembly GCA_004024745.2). Taxonomy (NCBI): domain Eukaryota; kingdom Metazoa; phylum Chordata; class Mammalia; order Artiodactyla; family Tayassuidae; genus Catagonus; species Catagonus wagneri. The sequence continues at coordinate 2,983,005 of PVHT020000105.1, read as the reverse complement.
CTGTTTGGAGTGTCTTAGATTCAGGGTGCTAGAGACCAATGGAAAGCTTCAGACCGTGGATGCATCATGAGTCCTGGTGTTGAGAAAGTTGCCTAAACTCTGAGAAAACATTTCTTTAGAATCTTTAGGACAGAATCTTTAGAATGGCGGTACTGATTCTGTATACCTCATTGTGTTGTTTTAAAGATTATATAAGAAAATGCATATTTAGGGAGTTCCTATTGTGGCTTAGTGGTAACAAACTTGACTAGTATCCATGAGGACGTGGGTTCGATCCCTGGCCTTGCTCCCCTGGCCTTGCTCAGTGGGTTAAAGATCTTGAGTTGCCATGAGCTGTGGTGTAGGTCAGATGTGGCTCGGATCCAGCATTGTTGTGGCTGTGGTATACGTCAAAAAGGCAAAAAAGAAAAGAAAATGTGTATTTATGCTTAATTAGCACAGAGATAAGTATGTAAACACTCAATGGATTTATCATTTTTTATTACGATTATTCTTGGGCCCAGGTCAGTTATAAAACTTTTTCTTTTCCTCTGTGGTTCCGATGGGTTACATGTCCAGGCATGCTGGGTACAGAGACCAGGTGTTTCTGCGACCATTGATATTTATGTCCATAACAGTAGTGGCACATCGTACGCAATGTGGTTTATGCTTAATAAAGGTGTGATTGCTTAAGTGTATTGAGCTAATGAGAAGAGGGAAGAGATTCTTTACCCATCTATCTTCTAACTATTTCAGACTTTGAGGTCCTATGATGAACATTCTCGATAAGTGCATTTTTCCTTCTAGTCATTTCTAGCCCCCTTCTTCTTATTCCCAAGCCACAGATGTTCCCTTCATGTCAGGTTCCAAGTGTTCATAGATGACTCTAGTGATGTAAAGCTATCAAGCCCTAGATTTGTCTGCTGTTCATGATAAGCCTATTCTGAAGTGTTCTCAGTAAACTATGGCAGAAGCTCTGGATAACATTTATTGTCTGTGGAGGTGGGTAGAGATGACACTTTCTGTAGGGCCTTTTTGGATCCCCTGTTCTTAATATTTCTTGCCTACCTAGGAGAAAAAAGTTTGAGATGACTTTAGTTCCCGTCCTTCCTTTTTTATCCTCTCTTTTCTTGCTTTCTCCCTACCTCCCCACTCTCCTCCCTTCCCTTCTGTATCTTTCTCTGCCTTTCTAAATTAGTTTCAAATTTTTGTAGTCTATAAAAATATGCTTTATTATTCTTATTATTCCTATTAATATTATTATTTAATTTACTACTTTACTTTTCACCTTTATCAAATACCCTGACCCATTCAATTTGCAAACTATATCCCACTACACTTTCATTAAAGATGTTTCAGATATCCCTAAAATCTTTTGATCTTTATTGGGGGAGATGCAATGGTGTTGTTGAAGTAAAAGTGATGGATGTAGGCTCAGTGAGGGATCTAGATTTATTCCTTTCCCATTTGGGAGTTCGTCAAGCCTCAGGGAGGAGCTGAGGCCTGGGAACTGACTTAGAGATCACCCTGAAAATGCTAACTACTGAAGAAATAAATAACTTTTAGTGATCAGGACCATAAATACTGCGGTCTAGATAATTTTAGTTCTCAAACCTCAAACTTCCTGGATCTGAATGCTGTGTGAATTTATGTGTAGATTATTATTTGTAGAGCATGTTGCTGTAGTGAACTTTCAGGATTAGGAATCAAAATATAACTTTGAAAACTGAAATAACATTATGATAGAGTGCTTCCAGTATAGTGGTTTTCTGTTGTGTTGGGGATAGAGTGATGGATGGTACAGCCTCTGATTTGAGAATTTATAATCTGGAGGAGGAGACACACGGTTTATCTTGAAATGATGATGTGTGTCATGGGTGCTGTGATGGGGAAGTGCAGGCAGCTGTGTGTTTACATTTGAGCAATGCAAATGTTCATGTAGGGGAGGGTCTGAGAGGGCTTTGCAGAGGAAATGATGTCTGTGGCGATACCTAAGGGAGGTGGCCAACCCGAGCAGAGCGGGGGAGGAGGTAGAGCCAGAGTGCACCAGGCCAAAAGATCAACACACCGATGGGTCTAGAGGTTAGAGAACACAGCCAGCTGAAGAAGAGTAGAAGTTTTGTGTAAGCTGGGATGTCAAATGTCAAGTGAGGGATGGTGAGATGGAAGGAAGAGTTAAGGGAAGACGGAAGATATTGAATGGAGTAGTAACTTAACGTTATGTTTTAGTTTGGCTCTATATTTTAGGATGCTTGCTCTTGCAATAGTTAGAAAGTAAATAAGAATAGGAAGGACTGAAAGTTCTAAGAGACCACCTGAGACTGTTGTATTAATCCACCTGAGAAAAGAAGTGGCTTGAACTGGAGTAGTGGCAGGTGGGGTTACAAGAAGTAGGTGGATTTAGCTATTTCTAAGGTACAGTCAGTAAGACTTGGGGGTAAGAGAATGTCAGGTGCTAGGAAGGAGGCCAAGGTCTTAGTTTGGACAAATGATAGTGTGATGAAAGGATAATGGGGCAAAGAATTTAAGGATGTTGTCCTTAGAGGGCTTGAAGTGAAGTGCTATGAACATCAGATGGGTAGGGAAAGAAGTAAAGACAGGAAGGATCTTAAAAATGAGAGAGAAAAACCAGTGAGACTAATAATCCTGAAAGTGTTCTGTTTTTTAAGAAATGAAACAAGTATAGATGCAGTAAGTAAACAGGATAAGTGGAAAGAGAAGACAGATTATGAAACTGGCAACTATTAATTTAAGATTTCTGAGGTGGAACAGGTGAGGACAAGGCCACAGTGTGGCCATGAGGATGGGTGACTGTGATAGCTTTTCCTAAACCCAGAATGCACCCTTGGGAAGAGGTTTTGGAAGCTTTGTAAAAATTGCCGTACTTGGCAGTTGAGGAAACAGAAATCCAGAAGTTTCTTCCAAAGGACGTGGCAAAACTGGGGCTTTATCTGTGTTTTTCATGAAGCTCAATCTCTTGAACTCCTTACCGAACCTTGGCAAGACAGCCAGATGGTCATCTCTGGGTCTTTGCTGCTTTGCCCTCGGGTCACCAGTTGTAGATGAATGGAGTGGTAATTTGATATTTTCTAAGCTGAGGTCCCTGAAATGAGCAAAACAGAATATCTGTGATTTGAAGCTGCTGGTTTTCTTATTATTGTTATTTTTTGACTGTGGTGTGCGGCAGCTTGATGTGGGATCTCAGTTCCCAGACCAGGGATTGAGTCTGGGAACTGGACTGCAGCAGTGAAAGTGCCAAATCCTAATCACTAGTCCACCAGGGAACTCCCCTAATTTAAAATTTTTTTTCTTTTCTTTTTTGGCCATATGGAAGTTCCTAGGCCAGGGATTGAATCTCAGCTGCAGTTGTGACGTATGCCACAGCTGCAGCAATGCTGGATTTCTTAACCTGCTGTGCCGCTGCAGCAGGAGTTCCTTAAGTTTTTTTCTTAATGGAAGATGTCTCCTCACATTAGTTAGCCCTAGGGGATTGTGTGAAATTGAGTGAGGACATATTAGTGAAGAAGACTTATATTCCTTATACTTTCTTCTGTATCATTTTTTCCCCACAAGGTGAGTTCTCTGTTGTATTAAAAGCAATAATATTTTAACAAGACAATTCTCATGAATAGCAGAAATGATCAGCGTGAGGGCCCAGCTTTCCAAAGCTTCATTAGAACCCAGTTACCTGTAGGAAATGCTCAGGTCACAAATAAATCAGGAGATTCAGCTTCCTTCAGGTTCTGCCTAAGATGGACCAGCTCTATCATGTTGGAAGTAGAGAGCAGTGTAAGATGAGAATGCAGGGCCCCTTGTTTAAAACTTATTATGAAATTCAAGATGGCAACAGCAGAGCACTAAACCAAGCTCGTGCACTGGTCACGCACTGGTTCTTTTCAGCATGGGGCTCCGTGCTCTTGCTTGGCTCATATGCCCTTGAATCTGGGCCTGGCAGAAGCATTGAGGGAGTGGTAATTCAGTTCTGGTAAGCAACAAAGAATATGTTGTACCGATTCTATCATTTGTTCTTCAGTAAGGTCCCAAAATTCAAGAACGTGGGAGTTTTTCTGGGCTTGGCATATCAGTTGATATGAGTAGCTTGTGTAGTTGTCTGAAACAGCTGCCATGACGCAAGCTTTGGAAGGCAGTGGTTCCCAGCTTTTGTCCAGACACTGGACAACGGAAGAGACTGCTTCCAGCTTTTCCAAGGCTCAGTACTGAGAGTGAAGGGCTGTATGTCAGAATGAGAAGCGTTGGTGGAATCCCCTCTCCACTGCTGTCGGGAGCTCCACGGCCCTTCCATCTTAACACAGATCAGAGTCACTACTGGGACTTGTCCCGTGTTTCTTTCGAGGAGTCCTTCAGGAGTTAGTGGTAAATCTGAGCAGTTCCCTACTGGAAGCTGGATTCTTCTCCAGTCCCTGGGTTCTCTAGCAGGAGGCCAAAAAGTCAGGGAAATCTCTTTAAAACCCCTCAGATGCTGGTATCCGAGGGTAAAATTGCATTAAGTGAACCAGAGAAGACAGAGAGTGGAGAAATTTGTTCTGGCTTTGGCACATTATTTAATTAAATATATTTTCCATGGTTCTTAGGAAAATTGGGAGAAGATTTTCCTAAGAAAGATTGGGAGATTTAAGAGGAAAAAAAAAGATTCCCACCATTTCAAATTGTTATAGATAATTGATTCATGCTGGTGTGACTGTAATAAGACCATACATCTCATCTTTGGATGCTGTTCATCGTTACTTGTCTTTATGAAAAAGATACTCATGTGTCATCTGTGTAGAGGCCCGTCTTGGCAGATTATCTTTTGCGTATTCCTTCAAAGTATAAAGGTACTGACATAATCACAGTGAGTGATAATTTAGGATGGAGTGGTGACAACAACACATCCAACAAATAGTGTATTCCCGAGTAATAAGTATTGTCCTTCCGTTCCTTTGAATTAGGCTTTTCTCATTGTACTTCTCCCACATACAGTATATTTTTTGGAAATCTTATGAAATAGATCTGAATGTGAAAATTTACTACTGGGGATGTAAAATTTAACCCATGTTCTTACATATTTAGGTCCTCAATATTTTTCACCTTAGCTAATTTAAGGGAGTTAAATTTAAGGGGGTTTTGGTCTGGCTTTTTGAGAGAAACAACAAAATCCATTTAGTAATTTTTACTTAGATATGCGTAACTTGCCTTTTCATTTTTTTAAACAAAAGGATTCCTTTTTAATTTATTAAATTTTAAATACCTTACTTCTCTATTATATATATCATATATATTATACACATATACACACATATAATATATATATATCATGAATCTTTTTTTTTTTATAAAGGATTGAATAATACTTAGTTTTGCCATGAAGTCCTACTTTGTTTGGACTAATTCAAGGCAGGGTGAACAACTAATTTCAGGCTCCAAAATCTTCTCATTATTTCAGCATTAAATGTGAGCCTAGTTCCCAGTCTGGTCCATGGAAAATTGATGTGAAGGGGTGTTGAGAGTACATGCATTCCCTGGTGACACTGAAAATCAAATGACAGAACCATAGTTAGTCATTGTGTAAACTGATGTTGGGTGTACTACTGCTGTGACTATTCATGCCTTCAGTTCCACTTTCTAGCATAACCTATTTTATGCTTAACTAGTATCTTATTTGTTCTCTAAGTTAAGGCTCCCCAGTGTTTGAATGATGTATAGTTTCTTTTAATATCTTTGAAATGACTTCGGTTCTTGCCTTCTTTAACTCTAAAGACTTTATATCCATGTTACTTTAGCCATTTTATACATAGGGACACACCTTCGACCTTGCTATCAGTGAGACATGCTCTTATTCTAAGATTTTGAAATCAGAAATTAACTTTCTCATTTATTCCTGTTCTTTACTTAATAATAATTATGCCTCATCTGCTTACTATGATGAGATACTCCTTCACATCACCTAGCATTTTTTCATGGTCATCTGGGACCTGCAAATAGATCCTTCATTATCCCACTAAATTCTGTGATCTTATGCCATATTTGCCAAGCTCATGCTGAAACTAAGGTAATGGATTCCAGCATTAGTCTTCTCATTTCCAGCTCCAGAGGCTAAGGATTAGTAGACAAAAATATTATGTAGCAGAAGGAGGAGCCTTGATGTGAATTTGTGGTCTCTAATCTCAACTGAGACAACTCTGCTACTAGTAGATGTACAGTTTCTGGTGGATTTCCACACTTGGTCCATTCTGACCTTTTGATTTTATGACACTGTTTTATAAAGACTCAGATTATATTCTAATTCCTCCATCATTGAGATATTTTAGGTTATATTTAAGCACCAGCTCCTTGGATTCAATGCCAGTGCTAGTCTACAGGGCTGATAACCTTAGCCTGTCTTAATTTGTGTCGTGCAAGGGTTAAATACAACTCAAATGGTCTTCTTATAGGTCATTTTTCTCAGCTAGTCCAATGGCTTCTTCTCAGTCCTCATTTTTCCTGTAGAATTTGACAGGGCATAATTCCTGCTTGAAATTCCTCCTCCTGTTGCCACTGCTCCCCTCCTCTTTCTGCCTCCATAGCTATAACCAGCTTCCTTTCAGTCCCTCAGATGCCCTGAGTTCCTTTCTTTGGGCTTCTGCATTCTATGTCTCTTTCAAAGAGAGGCCTTCCCAGAACTCTCAGTCTAAAGTGGGTTTCCCTGTTTCTCATAGCACCTTTTCCTTCCTATCTCTTATCACAATTTTTAATTGATTTTTGCTGTCGTGTGCTTGATGTCTGTTGGCTCTAAGTTGCATTCCCAGTAATTAGCATCATTCTAGGATGACGTGAAAATTTTCAGTGCACTATTTGGATGACTGCCTGTGGGAATAAGATAAATTCTACTTCTTCCTCCACTACTTCCTTTCAGGAACTTTTCCCATAACCACAATACAGTACACTCCTCACTCTTCCCTCTAGCTGTCGAGTTTTCCTTCTCCCAAGGTTCATTCCTGTTACCTGCCTTTCCTCATCTCAAACCAGCTTTCCGCATCTCAAGCCAGACATCTGTGATTTCTCCTCTGTTTGGACTTGCAGAGCGTTAATCTGCATCTCTCCTAAAGGACTCATTAATTTCAAAGTTGTAGTGTGTGTGTGGATGACCCCCTTCCTCATCACTGAGCTGAAGGTTGCTTAAAGGCAGAACTGGCATCTCATTCAGTTTTGTAGCCCTCACGGCGCCTGGCCCAGGGCCACGCATGAGAGTTGGTTCCCAATACGTACATGTTAATTGTTGAATAAATGAAAATCGGTACCTTTTGACTACACTTAGCTTCCCTGTAGGAGACCGACAGCTTTGAATTGGTTAAGCTGTAGTAATTTGTCTTAAAATGTGGACTATCTCTGCTTCTCTTAAGGAGCTAATTTTCTCAGTCTACAGTTCATGCATATCAAAGGATGCTTTTTATTAGTTATATTAACAATGTTCTTAGAGCTTTTTACAGTTAATGAAATTTTTCGTATTGATGATCTAACTCAGCCTATCAGCAACTTTATCAGGCAGTGGGATACATATTATCTATAGATGAGACGGAGCTCAGAGAAGTCAGGCAATGTGCCTGGGCCTGCACAGCTAATATCCTGATTGCCTAGCAGTGATCACCACATGGTTGGGGGTCAGGCAAAGGAAAGGATAAAGACTTTGTGGTGTTTATAGTCCCCTAGAGACTGCATTAAAATCACAGGGGGAAATGGTGGTTTTTCTCAACTTATAAGCTTATTCGAAGCTGAAAATTCTAACCTATTTCCCTAGTTGGGAATTATTAACGTTCTACTACCATGGATGATATGACTGTATCCTGCCTTTGTGTTAGGTCAGAAAAAAAGTCAGGAAAACTCCAATCTGCTATACTCCTTTGGAATATTATTTTTGTTGTGATAAATTGAAGGTAATTCCTGGGCTTAATATGTACTGGACATCTAAGCAAAAAGGCTTCTCTGTTTGTTGATTTACTTTTAGGGTCATACCAGTGGCATATGGAGGTTCGCAGTTTAGGAGTCGAATTGGAACTATAACTGCTTCTTTAATTTTCAGAAGTATTTACTCATTGCCTATTTAAGAACTTATTCTCATTCTGAGAGATAGAGTCTCCTGGCATCTGCCATTCTTGTGGTATAGAGCTGTGCATTTTCCTTCTGCAGCAAAAAGAGATCTTAGTAAGGGAAGGTGAAGATGTGGGCTTGGGGGTGGAGGGCAGGAATATAATCCTATAGTCAAATCCTTTTGTGCAAAACAGTGGTCCTCGGCTCTTCACATTAACTTAAAAACAGGCCCCCTCTCCAGACCAGTGACATCAGTCTCATTTGGAGGTAGGGTCTGGACAAGCTAATTTGTAAAAGCTCCCCATTTAATTCTGAGGTGCGTCTCAGATGTAGAACCAGTTAAGATTTTCAATCAAATATGTTGCTATACAACAAATAGTGTGTAAGATGAGCTGAAAACTATGAAACAAATTTTTTATTTGACGATTTAAAGGCTCTTTTTTGGAAATTGGTTTCTTGAAGTTGTTACTATAAGACCCAGAGGAATTGATAGATATGGCCGCCTATTTGCTGGAATCCAGGTGCTGGCTTCTTATCTTACCCTTTTGGGGAAGCTGTTTTCTGGAGAGATGTTTACATTGTTTAGAATGTGTTTTTACTTCTAATTGTGTTGTGAAGCACTTTAAGTTTTATAAGACTGGTAAGGAGCAGTTATAATTTGTACATGTAGCTTTGTTAAATGGCACAATGAAAAGACTTTAAAATCTAAACCTTGGCATAGCTCTTAAGGAATTATGAATTATCTTAGGAATCTTGAAATTTATTAAGTCAAAATGAAGGTTTACATTATGTGAGTCACATGCTTCAAGTACATAAACTCTTTTGCCTGTTTCTGTGAAGAATTAATAAGTGCTTGCTCCTTTTATCTTCTTTAGACATTCTCTCCCAAATTAGAGTAAGCTGTCTCTTTCAGTTAAAAAAATTCTGGAATAAGCAGCCTCCCAATCAAGTATTTGTAGATACATTGAAAGAATAGCTCCCTATTACAGCTAGAGTTTGTTCTTTGAGTAAAGCAAAGTCTCTTATAATAGAGATACAGTTTACCTAAGAGTCATATTAATAAGTTAAAAAAAAAAGAGATCAGCTTTTTGAATAATATATGAATTCGTATGGTATCAGTGGTATCTAGGCATTTGGGACAATACATAATTAGTTTCAATTCCCTTTGAGACAGAGATGTGGATGTTAAAATAAATTGCTGATGAAGCATATACTTTGGAGAACAGTGTATTTCAAAACTTTGTGCAATATCAGCTGTTTCTTTCAATGGGATGGAAGTATATAGCCTAAGACTGAGAAGATTTATTAGGGGTGGTTTTAAACCATTCTTACTGTATAAAAGTTCATAGTTTGCTACTTAGAACCGGATACCAAAAAAGAAGAACAACAAATATGGGTCTGCTTAGAAAACGTTAGTTCTATGCAGCTTCTGGCACCATTGTTTGTAGCCAACAAACCAAGTAATAATTTGCTTGTATAATAATAATTAGTATCTCAGTACTTAAACATTTAAAAGGGCTGGGTTATGTAGTTTATATGAGCTACGCTTTTACAAAATACTGAATAATTGACCTACTCCAGAAAAAATGAACACTTAGAGTAAGAAGACTTAAATTTGTGTGATGAAATATTTTGAGGGAGGAAAGGAGGAATAGAGTTTAGAATAAATTGATTTTATTAAGTAAAAATGGAAGGAACTATTTTGCTACCAGGAATAAATATTCCAGACTTGCACAACAGAATATCTAATCATTCTCACCTTGAGGGACTTCCTTCAAAGGTTTCAGTTTTATCGTGGAAATTAATCAGGCTACGATAAGCATAGTACCTGTAGTATAAGACCCTATGCAAGCAGTTTACCATCGACTCTTACTTTATTGTGACACATAAGCAAAATACTGTGCCTTCTCATCTTTTGTACAACTCCTTAAAGTTGGTACTTTGAAATTGGTGCAGATAATCATTGTCATTTTAAATATGATCAGGAGTTTTCTTCCTGAGAAGCAGAGCCCATTACTTAGCCAAGGATTCATCCCTCTGCTCCACATTGTCTTTCTCAGGTTTTCTTATTTTGTAAACACTGACTTTGCGGTCAGTTTCTTGTCCCTCTTAAGTCTAAAGAAAATGAGAGGTTTGTTAGGACACTCACTGGGAAGAAGTCTTCAATTTAGTTTGTTTTTCTGATGACATCTACAGTGTTAGAGTAAAAATATTTAAATAGATCCATTCACAGAGTGCATGCTCATGGTGCTAAAAACACAAATGGTGGGAGTGTTCATTTTTTGCATTTGCTTTTTTTTTTTTAAAAAAAAAAACTATGAACAAACAAAAGCCCAGCCACTACTTCTTGGTCCAAAAAAACAGAAGAGGATAACTCGACTCACAGGGTCAGAATCTGCGGTTCTGGCAGGCTGAGTAGGTGCGATTATAGCTTGGTCAGTAATAATGACAGATTTTAGTGTCCATTTTAGTGTATGAAACACTAAATTACAATGAATTGAAAAATGAGTAGTTTCTAGTCCTAGAATAGCTTTTCTTGGGAGGGGGATAAGGGTGAAGTTCAGTCGTTTCAGGATGGTTTCATTCTTTTGCCTTTTAATTGCAAGTACAGTGTTGTTTTCAATTCTTTGCAGATTAATACAAATGTGAAATTATTTGTGGATGATCTATTCGGAAAAGAGATAGAGACTTATACTGTGTACATCTTCACCCTGTGTAGCCATATGATTTTTTTTGTTTGTTTGTTTTTGGCACACAGTGTTAAAACTTAGTCTCTTGGAAAATGTCATAAAGAAGTTTTATTATTCAGATAACTTAATTTTTATACATCTTCATAAAGGCTGCCTTCAACTCAGTTTCTGGTCAGTGGGGTCTGAGGCAGTCCACTCTAGTTATGCCTTGCAAACTGCTGAAATCTTACGTACTGTTAATAATTATGTATGAAGACTTTGGAAGAACTGGTGGCGTCACTGACGAGGGATACATATATAACATGGTGCTTTTTTAAAGTAGGGGAAGGTATGCATATATGTGGCAAGCCAATTAGCTTGACTCCCAAATTCTAAATAGACAAAGCATTTGGAGGGAAAAGTGAAAATGAAATCATGGCCAAATGCTCGAGTGACTGTTGGCCAGCTTCATTTTGACAGTAGTGAGGCTTCTGGTCAAACTTAGTAAAGCAGCAGCACGTAACACCAGTGCTTAGAGAAAGGGTTTGTGTGTTGGGGGGAGGTAAGGGGTGGAGTCCAGTGATTTGGATTCTAATTCTGTCTAAAACCCATTAGCTGTTGGGCATTTGGTAAGTCATTTTTGTCACCCAGCTTCACCTCCTGTATCTTTAGCGTATAAATAGGAGGAGTACCTTCCCTCACTGCCTCATGAGGTTGGGGAAGAGTCAAACATGGAAATCTAAATAATAAGCTTAAGTTTATATATACATATGTAAATAATATAGCAGTATATTAACTATTATAACTTTAGTTAGATATAGTGATGAGAATAGCTGGTACTTGGGTTAAAGGTCGAAGTGCTGGACCAGTTTGAGTTATGCCTTGGAAATCATGGAACGTCTTGCACAATTGCATTTTTAGGCTGATCCAGAGAAACTAAGTGGAGAACCAGGAAAGAAAACAGGGCGTGATTCTCTGCATTCTCTCACTGGTCATCCAGGAGTTGTGGGGAAGAATCAAGTACATGTATCCTGGCCTCTTTCATAAGATCCTAAAAATAACCACCCGAATCAGATCTCAGAAAATGTGCACTGAATAGATCGTCATTTTAAACTTAATTTTCAGTTTTAAATATAATGAAATCTCTCAAAAAATATACAAAACAATATTCTTGTACAAAGAAGAATACCCTTTTTGTCCTTGGTTCCTGGTAATACACAGTTAGTATTTCCAGTGTAAAATGATGCTTCTACCTAAGTTACCAATCAATAGCGATTCACTGCTGTGTGGACTTACATGCTTATTAGTAAATGGGATTCTGACCCTTCATAACATTAAATTAACTACTTTAGAAATGGAAAAAAAAAGAATATGCAAATACCAATATACTAACCATGTTCAGACTTAACAAGCATTAACATTTTTCAAATTTTCTTGAGTTTTTTCAGTTTATTTTTTTCACCATGGCAGATTGGCATATATATTACATTCTTTTTGGAAATATCTCTTATATAATTATAAATTAATAATTTTAAAAAGACAGAAATTTAAGGAGAGGGAGAACAGACAAGGATATGACAATGGCTCAGAGATGCTAGGAATTTTTTGGAAGATGGGAAATAATGGAAAAATAATAACTGACTTTGTAGCACTGACAACCAGAACCAGTGTCAGTATATGATATGGTACTTGCTACCTTCCAGGAACTCAAGATTTGGCTCTTGAACCTGGGCTCTTGGAATCTGGGTTAAAATTTGGACTGGAGAAGAAGAGGGCAGGTAGAAATCTTGTACACATAAGACTTAGACTCTCAGACCCCTTCCACCCACTGAATCTGAACAGCCATGTTAGTCCCACTCCAACCCTCATAAGACATGAGCTTGGTGCTCTGGAGAATTTAAACCAGGGCAGCTCCAGACTCTGGGCACCTGGCATAGCAGAGGAAGGCAGGGAAGGACATACCACAGGGTGCTTGGTGACAATCAGCTGCCTGAATGACAAGACATAGATGCAGTCCCAGCCTCCTCTTGCATTGATAGCTGTGAACCAGATGTCACAAACCAGAGAAAGTACTTATTTTCATATTTTCTTTTGTTCATTAGTTTTCCAACTTTGGAAAAAAAAAAGGACATGGTTTCATCTTACCTCCTGCTGGTTACCATAGTCACTACTAGCAGGCCTGAGCTCCTGACAACTTGCTAAGAGCTGAGAGGCTGTGGACCTTGTTAAATTAACCACTGTTGACTGTGGGTGGACAGAAAAGTGGTCCCTGCCACCACTCCTTCAGGTTAATTCTGCTCCCAATGACTGTACCATCTTAAGGTGTTATACCTTCTACCCTCTCAAGCTTCTTTCTCTAGAAAAAGAATAGAATTTTTATAATTGTGTTAATAGATATTATCTAGGTGGCTTGGATTTTAACTCACAAGGTCCTGATGTGTCGAGTACTAAACTAATTCTTTCCATATTGTTTTCTAGATGTCATGTCATAGATATTGTTTTTCTCCATGTTGACATTGAATCATGAATCTCTATGCTTTATTAAAGTTAGGGAAAGTGTGTTAGAGATCCATGTGTTCACCCTCTGTTTTTTTTTCAGTCAGCAGAAAGAAGTAAAAAATTTGTCCAAAGATAATCAGGTAGTTAGTGGCAAGATTAGGGCTATCATTTTTGGAAATGATCTTTGATTATCAGTGAGAACATCTAGTTGGCCCTTGTGATTTGTAAATCACAATGTGGGATTTGAAAAGCTATATTAATAGACACTAGTTCCTAGAAATTAAGGGGAATTTTAAAGGTCCCAGGTAGGTAAACTCATTCAATTCACTGTCCATATTGCCCGTTTTGATCTCCCCTAAGAGTTTACATTCATGATGAAAATTGCTCTTGGTCAGCATTCTGCCCATCCTTGGTTCCAGTATTAGAATTATGATTCTCCAGTTGAGTGCATCAGGCAAGAGGCAGAAGAATCCCTGGAGGAAGAATATGTTTTTTGAAACCACACCAAGATGTTGCTAAAGGGTGTGCATTGCTAAAATAAACCCTGTGGAGTTGGGAAAAGGTTGAGACTTACTGCTAGAGAACTGCATTTTAATTGAGTAATAGAATCTGATCTAGGAAATTGGAATAAAGTATGAAGATAAGTGCAAATCAGAATGATAATGTCTTTCCTAAAATTGAGCAGATTTATAAGAATAATAGCAAGATTCCCTCGCAACCATTCGTTTTACTTTTAAAGAACATCAAATAATTCGTGCTATTCTCTCTAACCTCAGAACAATTTTCACCCCATTTCAATATAAATAGATTTGTGCATTTCAGAGAAATGGATGCGTGTGTTTCTTTCTTGGAAAGTAATTAAAGGATAAGATTTCTATAAATGTTTCCTAATATTTCAAATTGTGGTTGTGTTTTACATCTATATACAGTTGATAGCCCCTTTATGTAACTTCCTAAGAACTCTTTTATTAAGAGTATCTTGATTCACAGTAAGTATTTAAGTCAACTTCTAGTCACTTATACTGAAAGTGGTCTTGTAAGTGAATAATTTATTATAGTAATAGCTTCTATAGTAAGGAAACACACTATCTGGACAAATATTGCCAGGAATTGTTTATGGAAATGCATTCTATGATTTTCTAATATATTTGATAATGTTTATTAGTTGAATTAGGCAATAAGATGTGGTCCAAAGGACTATGTGAGTATTCTCCAGCCACCCTGGCTTCCCATCAGTTCAGCAAATGTGCTGAGTCACCCTCTACTGCTTCAGGGCTGGTTACACATTGTTAGCCTGTCCTGGAATCCTGGTCCTCCTCTTGCAAGGCCCTTTTCCCTTTAGATCTCTGTTGAAATGCCACTCCTTACTAACTATCAATATAGTTCCCATTGTTATTCTCTCTGATAGTAGTACCTTCCCTTTGTAGGATTTATTATCATTTCAAATTGTATATTTATTATTTGCCATTTAATGTTTAAAATCTTTTTTTTTTCCACCTCTGTTGAGTCTCAGGACTGTTTGATACAGAGACATTCGATACATATTTGGAAAAAGACTGTATATAACAAAGAAAATATCATTTTAGAGATAATGAGCACTTACACCCACTCTTCTATCTTCAAATGCTAAGAAAAGAATCTTACTTTCAGTTTCTTTTCCTACTAGCTCCAGTTATTATTTATGTGTTTTTGTCTATGGTTAGAAAACAGAACATCATTCTTTTTTTTTTTTTGTCTTTTTGCCTTTATCTAGAGCCGCACCTGCAGCATATGGAGGTTCCCAGGCCAGGGGTCTAACAGGAGCTGTAGCCTCCGGCCTTCGCCACAGCCACAGCAATGCGGGATCCGAGCCGCATCTGCAACCTACACCACAGCTCACGGCAACACCAGATCCTTAACCCACTGAGCAAGGCCAGGGATCGAACCCGCAACCTCATGGTTCCTAGTCGGATTCGTTAACCACTGAGCCACGAAGGGAACTCCCAGAACATCATTCTTTTGATTAAATTAATATGAGGTCAGTGGGGATGAATAAAGTTGATGTTCTCATTTTTCCAATTCATTGAGTTACATATAACGATTGGCCTTATAAATTAAACAATGTGTGTGGGATAGTTGTGTGGATTTGGAAGTTGAAGATAGTTCCTTCAAGTTCTAAAGTTACCTGGATTAAATAGAAGTCATTGTATCAGGGAGGTGAGGGAGAAGACAACTGTGCTTGTTTTCCTTGTTTACTAGGTATCCAGTATGTCCTTATAAAGATTTTAAATGATTGAAATTGAGAACTGTAATATGACCATTATTGTTTCTTTCTGTCATTCTTTCATTCACTTTTTCTAAGTGACCACTCTTCTAAGTGCTGGAGCAGATATTTGTAAGTGCTGGGCACTTCAGTACTTAATAAATACTCATGGAGTGACCCTAGGAGTGAATGATCTACATGTTTCTGGCACAGAGGAACATATGGTCTGGTGGAGAGAGCAGACCCTGTAAACAAATTTTGCTCTGGGGGCAGAGGGGAAGATTTGGACTCAGCATGTGATGCAGTGCTGACCAATGAAATTTAAGAGATGTCCCCTGGAAGATTTCTGGAAATGGCATTTTTATATTCTTTAATGAGACTATTGGAAAGAGCTCTCTCTTGTCAAGGGCTGTCGTCGTCTCTGGAATTTCTGGAGCTGCATCAGAGAGGCTTGAAACTTTGAGGGGAATAGTCAGATGGGAAAGCTGACATGCAGAGGATAGAAGTGAAAATATAAGACTTGTGAAGTTAATAGTTCTAGGGCTTCTCGTCTTTGGATTTCTCTTGTAATGCAAGGTAATACATATCCATAAGCTCTGTGCAAGTAAAGTCTTAGTAAATTTTGTTCACTGTAATATACCTTATGCCCAGAACAATGGCTGGCACTAGAACATGTACTCAACAAGCATTTTATAATAATCTATTTAAGTTAGTATGCCTTGATGAATTTTGTGTGTTTTAATGGCAAAATTAGAGGAAGAGATGCTTGCATAAATGGTCTCAATCATATTCATCTTTAAATGTGGTTCATGAGTTCGGTTCCTTCTGTGTTTAGTCATTTCCTGGTGCTTATGTTTGGGTAACATTTTATTCCCACAGAAGATAAAATTATCTTGATACATTGGTGAAGTCAAGAATTTAAAATTCACACTCCTTAAATCAGGTTCCCAAAATTTAAAGCAGCCTGGTAAGGGGGCGGAGGAAGAGATTTTATCTTAGGAGAAGATAATGAGAAAATAGTGTTAGTTTCATTTACTTATTTGCATATTGAAACCATTCTGTTATGTTTTCACATATAAGAAAAACTTAAAATTCATACATGTGATATCACCTGCACAGATGTGTAAAACTTTATGGTACCATTATTCTGAATATTGCTGTTAGTTATAGGCAGCTTATTTATTACTTCCTTACGGAGGAAACTCACCAGAATCTCCTACTGGGGTTGGACCCAATAATTAGGACCATCCCAGTCTTACAGTCAATTCTGAGAACTTTGCTTGGAGACCTATTTTTAAATTTATGTCAGAGACAGCATCATCTATAACGAGAACTGTTATTAGGAATAAAATACAAAGGTTTCCTTGTCTTGGGCCATATCTTAAAGGAATTTATTGAAGAGTGAAAAGCCATCCTAATAACAAATACTCAGCAATGAACTTTGATGGGTACGTGCTCTATGAAAGCTCTGGGGAATTCATAATAACAGCATTTACTTTTCTTCTGATTTATCTTGTATAAGCTACTGGAAATAAATTTATTTTTAAATGTTTCATTTAACAATTCATAGCTTCCTCTAATTCTCCATCTCCTAACTGGAACTTCATTTGCATTCCCACTCCTGTAATCAAGGAGATAGCAGTTTGACTTGTACGTTAAGTTGTATTTACTTTTATCACAGGGAGGGGAAAAACTTTTAGCTATATAATTTCGTACTGACTTTTCTTATGCTGTTTTCAAAAAGGTCATTTAACTAGTATTTTTGATGCATTGCCCTATGCATAGTTTGATATCTGTAACTGAATCTTTAATTCCCTTGTTATAACTGAGAGACTTTTTCAAATCCTTGCTGTGGCTCCACCAACCTCATATTATGCTTTTACAGCAATTCCCTAGACTCATGAAGGTGAAGGATGAAGTTTATAATGGTATTGAATACCAAACTGTTGCTTGATTTATTCAGGAAGGTCGTTATATACTGGGGATCAAGTGACAGCTTAAAAGCTAGTATAATTTATCATCATCAGTTAATTTCCACTGGGTGTCCACTGGGTGCTGAACATTGTACAAGGCTTTTTTGTCAGCAGGTATGTGCCTGATAAGGTTGATGGAACTCTGAGACGACCGAATCTTGTCCTTAAGGCACTTGCCATGTAATCAAAGGCAAGTCAGCAAATACCTAGATTTGTCAAGCTGTGTGTACGAAACATATGTACCTGAAAATACTGGCTTTTGAAGGTTTTTTTCAGCAAATTGAGGTCCTGCTCTCATTAATGCTATATGGCTACCAGCATACAGAGGATGATGTTGGGTTAGACTGAGAATAGGTATCTCCTATTGTCCGGTACTTAGCTGGTCAGCATACATTTCTTTGTGTGTGTGTGTGTATAGCCAGATATATTTTGTTTCCTACATATAATTTCAAAATATTTCTACCTAATGAGATACAATTATCTTTTGAACAAACACTGTGTATTTTGCCTCTCCTTAATGAGAGACAAGTCAAAGTTACATGCAGATGATACATCTAGCACAAGTGTCATACAGTCATTACTCCACAGACCTCTGGATGATCTTTATTCCTTCTCCAAAATGATTTAGCAATCTGATCTCAATCACATTTGGATGGAGTGCCTCATGATCCTGGACCTTATTGCTTAAAACCTCTCTGTATAATGTGAAGGAAGTAGAGGGTAGCCACAGTGTAAACAAGTACAGCACAGTAACGGTCTAGGGAATATCCATATTTCCCTGGTTAAGGATAATCCACAAGATGCTGTGACAGTGGAGTATTTTTCACTAACCTTGGCCTGGCTTCTGTGGCCAGTGTTGTGTGTCCTTCCTGGCCATCTCTGAGAAGGACTTCGGAGAGGTTTCTCTTATAGGGACCTTAGCGGTTCTTTCCTGTTGGTAACAAGGACATAGAATGAGAGATTGCCTTAGGGTGGAATGACACAAGTCTTTATTTGCTAGGCTACAAATTTTTTCTAGCAATATGATTTCTTTAATGTCTTTATTAGTTGCCTATCAATATTCTCCCCCCTTTTTTGTTTGGAGATGGTGGTAGCATACTTCATTTTCTGGTAACTGTCATTGAAAGTTGTGTCAAATAACGATCTTTAACTCTGGGTCCCTTGCTTTACCACTCTTTGCTTTAGCAGTCAGGGTTCCCTCTGTCTCCTTTAGTCTTGATTTAATGGCTTCCTGTTACTAGCTTTACTTCTGTAGGTGGTGAGGCTTGACCCAGGCTGGTTCTTTCCCCTGTGAAGGATTACATGAACTGCTGAGTGAGTGAGAGAGGCACTTGAGAGAACCTGGAGTTTCAGGCTTCCACCAGTTTTGCACCTCCCTGATACCTCCTCTTCCATTTTCCAGTACCTCACAGGTACCTAATCAGCACACTGCATTTAGGCTTTAAACAAGTAATTTGGCTGCTGAAGTTCAGATAACATATCTGAACTTGAGTGGTCCCACATTACTGGCTATCAGGGCTGTTGCTTATGGCTTTATATCTGTGAGTTGCACAAAGGCAAGTAGGGGCAGAAATCTAGCCTGTGCTTTCCTCACCAAGGCTTGCAGTCGGGCAGGAAAGCCTTTTTGAAATTTGCCTCTACAGAGGGGAGTGCCTCTTTGGATTTACACAATAGCACATTTGTGTGTTGCTGGCTTTGGTTGTGTTGCTTTATTGCAGGTAAACAAAACAAATAAACAAAAAAAAGTTCCTTTTAAAACTGTCTGCTTTCTCTGGTCAGCTTTTATATTGGCCAGTTAGAATGGAATTTGTTATTTACTGGAGCAGCCACCAAAAGCCATGAGAAATCCAGTATACTAATATACGGGTAGATTGCTGCAGAGTACCCTAAAGCTTCAGGCTTTAGTGTACACAATCTGTGTTCCAAGAGCTGATGGACGCTTGTTCTAATTAGCTGCTTTGCTGTGGTTTCATATTGACTGCTGATTTTCCAGAGTAGGATGGAATGATCTTCATTTTCCTCAATATTGCCTTGCTTAGTTTCATATTTTAATAGCCTTCTGATGCAGGTTTTTCTATTTGATGTGAGTCCTTCATTTCAAGGTTTTTGACTTGTATCTTGCTCCACAGAGCCCCTTATCACACGGAGGGGCGCTAAAGCCATCCAAAGGCCAAGCAGGGTCTAGGACCTATGTCAGAAAGCAGTTCTGCACCTACCCAAGTATGTGGATGTGTATATTAAGTAGAAACCTAAGAATGCAGCTTGCTTCTTAATGGGGTGTCTTTTTATATGCTTTGTGGTCCTTGAAAGCTATAATCAGTGTTTAAAGACTCTGGGTGAATTCCGAAGTTTCAAATATTTGAGATATTCAGTGTTTGCTTTTTGAGTGCTGTTCACCCTCATTTTACTGTGGTATATGTTGCTTTGTGTTTGTAAATGTTGGTTAAGTGTTTCTGGTTATTTAAAAAGATGAGACTTGACTATGCTCTATCCCTTTGTGATAGAAATCAAATTGGGTACTTTTCAAGTGATTTCTTATTAAAAAATATTAATAGTTTTAAAAATCCTTTCTCATAGACCTCATGGTGAAACACTAGCCGGATCAAAAAAATGTTAGACTAATGTCTGAAGATTAAAGTAAGGAGTAGATACCTGATCCTTCTTGACTTATTGTTGTGAGAATTCTGAGGAAAACTTTGGTTTATTGAAACATAGAATGATAACAGCAGGACTTTTCAAACTTCTGCTTGCCCGCTAATCTTAAAAAAACAAAGGAAATGCCTTTTTTATATCTAAAATTAAATATATATATGTGTGTATAACATATACATGTACATATTTGTCCTGAAGCTGCCCAAGATTACTATGAGAAACTCGTCATTCTTCAAAAGAATATGAAGACATTATATTCCTGATTAAGTAACCATATTAAAAAAAATTTCAGTGTGTAAAATAGATTTTTGGAAGATCATGCCTTTGTGCTATCTTCTTATTCATGTTTTCTGTTATACAAAAACACTATTTTCTGCACAATCTAAGTACAAATATATTTATTTAGATATTTATCATGTTATAAATAATTATAAGCAGAAGTCACTTTATTTGTTGAATCAAATGATGGAAATAGACTTACTGAATCAGAACAAAGGAGATCATGGTAAACAGATTCCATCTTCACTGTGGGATTTATGGGAGGACGATATGATCTTTTAATATTATAAACAAAGCTTGTAGACAGCAAGCCATAATGAAGCCCGGTCACTTAAACTGAAAATCTTCTGTTCTCAAATATATGAGAATTGGCCTCTGTTACCCAGATAAGTAAACTAAAAACTGTAATGTACAATAGGTGGCATAAAGTTAGGCCAAATTTGTCATTTATTTGAGGATAAAAACAAGTATTAAAGAAAAGCTCCATTTGGAGGGGATTTAATAAAGATTTTTGTTATTCATTGGTATACTCTCTGGGGACTTTTCAGTAATAAATGCAAATATTAAAATGTAGATTGCTTTCCTTAACCATAATTTTTGAATTGATTTTTCTGTTTGTATATTTATTTGAAACATGTTTACTTATAAGAAGATTTGAGGTTTAATTTATAGGAAAAAAACTGGTAATACAGAATAAAAAATGAAAGCCAAGTAGTAAATCAGAAATAGGAAATGGGGGAGGGGGGATTAGGTAGGGGAGAGTGAAGATGAGAAATCAGTGGGGTGGAACCAGGAAGATAAACCTCCCCAGGCCCAGGAGGATCTATTATTTTCTCTGATTTTGCCAGGGAAGGTCCTACTGCCCAGGGAGAGGAAGTAACTTTCTCGAGCTCACAGAACCGGGAAATGCTTACTCCAGAATTCAAACCCTAGTGGGTGTTGTTTGTCAAAGCCTGTGTGCTTTGTACCATCTGTTGTTGCTGGTATCTTGTTGAAGAAAATCCTTGTGTACAAATTGCTTCTGATGTAAAGGTGACCAGCTGGTCCCAGTTTGCCTGGGACAGTCCTGGTTTTAAAATTACAAGTTCTGCATCCCAGCACCTCCCTGAGTCCTGAGCAAACTGGGATATTTGGTCCCCCTTGTGGATTTCCTTCTAGCCAAGGCAAAGACAGAACTTTGACAGTTATATCACTGTTTTTGAATGGCAGAAAAAGGCTCAGATGTTTTTCCTATAGAACTACACAATGTTGAGCCCTCAGAAATAATCAGCTCCCACCTTGTAAAGCTGAGCTGCAGCTAAGATCTACCAGAGTCTGTGGATTTGGCAGTAGTCTTTCCACTGGTACTAATATATCATTTTGTGTTTTTCTCTAGTAAACTATGATGTCTTTTGGGTCATTTGGGCTAAGGGAAGTTTATGTATATTATATCTATATGTACCATACATATTTGTTAATAGGCCCTGATGGAGGTACAATGTTTTATAATGAGTCCCAGCATGGGAGTTCCCATTGTGGCTCAGCAGAAATGAATCCGACTATTAACCATGATGTTGTGGATTCGATCCCTGGCCTTGCTCAGTGGGTTAAGGATCCGGTGTTGCCATGAGTTGTGGTGTAGGTTGCAGACGCGGCTTGGATGTGATGTTGCTGTGGCTGTGGTGTAGGCCGGCAGCTACAGCTCCAATTCAGTCCCTAACCTGGGAATGTCCATATAACGAGGGTGCAGCCCTTAAAAAAAAAAAAAAAGGAAAAAGAGAGAGAGAGATAATATATAATGAGTCCCAGCATTAATCAAAGTTTAGTTTTTATGTAACAGTGTGTATGAGATGAGGGTTCCAGGTTGGTGAGAAGCTCTCCCTGCTGTCATGCAGTTCCTTCTCTTTGGTTTCTTCAGCATCCCTTAAGATATTTCTCTCAGCTGTGGTTAAAGCTGGGGTGCAGCCAGCATGCAAAAAAAAAAAAAGCACAGGGAGGATACATCCAAGTCTTAATGTCTAAGCCTGGAAGTGGCAGAAATAAGAAATGAGATCATTTCTTCTCTCATTCCTTCAGAGCAAACATGGATACATGACTAACTGAACTACAAGGAAGGCTGGGAAATGGGTTAACCTAGTGTAGGAGACAATGGGGAGGAGGGATCCCAGGACAGCTGGCCTTTGCCCTCTTCCAGGCACTACTGAAAAATGTTTAAGAACTTTCTAAATGCTCTTTATGGAGAAAAGTGCTCAGTTCTCCCAAAAACTTTTAAAGTTTTATTCTTTTGTCTTGGGAAGAAGTATCTTCAACCCCTGATATCTGGTGGTTGATTTTGTAATATAATTAAAAAGAAAGTACTATTAAAATGCTAATAGATATGATACCATCATAAGACAAGCCTCTCTATACTGTGAGGTCCCAGTTATGTAGTCACAGAATTTAAGTGGGATTCTCAAATGATCAGAGTTCCCCCCACCAAAAAAAAAAAAAATCATGATTCCCAAATGTATCTCCATATGTGAGCATACACATTAAATAAAGTGAAGATGGGAAATGTGTAATGAAAAAGTTCAGAAGCTTGAGAGAGAAATAAATTTCAGAAGGCCCTTGGAGGGGAACTAAGGAAATGGAGAAAGAAAATGCCAGGAGCTTCCAGAATGTGTGTTAGTATGTAAGGTCCACCCAGGGTCTGCACACTGAGAAAAGCTTGCATCAGGCTAATGGAGTTGTCTAACAGCACATTCATTTTAGCTGATTTTAGCTTATATTTACATTATAACAATAAAGTATATAGTTATGCCATATTAGTCCATATTGCAGTAGTAACTTTTAAAGATATTGTATGTAGATGTATATTATAGGCATATATAATAATTTTTTATGTGTATGTATAAATGAAATCCACCATGTGTGTATGTTTGTGTCTTGTCTGTCTCATAGTGACCATGGGATAGCGTAGTCCTGAGCACTCAACAAAAGCTTTAACTATCCCTGGAAAGGACAATTTCGGTTTACACCAGGTCTTTTTTCCCCATCCATATTCCATTCTCCGTATTCTATTTTGATCATTTTGTTCCTGATAATTTTAAATCCTAAGCATTTAAATTTTTTTGTATGTGTACAACAACCATTTAAGCTAAGTGGCATGAGAATTCTTTTGTAATTTTATTAAATCTGACTTGTGTAAAGGGACCAGCAACTGAAGGTGATTTGTACATGCTAATAGATTATATGCTATAGCAGGATGTTGCTTTATATTGCTACTCCAGCAGCTGCAGTTTCAAGTATAGTTATTACTAGCTACAATATCACCCAGTTTAAAAAAAATTATCAAAAGAAGTTCATGCTATTGACTCATTACTCCCATACTTATTATTCTCATTGAAAATCACTAGATCTAATTCTATTGGTTTCCTTCCTGATTGAAAACATTTGAACCTAGAAAGCACAGTATTTCTTAAGACATTTGTAACTATTCATCATGGATATTAAAATTACAATCATGCTGCATTGTATGGGCAATATTTTTTTAAAAAATTCTTTACACATATGGCAAGCGGGTGACCAATGCTATACAGGTTTGGAGATGCTGAATGTTCATAAAACTGGTATTAGAAATTTTGATGTGTATTGCATTCGTTACTGAATATCAAGAATACATTTTTTTGCTCATATAGAGTAAGTTTAAAATGGGGTCTTTTGTAGAAGCACCCATCCTGTTTAGAATGATATAACAGATGCTGAATGTTCACATATCAAACAAAATGCCAGCTTTCTGTAGAAAAGAGGTGTCAAAAAGTTTCTTTGTACCTTTAACGCATGTGATTATGTAGTACAAAATGCAGAGTTTGTAAAATTTCTTGAATATACAGGCAAAAAATGAATAATTCAAAACAACTCATAAGTTCTACATTCTATTGTCCCTTTATAACACAGGCAGAAGATAGCAGTGTGCTCCCAATAGAGCTGAATTTGCACAAGTTACACCTCTGAAAATGCCAGATGGTCTATGGTCTACTTTTGAGAGCTGTCACATATGTAAAGATTTGAAAAAAGAAAGACAGCTGAATGAGAGCAGTGGATCATTAAAGGGAGAGTGAGGGTCCCTAGGCATCACTTGTGTTTTAAGAAGCATTGTGTCGTTCCCATATTAGCGTGCTTTTTTTTTTTTTTAAAGCCATACATAACTTTTACACAATAAGGAAAAGAAATCTGTTTAAAGGCAAGTACTTATGGTTAAATCAGTCAGATGTTTTTTTTTGTTCTTTATTCGAGAATAAAATCACTTTTCTGACTTGGTTTAGCTGGGCTTTTACAGTATGATTTAAGACACATCTGTGAAAAATTATCAATGAAAGTAAAATATCTGTTAAGATAACTCCCATATCTAGGGTTTATCCAGTTTTGATTTGACTTACATATTGCATGCATCTGACAAAATCATAAGGTTAGGAAACTGGAGTGAAGAGATAATACTTGGTTACCTGACCATATTACAAACTATGCTTAAAATAATTAGGTGAGAGTGAAACACAAATGAATGTACTATCATTTATCTGCCAACAGAAATAGATATCATTTTGAAGATTGAAATGTAGATAAATCATTAAGGATGTGTTTGACTATCACTCCAGCCATACCCAGTAATTTGCAAATAGGCAATTTTGATAGTAGGAAAAGGTCAGATCTGTCAGTGTTAGATTTTGGTGGCAAGACCTGATTGTCTTTTATCATATTTAGTTTTATTTATTAGAATGTTTAGTGCATAGTAATTTTAAGTTTATCTTGGATTATGGAATATGACAAGGCATTTTTTTTTGTTGTTGTTGTTGTTTGATAAGAAGTCTTCCCAGCGTTGGTCAATATTTCGACTTAACGAAGCTCTCAGATTACTTGAATTATTCTTTTCAGAGAAGTGGCCCACAGCATTCCATTTGTTTGGTGAAATTACTGGAAAGAGCTCTAAACAAATAAACAAAAAACACCAAATTAGGTTTAACTGTCTTCTTTGGCATCCCATTAAATACGTATGCATAACAGGTCAAGTTTAATACCAGTCATTAGGATGTCATTCTAGTTGATACAAGAAGCTACAGAGGCAGCAGATTAATCTCTAGATGAAATGATTGCACACCCATAAAAAATAGATCTCCTTTTACAGAGGCTTGATTGTCGATTTGAGTTTTGAGAAGGGCCTATATAGCTGCTAAACAGGGATGTAACCTTTTTTCTTTTCACCAGAAGTTAGGAGTAAGACAATATTTTGATAAATTTTGCAACTGTTACTTTGTGTTATTCCCAAATGTTAAATTTTTAGATGATTCTCCTATGTTTATCACTGAAGAACTGCAAAACTCTTAAGAGGAGTTTTATAAATTGGGTATTAATGTTAATAGACTTGGTATGAAATGATGCTTTTGTTATGTACAAAAATATTTTCCTTATACGTACATTCATGGGTAAGTTATTCTGGTATGTTAAGATATTTTTTCTCAAGAAACATAGGATAGGAGTTCCTGTCGTGGCGCAGCGGTTAACGACTCCGACTAAGAACCATGAGGTTGCGGGTTCTATCCCTGGCCTCTCTCAGTGGGTTAAGGATCCGGCGTTGCCATGAGCTGTGGTGTAGGTTGCAGATGCGGCTGGGATCCTGCGTTGCTGTGGCTGCTGTGTAGGCCGGCGGCTAACAGCTCTGATTAGACCCCTAGCCTGGGAACCTCCACATGCCGCGGGTGCAGCCCTAAAATGACAAAATGGCAAAAAAAAAAAA